>JAJQZP010000409.1:0-529065 GCA_025403435.1 Artocarpus heterophyllus
TCACCCAAGTAGTTGGACAGAACCCAACAACTTTTTCCAAGCACCAGCCTCCAACATGTCTCATTGGATCAGGGCCAATAAAAACAAAACGGCCCATGACTGGATTACTAGCGTAGAAAGAATTACATTGTCAAAAAAAAAAAAAAAAAAAACCAACAACACAACAACTATGCAATACAGTCCCAGATTACAGTCTCGTTACTCAGCTAAAAAGTTGTGTGACTTGACTTGTTACAAGATTTCTTCTTATCCATCCAAATCGTAAAGAAACAAACTGCTCCAACATGCTATGAGGAACAGAGTGGACCAACGCCATAATTGGCATGGGTCACCAACTCTTTCGCACGGCAAACCAACTTTTATACTACTTGATAAAGCAAAGTTTTCTTTTTATGTTTTTCTTTGTTGTAGTAACTTTTATGCTAATTATCATTAAGCAACCTGTCCCTTGAAAAGAAAAAAAAAAAAAACAATGGTTAACACGGATCTACATTAGACCAATGATGTTTAGCAACATAAACTTTTCTTGCTTTTCCTATTTTTATCTTCCAAGTCCAATGTCACCTGACAATTGACGCATTTTATACCATTGCATCAAAAAATCTGATTAGCTGAAGTTCTCAGGGAATACTCTTTTTGACTTATCAAAATCCCTCAAAAAAAAAAAAAAACAAAAACAAAAACAAACACACAAAAATTATCCAAGTCAGATGTTTAGGAGCATTGGTTTGAACCAATTAGGTTTTGTTTCAGACTGTTGTAACATATGAGAGCTTCACACTATAGCAACCAAAGGTTTTACCTTAAACTGATTTTGTCAAAAAGTTATTTTTTTTAGCAATCTTATTTAACTCTATAGGGTTATAACCCCGCTATTAACCCAATCTAAAAAGTACTCATACTAGACTAAGGCTTATAATTTATGAGTAGTGGAGTTATAACCCTATAGGAATGAAGAGGATTCTACTTCTTTTTTTTTTTTTTTTTTTGTAGCCTATGTAGCTCACTAGTTTAATAAGTATCATTCAATGCAGAAGTGATATTGTTATTAACTGCCACAATGGCAATATTGTTTTGGACCCTTGTTGAGGTTTCAAATTCTAAGGCTATGCAAGTGTCTTTAGTTATTTTTTTCCCATTTTTTCGTTGTATTTAAGCTTAAACAATTGTATGTTCATACAAGTTCCTAGCATGATGAGCATAGAACAGTGCCCCCTGCCTGGAAAAGATGCTGCGACACTAATCTGTACTTAAAGTTGATCATGTGCATGCAAAAAGTAGTTTCACCTAGTAAAGAGAGAATCTAAAGCTTGTGACGGCCAAACAAACGCAAAAGCAATCCAACAAAAAAGTAAGAGAGGGAAATGGTGGGTGTCAAAGAGTGACGGATAGAGAATGCTTCACTAATATTGTAAGAGGAAAAGCAAAGCAACTTATGCAAAATCTGACTCAAATGTAACGGTAAGAGCATAAGAATTAAAAGACCAAGACAAGGGCACTCACCTTCTTGAATGAAGGAAATAAATGTCACTGAACATAATAAACCAACTCCCTTTATGTATCTTTTTGAATGACGTGATATGGACTACCTATCTAGCCCTTCATAAAAGCAACAGATAAGGAGGTGGAAAAAAAAAAAAACACAGTACATGTGAGTAAGCCGGAAATGGACGCATAAATCAGTTGAAAACACCATAAAGCCAGAAATTGACAGAAAGGCTCGCATTCAGCATTGTTGTTTCCTCTGCTAAATGAGAGCAAGTGGAGAGTTGATATTATTGCTATGGTGCAAGTGATTTTGATACTATTGATATGGTCAGAATTGTGAGATTCTACTTTCCAGAGTGCAGAAGAGCCCCGTGAAAACAACCCAGTAGCCAGGGAATTCGAAGTAAAAACATGTTTACAGAAAATTTGTCACGCATGCAAGTGCTGCGGGGGGAGGCACACACACTATAACGTGGGTCCCACAACCAAAGATATCCTGGACGAAATCTGAAGTTTTTGTTTGAATGGAAAAACCGAAACAAGACAAAGCAAGTTTACATGAATGAGTTACAAGCGGAAACCATGGACAACAAAACGGTTAAAATTTTTGAAATTACAATAACAATAAGCCACGCCTGGAAAACTAGTAATTCAATATTTTTCACATTGTTCCAAGATCTGGCAGAGGCTGTCAACAAAACAAGAGTTTTTACGGAGGCTCTTTTTTCTCCACTCTGTTTTTCAGTGGAAGGTCTCCCAAGTGTTTTTTTCTAATATATATATATATATCTAAACATTCTCGTGAAAAAAATATAAAGGAATAGGAGGGAAAAGAGAAACAAATAATTGAAAATGGGTAGACATTTCTTCACTTAACGAGCTATCCAACTCGCTTTATTTGCCTTGTCTAATTTTCTGAGGAACTAAAACAGTCCACGCTGGAATAATGCCGCTAAAGAACTGACAAAATATCTTGCATTGTATGGGTAAACATCTCAAACATGCTCTTTAAATGGAGTTAGTGAGACCTTTGAATGAATAAGGACTTCAAATTTCTCAACAGAGCACACAAATGGGCAAGTTAAAAGTTTTTCCTTTCTAACTCTAAAAACTAGAGAAACCATTCTTAAAATCAAACTTGAAGTAGGCTTGAAAGCATTAACCTCATATTGATCTAAAAATTACTAAAATCCAAATAATTCAATTATGTTTTTATGATCCTTATGAAAAAGAGATCAAATGTGATCTAAAAATCTCCAAAGCGACCATAGGCACAGAAAACACCTTGTTTGTTTACTGTAATTGCTCAGCTGATTTTCTTGTGCCATCAATTTTTCCTAGAATAACAAAAAGAGAATTTCATTTTTTATAATGCCTAAGGATATGGTGCTAGCTTCACTCTAGAGCGTTAATTTCCGATAAGACGGCAGAATTTTGATGTCCAGCCATAATCTTAAACAGCAAAGATGAAGCTGAAAAGATATTGATTGACTTTATGAAATTGTTTTCTCCTCTGACTAAACTAAAAACATTTATCAGTTAACGTCCATAACAAAATTTCCAAGAATATTAGGCTACTCTTCGAAACAATACCATACATTCACCTGGAAAAGTTGAAAATCTCCCTGAATTAAAAATCAAGTTTCTTAAAAGTAGATAAAATGTTTCTTCTGGCCAATCAAAATGAAATTTACCAAATCGCAGCAAACCTTAAGAGAAAAAACAAAACAAAAAAAAAACAACAAAAACAAAACAAAAAAAAAAAAAAAAAAACAAAACAAAAAACAAATCAAAACAAAACAACGATTTGGAGTTCATATATCAGAACGACTGAATGAGAATCCACAGCCTAACTCCACTATATCAATAGTAAATGTGGTTCGAAACTAACAGCCTAGAAATGATAGCAATAGTTCAACTTCAAGCACGAACTTCAATCAGATCACTACACGCACAAGATATACAAACATATATGTACATGCACACAAAAATGAAACAGAACGGGCAAAAAGAATCGAGAAATTCAGTAGTGAAACCAGAAGAATTCAATCAATATTCAGCACGACTTCAAACGAAATGAGGTCTCAGTTGGAGAGAAAAAGCTAACCGTAGGCTCGCTAAACGATCTCGAGCATTTGAGAGAGAGGCACTGTGTTGGTGCTTCTTCCACGAAAACGAAATTGCTGGAGAGAGAGAACGCGAAGAGGAGAGAGAAAAAGAGAGAGAAAGAATGATCGAGAAATCGGAGAGGAAAAGTTAGAGGGATATATATAGGAAGGAATCCGGAGAGAGAGAATTGGTAGACAATGGTTTCGTCAGACTGGCTTTTTGGCGGGGTGGGGGCAGAGGAGGGCTCGCTTTCTCGGCCTTTGTGGTTGCGGAGGGAATTTGTTCCTTCACTTCTTTTAAATTTTTTACCTTTTTTTCAACTTAGGTGAACAAGATGAGAGTCGTTATTTCATTTTCGGTGGAAAAGATAAAAAAACGTGAAGAGCCCCACATGTTGAAAAATGTTCACTTTGATCCTAAATAAGGCCCGGTTTGGAACGTCGGTCGACGATTGAAATGTGGCAGTTTTTATTTTTATGGCTTGAATTAGAAAAATTGTGACTTGAGCCTGTAATCTACCAATCTGGATTGGAATTTGGATATCCAATTGAAGTGCAGAGTCTTAAAAGAGGCTAAAGTTTGAAATTATGTTTGTATGTGTATTGAAATTTGAGGGAAAAAAATTCTCAACCACTATGTGAGATAGGTGAATGGTGACATTTTGTCCCAGTAGGATTTAAAATGTCATTAGGTTCAAATTCAAACGTGAGTTCAAGTGGACTCATGGTTCAAACTTTGCCAATTTTAATTACATAGGCAATTGTATTTGCCTTCTGGTTTAATATCCAAACATGAATCTTATGTCATCATAATCAACATAATAATCTAAATAAACCATCGAAAAGCAATTTTTCAACTAGTGTCATGCCCCGGAGTACGGAATGTGACGTGTTGGATTATTTAAATTAATTAGAAGGAGAATTTAATTAAAATCAAGAGTTTATGGGTTGGATTAAATAAAATAAGATGAGTAAATAAAAGAAATAGATAAATAAATATAACGGGTATGGGTCCCACTGACTCACAACTTGTGCACACACATGATACTGACAATATAATAATACAATCACAGTCCAAGCGCAAAGAAAGTTAAAAACATTACATGCCTTGTTTAATTAATACAAATAATCTACTAATCCTTTTACTGCTCCTGAGCCCGGTCTGTTGAGTCCTCTCTGAACCTAAATGAGAATCCACCTAGAGGGGGGGATTTAAAACAAATAAAATGTGAACGAAAGGCTCAGTAGGACTATATTTTATTAAATCATTTAATTTAAATAAAAATCTCACTATTCAGGGAATTATTTAAAAGAAACCTTGAATGAATAAATAAATTTAAATAAAATCGTTCTTACCCAAAATAGTTTATTCAGTCAACCAGAAATATCAATTTTCTTTTCCTAGGCAAACCACATGAATATCACCACCGAAGTGGCCCAGCTGGATTTCGGGACCTGCCCCCAAGGTCGATCGCTACACAACCCGATCTCTAATATGGCATTATGCCCTTGTGTTTATTTTCATCATTATTCAAAACCCATTTACCGAGTTTTATCATTTACATTCATTATGAAGTTTATTTCATCTCACAGTTTATTAAAATATAACCGATAAATTCATTTTCAATCAACCATTGAAAATATTTTCATAGAAACCCTTTTCAAGCCAAATCATTTTGAAACTGGGTTACCAAAGAAAGGATAGAAGTCCTACCTCGATACTCGTGTCGGTACCCCACACCGTAATCCTGATCCGCTATGCGTTAGCTCCGCGGAACCACGAACGATCCTAGATACACACTAAGTCGATCAATATCTAGTTTGAGACATTCTATATTACTAAACGATTTCATGACGTCCTAGCGTGCCATTTGTATCTTTAATATCATTTTATAAGGTTAGAATTTTGATCAGGGTTCAAAACAGTGAAAACAGGTGAAAACTCACAAAATTTCCCTAGGCCCTACTGGACGCCCTGCTTCGGCCGGCCGAACTGTGCAGTTCGGCCTGCCGAAAATCAAGTCCGGTCGGCCAGACATTTTCTTAGGTTCGGCCTGCCAGACAAATGAATCCGGCCTGTCGATCCTTTTAAACCGGCCTACCGAACACGTAGTTTGGCCTACCGAACTGGAAAAACCCAAAAATCCCAGCCACGGGTTTTGGTTCTCTCAAAATCCAAATCTTGATTTTAACATGTTTCTTTCAAATCTCAGGCATGGAAAACAATCATAGATGATAAAAAAACATAATAGAACACTTTTGAACTCATTTAAACAAGATTTAAACACAAAAATCCCAAAAATCCAAAAATGGGAGAAAATGAGGAAAAATGAAAAATCTTGAATCGAATCCGTTTTTCTTCAATCCAAGCTTAGATTCTAGGTGTTCTAAGTTCCTTTAACTCAAATCAAGGGTTTTCTAAGCTCAAACAAACTTAGATTTCAAAAATGCATGAAAAATCAAAACTTTGAAAAAGTTTAGAAATTTCAAAACTAACCTCGAATCGAAGCTTTAAATCTACATTTTTGGTTGCCAAATCTCGTCCCCGAGCTTCCTACTCGCTAACCCGAAGCTTGGATCCAGATTTTGCTTCAAAATCTCAAAGAAATTTGAGAGAGAAAGAGAGAAACTGAGAGAGAGAGAAGGAGAGTCTTACACGAGAGAAAGGAGGAGAGAGAGAGTGAGAGCTGAGAGTGAAGAGAGAGGAAGAGAAGAGAAAATAAATAGAGAAAAACAGTGGGCAGTTTTACTGTGCGAAAACCAGGCGCCACCCATGGTTTTGTAAAACGGAATATTTTTAACATTTTACAAACTGTTGTGTTTTAAAAACTCAAAATAACCTTTTAAAATAATAAGGAATCATTAGAATTCATTAAATTAACAAAACAACTTAAAACTCAAAATTTAACCAAATGATCAAATTAATGTTGAAACATTAATTACGACACACTAATTCATCATTTTACATTATGATAACATTAAATAAATTTTGGGGCGTTACAACTCTTCACCCCTAAAAGAAATTTCGCCCTCGAAATTTACATCTCATTTCAGAAACAAAACAAATGCGGATACAACTTCCGCATACTCGACTCTAGTTCTCAAGTGGCTTTATCAACCCCGTGATGCTGCCACACGACCTTTACCAACGGTATCTCACGACAACGCAAACTGATCACTTTTCAATTGATGATCTGAATCGGCACCTCCTCGTACGTCGTATTTTCCCGAACCTGCACATCGTGAAATGAAACTATCTTACCCTACTCAGGCGGACACTTCCTAAGCATCGACACATGGAACACATCGTGAACACGAGAGAGTTCGGGTGGAAGGTCAAGCTGATAAGCAACCACACCACTATGCTGAGTGATCTCGAACGGCCCAACGTACCTCGGTGCAAGCTTTCCACTCACTCCGAACCGCACAGTTCCTTTACGAGGCGATACCTTTAAGAGAACGAAATCTCTTACCGCAAACTCTAAGGGTCTACGTCTTCTATCTGCATAACTCTTCTGTCGACTCTGAGCTGCCCTCAATCGACCTCGAATCACAACAACTTTCTCATTACTATCACGGATCTCATCCGGCCCTAAAATAACCTTGTCTTTCGGCTCTGCCCAACACACCGGTGACCGACACGGTCGCCCATACAATGCCTCAAACGGTGCCATACCAATACTCGCCTGATAGCTGTTGTTGTACGCGAACTCCGCTAGATGCAAATATTTCTTCCAATTCTCGCCAAAGTCTAACGCACTGGCACGTAACATATCCTCGAGAATCTGAATAACCCGCTCAGACTGCCCATCAGTCTGAGGATGAAACGCCGTATTAAAGTTCAAATCTGTACCTAAAGCCTCCTGAAAACTCCTTTAGTACTTAGCATTAAACCTGGTGTCTCGATCCGAAGTGATGGACAAAGGAACTTGTAACGCCCCAAAATTTATTTAATATTATTGTAATATAAATGATGAATTAGTGTGCCATAATTAATGTTTCAACATTAATTTGATTACTTGGTTGGATTTTGAAATTTTGGTGGTTTTGTCAAATTGATGAATTCAAAAATTTGATTCAAAAATTTGTGAGAGAAGTAGAGAGAGAAAGGAGAGACCGAGAGAGATCAAGGGATCGGCAGGCCAGTGTTCATCTCTCCGGTAGGCCAAACCTGGGAATGTTCAGCCAACCGAACTTGGCTTCCGGCAGGCCAAACAGCACAGTTCGGCCAGCCAAAGTAGGGAGTCTGGTAGGCCGGCCGAGCATAGGGAATTTTGTGATTTTTCACCCGTTTTCACTATTTTGAACCCCGATTTAAATTCCAATCTTATAGAATGATTTTAAAGATACAAACGGCACACTAGGACATCATGAAATGGTTTAGCAACATAGAATGTCTCGAACTAGATATTGATCGACTTAGTTTGTATCTAGGATCGTTCGTGGTTCCGCGAAGCTAACGTATAGCGGACCGGGATTACGGTGTGGGGCACCGACATAATTCCTTGGTAGCCTAGTTTCAAAATGATTTGGCTTTGAAAAGGATTTCTATTAAAATGTTTTCAACGATTGTTTGAAAATGAATTTATCGGTTATATTTTAATATATCGTGAACTGAAATGAACTTCATAATGAATGTAAATGACAACACTCGGTAATTAGGTTTTAAATGATGATGATAATAAACATATAGGCATGATGCCATATCAGAGATCGGGTCGTGTAGCGATCGACCTTGGGGGCAGGTCCCGAAACCCAACTGGGCCACTACGGTGGTGATATTATTATGGTTTGCCTAGGAAAGGAAAATGATATTACTGGTTATACGAGTAAACTGTTCTGGGTAAGAACGGTTTTACTCAAATTTATTTATTTATTTATTCATTTAAGGTTTCTTTTAAATAATTCCTGAATAATGAAATGTTTCTTTAAATTAAATTATTTTATAAAACATAGTCCTACTGAGCCTTTCGCTCACGTTTTATTTGTTTTAAATTTCCCCCCCCTTCTAGGTGGTTTTTCATTTAGGTTTGGAGAAGATTCAACGGACAGGACCCAGGAGCAATAGAAGAATTAGTAAATTTATTTGTATTATTTAAATCAAGGCATGTAAGATTTTAACTTTACTTGTACTTGGACTGTGGTTGTATTCATGATATTGTCGGTACCATGTGTGTGCATAAGTTGTGGGTCTGTGGGACCCATACTCGCGGCTCTTTAATATTTATTATTTATTTTTATGTAATGATTTCAATTGCTTAATGTATATGAACTCTTCTATAAGGTGTTGTTTTAAAGAACCTCATATTTTATTCCTTAATTCAACCCTTAAACTCTTGATTTTAATTAAATTTTCCTTTAATTAATTTAAATAATCTGTCACGTCACCTCCCGTACTTTGGGGCGTGACAGAATGGTATCAGAGCTCAAGGTTGTGAACCTTGGAAATTGTGCACATATAGGTTTGACAATGAAATACCTCTGACAGTCCAAATTTTGTTTTTAGAAATGAGAATATGGCACCTAGACGACGTTCGATAGCTAACGCCGAGTTTGGAAATGATGAAGGTATGATGAGGTCTATGTTTGCGGCTTTTCGACAGATGGCAGCCAGGGCTAGACCGAAAGATTCTGATGTTAGTCGTCGGCATGCGTACTTTAAGGAATTTCGTGCGGGCGTCTATTTTGACTTTTGATGGTAATGGAGATCCGTAGTTAGCAGAGTATTGGCTGGATTCGGTCTTGAAGCATTTGGATACCCTTTGTGTGCCTGAGGAGTATCGTGGGGAGTTTGCTGCGTATAAGCTCGAGGGTGTCGCTAACACTTGGTGAAAACAGGCTAAGCGTTTGGAACACGGTGGTGATATCATTTGGGACAGGTTCGAGGAGCTGTTCTATGATCGATATTTTCCGCAGGAGTATAGGGACCAGAAGGCAGCTAAGTTCTACAGGTTGCAGCAGGGTGATCTGTCAGTTCGGGAATATGAGGCAAGGTGTAATGAGTTGGCTAGGTTTGCTCCATCAGCGGTGGCATTGGAGCATGAGAAGTGTATTAGGTTTTAGGAAGGGCTCAAGGCTCCTATTCGGCGAGAGTTGGTTGCTCTGTGGCTTAGGAGTTTCGGAGAGCTTGTGTCATCGGCGATATTCGTGGAGAATGATTATGTGCAGTATTGTGAGGACTGAGCCAACGCTTCAGGAGGACCACAGAGGAGCAGTAGGAAGAGCACTAGTAGCCGTCCGACTCTGGGGAAGAGCAAGCAAGGTGGTGCGAACAGTGGTAGCAGCAGTTTGTCTGGCAATGGGCGCAACAATCCCTACAGCTTCCATTGTTATTTCTGTCAACAGCCCGGACACATCAAGAGGAATTGCTCGATCAGGAGTGCCCGTCTTGGATCTCAGACCGGGGAGGATGCCAGTCATCAGTCTCAGCCTCAAACCCTACCTCCACCTCAACAGTACCCGTAGTTGCAATATCCCTAGTTCTCTCCTCAGCAGTTCTCATATCCGGCACGGGGGAGTAGCCGTAGCATTTCCAGCGCAGCGTCCCTCAGTATCGAGCGCTGAGTGCAGGTAGTGTGCAGTCGTCTCCATCCCAGCAGCATCGACAGAATAATCCAGGACCCAGCAATGTTGGTAGAGGAAAAGGAAAGGCTCTAGTGCAGGTTCATGCAATGGCATCTGGAGGTTCAGATTCTCATATTGGTAATGCAGTTGTCGATGGTACGATCTTGGTTTCTAGATCTTTAGCTTGCGTTTTATTTGATACCGGTGCCTCTCATTCTCTCATTTCGAGTTCTTTTGTACATGCCTTGGGATTAGAGATAGAAGAGTTTAATGAACCCCTAGTCATAACTTCTCCCTTGGGGCGGGTGTGTGTAAATTATATGTGTAAATCTTGTAAAATAAAGATTGGGGATGAGATTTTGAAAAGCGATTTGATTATACTCCCCATGAGCTCCTATGATGTGATTCTAGGGATGGACTGGTTATCCAGGTATAATGCAGTCGTGGACTGCCAACTTAGAAAAGTGACCCTAGAGTCTGATAGGGGGACGATGATCACTTACCAGGGTGGTGGTGATTGGTTAATGAGTGAGCGTCTCATGAAGTCGTGTCTAGAAGGGCGAAGGAATCTAGGTTGTTGTGCTTTTCTTGCCAATCTAGATTGCGAGCCCTATGCTTTGAGAGGCAACGTAGCGATTCTGGTGGTTGATGAGTTCGAGGATGCTTTCCCCAATGAGTTGCCAGGATTACCACCGCATCAAAAAATTGAGTTTGGTATCGAGTTGTTTCCAGGGACAGCACCGATTTCTATGGCACCTTATCGGATGGCGCCGATAGAAATGAAGGAATTGAGGAAGCAACTTCAGGAGCTTGCTGATAAAGGGTATATTCAGAATAGCACATCTCTGTGGGGAGCACCAGTTTTGTTTGCTAAGAAGCATGATGGGACTCTCAGGTTGTGTGTGGATTATCGGCAGCTGAATCGCGTTACGGTGAAGAACAAGTATCCTTTACCTAGGATTGATGAGTTGTTTGATCAGTTGGGAGGTTCGCGGTACTTCTCAAAGGTTGATTTGCTATCGGGTTATCATCAGCTCAGGATTAAGGAAGAGGATATTCCCAAGACAACTTTTAGGACTCGATATGGGCACTTTAAGTTTCTGGTTATGTCATTTGGGTTGACGAATGCTTCGACAGCTTTCATGGATTTGATGAACAGGATATTTAGGCCGTATCTGGATCAGTTCGTGATCGTGTTCATCGATGATATTCTTGTGTATTCTAAGACTTGGGAGGAGCATGAGCAGCATCTTCGGATCGTGCTTCAGACTCTGCGGGAGCACCAGTTGTATGCTAAGAGGGAAAAGTGCGAGTTTTGGTTGACTGAGGTCAAGTTTTTGGGTCATGTCATCTCGGAGCATGGTATTTCTGTGGATCCATCCAAGATTGAAGCCATAGTGGATTGGGAACGACCAAGGAATGTAGCGGAGATTCACAGCTTCTTAGGTCTTGCTGGTTATTACAGGAAATTTGTAAAGGATTTTTTGAAGATTGCAGCTCCGTTGACGAGATTGATCAAGAAAAATGTCAGGTTTGAATGGAATAAAGATTGTGAGTTTGCTTTTTAGGAATTGAAGAATCGGTTGACTTCAGCTCCAGTGTTAGTTATTCCTAGCAGTGACGAGCCGTATGAGGCTTATGCGGATGCTTCAGGGCGCGGACTTGGATGTGTGTTGATGCAGCATGGACGTGTGGTTACGTACAGATCGAGACAGCTATGACCTCACAAGCGGAATTATCCTACTCAGGATTTAGAGCTCGCAGCGGTGATTCACGCGCTGAAGATTTGGAGGTGTTAGTTGTATGGAGCGTCGTTTCAGGTCTTCTCCGATCACAAGAGTTTGAGGTATTTGTTCACTCAAAGTGATCTTAATTTGAGGCAGCGTAGATGGATAAAGTAAATGGAGGATTGTGATTTTGTGTTGCAGTATCATCCCGGGAAAGCTAATGTGGTCGCGGATGCGCTTAGCAGGAAGTCTTCAGGGATTCTCGCTTGTTTTCCTTTTGAGGACTAGAGCAGGGATGCGACAGTGAGCGAGTATAGGCTACGGTATCATGAAGACTGTGATCGAGTTTCGGTATATTATGTGGAAGCGACTCCAGCTCTTGTTCAGATGGTGAAGCAAAGTCAGTGGCAGGATCAACATTTGCAGGGGATTTGGTTGCGGATTCAGAATGGGGAGCAGTTTGAAGAATGGAGTGTGCATGCAGATGGATCGTTGTATTTCTGGGAGCATCTTGCAGCTCCAGCTATCGTCGAGGTGACAAAATCCGTTTTGGACGAAGCTCATAGGTCTCAATTTGCTATTCATCCAGGGAGCACATAGATGTATCGCGATTTGAAGAGGCAATATTGGTGGAGAGGCATGAAGAAAGATGTTCGAGAGTACATGGCCAAGTGTTCGACGTGTCTTCAGGTGAAAGCCGAGCATCAGAAGCCTGTAGGTCAGCTTCAGCCGCTTCCTATTCCAGGGTGGAAATGGGAGCATGTGACAATGGATTTTCTCACAGGTTTGCCGAGGACGGAGCAGCAGCATGATGCAGTTTGGGTCGTAGTCGACAGGTTGACGAAATTGGTGCATTTCATTCCATTTAGGTCGACATGTTTGAGGAAGGTTCTCAGGGATTTGTATCTGTAGAACATTGTGAGGTTGCATGGAGTTCCGTTGTCCATCACCTCTGATCAAGACACCAGGTTTAACGCTAAGTACTGGAGGAGTTTTCAGAAGGCTTTAGGTATAGATTTGAACTTTAGTACGGCGTTTCATCCTTAGACCGATGGGCAGTCTGAGCAGGTTATTCAGATTCTCGAGGATATGTTGCGTGCCTGTGCATTGAACTTCGGCGGGAATTGGAAGCAAAGTTTACATTTGGCGAAGTTCGCATACAACAATAGCTATCAGGCGAGTATTGGTATGGCACCGTTTGAGGCGTTGTATAGGCGACCGTGTCGGTCACCTGTGTGTTGGGCCGAGCCAGAAGATAGGGTTATTCTTGGGCCGGATGAGATCCGTGATAGTAACGAGAAAGTTGTGGTGATTCGGGATCGATTGAGGGCAGCTCAGAGTCGACAGAAGAGTTACGCGGATAGGAGACGTAGACCCTTAGAGTTCGCGGTTGGAGATTTCGTTCTCTTGAGAGTATCGCCCCATAAGGGAACTATGCGGTTCGGAGTGAGTGGGAAGCTCGCATTGAGGTATATTGGGCCGTTTGAGATCACTCAGCGTGTTGGTGTGGTCACTTATCGGCTTGATCTTCCACCTGAACTTTCTCATGTTCACGATGTGTTTCATGTGTCGATGCTTAGGAAGTGTCCGCCTGAGCAGGGTAAGATAGTTTCATTTCGTGATGTGCAGGTTCAGGAAGATACGACGTACGAAGAAGTGCCGATTCAGATCATCGATTGGAAAGTAATTAGTTTGCGTCGTCGTGAGATACCATTGGCAAAGGTCATGTGGCAGCATCATGGGGTTGATGAAGCCACTTGGGATCTAGAATCGAGTATGCGGGAATTGTATCCGCATTTGTTTTGTTTCTGAAATGAGATGTAAATTTCGATGGCGAAATTTCTTTTAGGGGTGGAGAGTTGTAACGCCCCGAAATTTATTCAATGTTATTGTAATATAAATGATGAATTAGTGTGCCATAATTAATGTTTCAACATTAATTTGATTACTTGGTTGGATTTTGAAATTTTGGTGGTTTTGTCAAATTGATGAATTCAAATGATTTCTTAATATTTTAAAATGATGTTTTGAGTTTTCAAACACAACAAATTGTAAAATGTTAAAAATATTCTGTTTACAAAACCGTGGGCGGCACATGGTTTTCGCACAGTAAAACCGCCCACCGATTTTCTCTATTTATTCTCTTTCCCTCCCTCTCTCTCTTCACTCTCTCAGCTCTCACTCTCTCTCCTCTCTCCCGTGACTCTCTCTTGATCTCTCTCTCGGTCTCTCATTTCTCTCTCTACTTCTCTCATAAATTTTTGAATCAAATTCGAATCCAAGCTTCGGGGTAGCAAGGAGGAAGCTCAGGGACGCGATTTGGTAACCGAGAATGTAGATTGAAGCTTCGATTCGAGGTTAGTTTTGAAATTTCTAAACTTTTTCCAAAATTTTCAATTTTGTGCATTTTTAAAATCTAGGTTTGCTTGAGCTTAGAAAACCTTGGATTTGAGTTAAACGAACTTAGAACAACTAGAATCTAAGCTTAGATTGAAGAAAAATGGATTGGATTCAAGATTTTTCATTTTTCTCCTCATTTTCTCATTTTTGGATTTTTGAGTTTAAATTTTGTTTAAATGAGTTGAAATGTGTTCTAGTATGTTTTTCTATTAACTGTGATTGTTTTCCATGCCCGGGATTTGAGAAAAACAGGTTAGAATTAAGATTTAGATTTTGGGGATTGAAAAACCCGTGGCTGAATTTCTGGGTTTTCCCAGTTTGGCAGGCCGGACCACGTGTTCGGCAGGCCGGATCAAGGGATCGGTAGGCCGGTGTTCATCTCTCCGGCAGGCCGAACCTGGGAATGTACGGCCGACCGAACTTCGCTTCTGGCAGTTCGGCCGGCCGAAGTAGGGAGTCCGGCAGGCCGGCCGAGCATAGGGAATTTTGTGATTTTTCACCGTTTTCACTGTTTTGAACTTCGATTTAAATTCCAACCTTATAGAATGATTTTAAAGATACAAATGGCACACTAGGACATCATGACATTGTTTAGCAACATAGAATGTCTCGAACTAGATATTGATCTACTTAATTTGTATCTAGGATCGTTCGTGGTTCTGCGGAGCTAACGTATAGCGAACCGGGATTACGGTGTGGGGCACCGGCATGAGTATCGAGGTAGGACTTCTACCCTATTCCTTGGTAGCCTAGTTTCAAAATGATTTGGCTTTGAAAAGGATTTCTATTAAAATGTTTTCAACGGTTATTTGAAAATGAATTTATCGGTTATATTTTAATATACCGTGAACTGAAATGAACTTCATAATGAATGTAAATGACAACACTCGGTAATTGGGTTTTGAATGATGATGATAATAAACATATAGGCATGATGCCATATCAGAGATCGGGTCGTGTAGCGATCGATCTTGGGGGCAGGTCCCGAAACCCAGCTGGGCCACTACGGTGGTGACATTATTATGGTTTGCCTAGGAAAGAAAAATGATATTACTGGTTGTACGAGTAAACTGTTCTAGGTAAGAACGGTTTTACTCAAATTTATTTATTTATTTATTCATTTAAGGTTTCTTTTAAATAATTCCTGAATAATGAAATGTTTCTTTAAATTAAATTATTTTATAAAACATAGTCCTACTGAGCCTTTCGCTCACGTTTTATTTGTTTTAAATTTCCCCCCCTTCTAGGTGGTTTTCCATTTAGGTTTGGAGAAGATTCAACGGACAGGACCCAGGAGCAATAGAGGAATTAGTAAATTTATTTGTATTATTTAAATCAAGGCATGTAAGATTTTAACTTTACTTGTACTTGGACTGTGGTTGTATTCATGATATTGTCAGTACCATGTGTGTGCACAAGTTGTGGGTCTGTGGGACCCATACTCGCGCCTCTTCAATATTTATTATTTATTTTTATGTAATAATTTAAATTGCTTAATGTATACTAACTCTTCTATAAGGTATTGTTTTAAAGAACCTCATATTTTATTACTTAATTCAACCCTTAAACTCTTGATTTTAATTAATTTTTTCTTTAATTAATTTAAATAATCCGCCACGTCACCTCCTGTATTTCGGGGCGTGACAGAACTCCATGTAATCTCACTATGTTCGGTAGATACAAATCCCCGAGAATCCTCCTCAAACATGTCGACCTGAACGGAATAAAATGCGTCGATTTCATCAACCTGTCGACTACAACCCAAACTGCATCACGCCGTTGCTCCGTCCTCGGCAAACCTGTGAGAAAATCCATCATCACATGCTCCCATTTCCACCCTGGAATAAGAAGCGGCTGAAGCTGACCTGTAGGCTTCTGATGCTCGGCTTTCACCTGAAGACACGTGGTACACTTGGCCACGTACTCTCGAACATCTTTCTTCATGCCTCTCCACCAATCTTCAAATCACGATACATCTTCGTGCTCCCCGGATGAATGGCGAACTGAGACCTATGAGCTTCGTCCAAAACGGCTTTTGTCACCTCGACGATAGCTGGAACTGCGAGATGTTCCCAAAAATACAACGTTCCATCTGCATGAACTCTCTATTCTTCAAACTACTCTCCGTTCTGAATCCGCATCCAAATCCCCTGCAAATGCTGATCCTGCCACTGACTTTGCTTCACCATCTAAACAAGAGCTGGGGTCGCCTTCACATGATATACCGAAACTCGATCATAGTCTTCATAATACCATAGCCTATACTCGCTTACTGTCGCATCCCTGCTCCAGTCCTCAAGAGCCAAACAAGCTAAAATCCCTGAAGACTTCCTGCTAAGGGTATCCGCGACCACATTAACTTTCCCGGGATGATACTACAATGCAAAATCATAATCCTCCATATACTCTATCCATCTCCGCTGCCTCAAATTAAGATCCCTCTGAGTGAACAGATACCTCAAACTCTTATGATCGAAGAAGACCTGAAATGACGCTCCATACAAATAACACCTCCAAATCTTCAGCGCGTGAATCACCACCGCGAGCTCCAAGTCATGAGTAGGATAATTCCACTCGTGAGGTCGTAGCTGTCTCGATCCGTACCCAACCATGTGTCCGTGTTGCATCAACACGTATCCAAGTCCGCGCCCTGAAGCATCTGCGTAAACCTTATACGGCTCGTCACTGCTAGGAATAACCAACACTGGGGCTGAAGTCAACCGGTTCTTCAATTCCTGAAAAGCAAGCTCACATTCTTCATCCCACTCAAACCTGACAATTTTCTTGATCAATCTTGTCAACGGAGCTGCAATCTTCGAAAAATCCTTTACAAATTTCATGTAATAACCAGCAAGACCCAAGAAGCTGAGAATTTTTGCTACATTCCTTGGTCGTTCCCATTCCACTATGGCTTCAATCTTGGACGGATCCACATAAATACCACGCTCAGAGATGACATGACCCAACAATTTGACCTAAGTCAACCAAAACTCACACTTTTCCCTTTTGACATACAACTGGTGCTCCCACAGAGTCTGAAGCACAATCTGGAGATGCTGCTCATGCTCCTCCCAAGTCTTAGAATACAGTAGAATGTCATCGATGAACACGATCATGAACTGATCCAGATACGACCTAAATATTCTATTCATCAAATCCATGAAAGCTGTCGGAGCATTCGTCAACCCAAACGACATAACCAAGAACTCAAAATGTCCATATCGGGTCCTAAAAGCTGTCTTAGGAATATCCTCTTCCTTAATCCTAAGCTGATGGTACCTTGAATGCAAATCAATCTTTGAGAAGTACTGCAAACCTCCCAACTGATCAAATAACTCATCAATCCTGGGCAAGGGATACTTATTCTTTACTGTAACATGATTTAGCTGCCGATAATCTACACACAACCTGAGAGTCCCATCATGTTTCTTAGCAAACAAAACTGATGCACCCCACGGAGATGTGCTATTCCGAATATACCTTTTATCAGCAAGCTCCTGAAGTTGCTTCCTTAATTCCTTCATTTCTACCGACGCCATCCGATAAGTTGCTATAGAAACCAGCGTTGTCCCCAGAAACAACTCAATACCAAACTCAATTTCCCGATGTGGTGGTAATCCTGGCAACTCGTCGGGGAAGACATCCTCGAACTCATCAACCACCAGAATCGCTACACTTCCTCTCAAAGCATAGGACTCGCACTCTAGATTCGCAAGAAAAGCACAACAAACCAGATTTCTTCGCCCTCCTAGACACGACTTTATGAGACGCTCACTCATTAACCAATCACCACCACCCTGGTAGGTGATCATCGTCCCCCTATCAGACACTAGGGTTACTTTTCTAAGTTGGCAGTCTACAACTGCATTATACCTGGACAGCCAGTCCATCCCTAGAATTACATCATATGAGTTCATGGGGAATATAACCAAATCACTTTTCAAAATTTCATCCCCAATCTTTATTTTACAAGATTTACATACACAATTCACACACACCTGCCCCAAGGGAGAAGTTATGACTAGGGGTTCATTAAACTCTTCTATCTCTAATCCCAAGGCATGTACAAAAGAACTCAAAATGAGAGAATGAGAGGCACCTGTATCAAATAAAACGCGAGCTAAATATTGAGAAACTAAGATCGTACCATCGACTATCGCATTACTGGTATGAGAATCTAAACCATCCGATACCATGGCATGAACCTGCACTGGTGCCTTTCCTTTTCCTCTATCAACATTGCTAGGTCCTGGATTATTCTGCTGATACTGCTGAGACGGAGACGACTCCACACTAGCTGCACTCGGTGCTCGATACTGAGAGACGCTACGCTAGAAATGCTGCGGTTGCTGCCCTCATGTCGAATATGAAAACTGCTGAGGAGAAAACTAAGAATACTGCAACTGTGGGTACTGTTGAGGCAGAGGTAGGGTCTGAGGCTGAGACGGACGACTGGCATCTTCTCCGATCTGAGATCCAAGACGGGCACTCCTGATCGGGCAATGCCTCTTGATGTGTCCTGGCTGCTGACAGAAATGACAATGGAAGCTGTAGGGATTGCTACGCCCGCTACCAAATGAACTACTGCTACCACTGTTCGCACCACCCTGCTTGTTCTTCCCCGGAGCTGGATGACTACTGGTGCTCTTCCTACCGCTCCTTTGTGATCCTCTTGAAGCTTTTGCTCGATCCTCACAATACTGCGCATAATCATTCTCCACTGATATTGCTGACGACACAAGCTCTCCAAAACTCCTAAGTCGCAGAGCAACCACCTGTCACTAAATAGGAGCCTTGAGCCATTCCTGAAATTTAATGCACCTCTGGCGTTTTGATGCCACTGCTGATGGAGCAAACCTGGTCAACTCATTAAATCTTGACTCATATTCCCAAACTGACAAATCACCCTGCTGCATTCTGTAGAACTCAGTTGCCTTCTGATCTCTGTACCCCTGCGGAAAATACTGATCATAGAACAGCTCCTCAAATCTATCCCAACTGATATCGCCACCACGTTCCAAATGCTTAGCTTGTTTCCACCAAGTATTAGCACCACCCTCGAGGTTATACGCAGCAAATTCCACACGGTACTCATCAGCCACACCAAGGGTATCCAAATGCTTCACAATCGAGTCTAGCCAATATTCTGCCAACTGTGGATCCCCACTACCATCAAAAGTTAGAGTAGACGTACGCCAGAATTCCTTAAAATACGTATGCCGATGACTGTCATCAGAATCCTCTGGTCTAGCCCTGGCTGCCTATTGGAAAGCCGCAAACATAGACCTCATCATACCCTCGTCATTTTCAAACTCGACGTCAGTTGTCGAACGACGTCTAGGTGCCATTCTCTCACTTCTGAAAACAAAATTTTAGACTGTTAGAGGTACTTCATTGTCATACCTATGTGCGTACAATTCCCAAGGTTCATAACCTTGAGCTCTGATACCACTCTATCACGCCCCAGAGTACGGGAGGTGACGTGACAGATTATTTAAATTAATTAGAAAGAGAATTTAATTAAAATCAAGAGTTTAGGGGTTGGATTAAATAAAATAAGATGAGTAAATAACAGAAAGAAATAAATAAATATAACTGGTATGGGTCCCACTGACCCACAACTTGTGCACATACATGATACCGACAATATAATAATACAATCGCAGTCCAAGTGCAAAGAAAGTTAAAAACATTACATGCCTTGTTTAATTAATACAAATAATCTACTAATCCTTCTACTACTCCTGAGCCCGGTCCGTTGAGTCCTCTCTGAACCTAAATGGGAATCCACCTAGAGGGAGGGGGGGCAATTTAAAATAAATAAAATGTGAGCGAAAGGCTCAGTAGGACTATATTTTATTAAATCATTTAATTTAAAGAAAAATCTCACTATTTAGGGAATTATTTAAAAGAAACCTTGAATGAATAAATAAATATAAATAAAATTGTTTTTGCCTAAAACAATTTATTCAGTCGACTAGAAACATCATTTTCTTTTCCTAGGCAAATCATATGAATATCACCACCGAAGTGGCCCAGTTGGGTTTCGAGACCTGCCCCCAAGGTCGATCGCTACACGACTCGATCTCTGATATGGCATCATGCCCTTATGTTTATTTTCATAATTATTCAAAACCCATTTACCGAGTTTTATCATTTACATTCATTATAAAGTTCATTTCAGTTCATGGCTTATTAAAATATAACCGATAAATTCATTTTCAATCAACCGTTGAAAACATTTTTATAGAAACTCTTTTCAAGCCAAATCATTTTGAAACTGGGTTACCAAAGAAAGGGTAGAAGTCCTACCTCGATACTCGTGCTGGTACCACACATCGTAATCCCAGCCCGCTATACGTTAGCTCCGCAGAACCATGAACGATCCTAGATACACACTAAGTCGATCAATTTCTAGTTTGAGACATTCTATATTACTAAACCATTTCATGATGTCCTAGCGTGCCATTTGTATCTTTAAGATCATTTTATAAGGTTAGAATTTCGATCAGGGTTCAAAACAGTAAAAACAGGTAAAAAATCACAAAATTTCTCTAGGCCCTGTCGGCCTACCGGACGCCCTGCTTCGACCGGCCGAACTATGCAGTTTGGCCTGTCAGAAATTAAGTCCGGTCGGCCGGACATTTTCTCAGGTTCGGCCTGCCGGACAGATGAATCCGGCCTGCTGATCCTTTGAATCTGGCCTGCCGAACTGAAAAAACCCAGAAATCCCAGCCACAGGTTTTGGTTCTCCCAAAACCCAAATCTTGATTTTAACCTGTTTTTCTCAAATCTCAGGCATAGAAAACAATCATAGATGATAGAAAAACATAATAGAACACTTTTGAACTCATTTAAACAAGATTTAAACACAAAAATCCCAAAAATCCAAAAATGGAAGAAAATGAGGAAAAATGAAAAATCTTGAATCGAATCCGTTTTTCTTCAATCCAAGCTTAGATTCTAGGTGTTCTAAGTTCCTTTAACTCAAATCAAGGGTTTTCTAAGCTCAAACAAACTTAGATTTAAAAAATGTATGAAAAATCAAAACTTTGAAAAAGTTTAGAAATTTCAAAACTAACCTTGAATCGAAGCTTTAAATCCACGTTTTTGGTTGCCAAATCTCGTCCTCAAGCCTCCTTCTTGCTAACCCGAAGCTTGGATCTAGATTTTACTTCAAAATCTCAAAGAAATTTGAGAGAGAAAGAGAGAAACCGAGAGAGAGAGCCTCACACAGGAGAGAGGAGGAGAGAGAGAGTGAGAGCTAAGAGTGAAGAGAGAGGAAGAGGAGAGAAAATAAATAGAGAAAAACAATGGGCGATTTTACTGTGCAAAAACCAGACGCCACCCACGGTTTTGTAAAACGGAATATTTTTAACATTTTACAAACTGTTGTGTTTTAAAAACTCAAAATAACCTTTTAATATAATAAGAAATCATTAGAATTTATTAAAATAACAAAACAACTTAAAACTCAAAATTTAACTAGATGATCAAATTAATGTTGAAACATCAATTATGGCACACTAATTCATCTTTTTACATCATGATAACATTGAATAAATTTTAGGACGTCACAACTAGCCTAAAATGCATAAAGCTTACGTACATATTTTGTCAGACAAATTCCAAAAACTTTCCCAAACTTTGATCTTCTGCTCGGCTCAGGATGCCCCGTACTGGTTAGAAAGACTTCTTGTAAAACTCCAACATCTTTTTTTTTGGCAGAAATGACCAAACGTAAAGCATATGTGCTAATTTTGGGCAGATAAGTTGTTGTTAAAAGTATATTCTATCGCTACTAGATAAAACTTATTTTATGATTTTATTTCATCAAATTAAGCCTTTCTGAAAAGAAATATTGTTGTTGAAAAATCACTTTTTAGTCTTGTAAGCAGAGCCACCATACAACTTATTCCTTTAACTTAATTTGGAGAAATGAAGGGGAAAGAGTTTTTAGTTACATGTTGCTTAAAGTTAATTCATGTGCCTTGCGCATGGTCAATTCTATCCAAAAATTTGATGGGATAAAAAAATGGTATCATTGTAAGGACAATTATTTTATAATATTTATGTTACAACCATTTTTGTTATGATCAAATGTATTACGAGATACACACACGAAAAAATAAAAATAACATAAAAAGGGGGTGTTATTTGGTGTAAGGGACTTTTGCCCCTCACTAGTGATGTAAAATTTGAAATCTTTTAAAACCCTTACATGTGAATCAAATAGTAATAAAAGGTAATGGCCTACTATGCAAAAATAAGACCTCCTACACCTAATTATTCTATAAACATACCTAAAAAAATACCATAGAAAAAAATGCACACCGACTTTCTCAGATCTCGTCAGAGACCATCGTGGGGTCTTAACCCCTTTGTCACCCACCTTGGTCGAGATTTTGCCACCTTCTCATCGTGGTCGTGGTCATGGTCGAGATTCTACAAGCGTTAGTAGATCTTGTTTATCTTCAACTCCAACAATGTAGAGCATTTTCGGCCTCTTCAGATTCTGTTGAAGACCACCATGGGTCACGACTCTTAGCCACCTCTCATCGTAATTGAGATTTCGCCATCCCTTGCAACTGCAATGTGTGACCTTCTCGATGAAGGTTGTGACCCCTTCTCCACCTACCTTGGTTAAGATTCCACAGCCCCTCATGATGCTACAACGTGCGATCCTCACAATGTTGATCGTGACATATCTAATCGAGATTCCATAACAACTTGCCATGATGCCCAATCTGTGGCTGTTGGGCTGGTTCGTTGAAGCGAAGGGACCAACAACTATGAGGCAAGGTGGCCTGTTGTGAAGGCCATAGCTTTGAGGATGGGAGACTCAAGGGTGATGAGGGCAAAGCTAGAGCTAAGGTACCGATGACCTAGGTGATGGTAGATGGAGCTCCAATGGGGGATCTGTTTTTTTTTTTTTTCAACTGAGATCTAATTTTCTTTTATTTGATTGTTTATAAAAAGTTATATTTTAATTTGGTGTTCCTCTTTATTTTCTTACCATCAAATTTTGATCACATGACCCAAATTAATTTACATCACTGGAAAAAGATCCCTTCACCATAAACCTGCCCCCCCCAAAAAAAGGCTCAATAAAAATAATAGCATGTCATATTTATATCATCGGTTAACATGTACAAAGCAAGATATTGTCAGTTCAAAGGCATTGATTGAACTAATTTCTTCTAATACAAAACATTTTAGCATGTTTTTTTATCCCCCTGATTAAAGATGCAACAATGGGCCGGGGCCCATAGGCCGACCCAGGCCCATCCTGTTGGAAAAATAGTATGTAGTAGAATTTTAAAATTTTTATGTTAGAGTATTTTCCAAAACACAAGTTTGACATGCTATATGTATAAATTAACTAGATCTTACTAACCTTGTAAATGCGAAAAAGCTTCCTCAATCAGTGAAGAGAAGTAACGTTTCAGAAGGACCTTAACCAACTAGCCTTCTTTGCTATTCTCTATCCACGATCAGAGTGAGGGTGGGCTCACACATGCAGCTCTTTCACTAGGAGACTCTCCTTCCAACCAATTAAGAGAACCTAAAGCTAGTGTTCGTGATTTGTGAACAAGAGCTCTCAGGGAGTTTTCAGAATCTCACCAGTAGAGTATTACTCTTAATATCTCAATTGATCTGAATAATAAAGAGACTTACTTCCCTTTTATATAGAGGTTGGGCCAAAGAGGCAGTCCTATCAGATAAGGCCTAAAAATTTCAAATCAGAATCAAATTTGGATCAATATCTGATGAATCCCACGTGAAAACGCGTGATCTTTTTATCGCATGGTCGGCATGCCGATCTATCTAACCGGCATGCCGAACTTGCTCCATCGGCAGGCCAAACTTGAGGATCGGCATGGCAAACCTACGATAAAAATCTCAACGAATCTTTTATTTTTCACCCAAGATTCTATAGGATAAAGTCACAGTTTTAATTCAAATAACCTAAAAGAAAAGTTATCTAATTAAAACAACTTTATCTGAATAATCTCTAAGAAAATAATGTTAAACATGTATGCCCTAAGGAGTAAAAATGTAATAAGTTTTTGGAGGCATTTTTATCAATAAAGAATTTGTTCATTATTTATATATCAAATCTTGTCCTCTTTACGTTCATCTTTGTTGAAAGTATGTTAAACAAACAATAGTCTAAGACTGTCGGTCTAAACGTTAAGAATTGAGCATATGATGGACGGATTATGCGAAAGACATGATTCTTAAGGTGATGGTCTGAATCATATGATCCGCAATCGAGGGATTAAAGTTGGATACTTTATTCATGCAAAGATTGTTATATTGTCAATATCTCCTTAGGGAGATGGTTTGTCTTGACCATCAGAGGTGGACTCCGTGAATAGAAACATTTGTACGTTGTCATAAGTGACGATGTCTTGGATCGGGACATAAAGTGAATTGATTTAGATTAATAATTCTATCTCGGCAAATCGATTCACTTTAGACAATCATTTGTGTTGTATCTTAATTCTGAGATGCATAGTGGGCCTGTTGTCTTGACTTGTGTCTTTTGATGTACCAAAGGGTGACACCCACATCTTGATAGTGGTATGCATGCTGGTAAGTTGGAGGCATAACTCTTGATGGCGTAGACTTGTTATTCATAGATATGGAATCCATAGCTCCTCTTTAGGAGTAATGATATCCTCTTATATATATTATCCTGTAATTGAAAAACTAGAGCGCTCAACCATTTGGATACATAGGTGTAACTGAATGGTATACTATCTTTGGATGGTAAGTTTTCTAATGGTGAGATAATGGAACATAAGATAAAAATAATCAAGAAAGTAAGACAGAAATTATCCTTAAGCTGATTATAGACTATCATATGGGGATATGATACACTATGATATGTCATGGAGACTTAGCTATATAAGCTTCGTAATTCTATGTAGCTCGAGAGTGCAGCTCCAAGCTTTTAGTGGAGTAGCGTTGGAGTTGATAATTATGAAATGTATATCTGAGATATTGGGTTTTGTAATTATCAGAAGCTTGAACTATATAGGTCAATTTGGTCCCCTTAGCTAGCTCACAACATCCTGTAACGACACGGTGTGTTTTTCCAATAATTGGTGACTTATGTTGGATTTATTAGATTGGTTAAAATTTGAAAGAATTAAATAATTCATGTTTGTTTATCGGTTGAATTAATTTTATAAACTTGTTGAATTATTGGGATCGGATAATTCTTGTTTGTTTATCGGTTGATTTAATTTTGGATAAATTAGATCAAAATAAACTTGTTGAATTATTGGAAATTCATTTATTTTCTTAGAGATTATCTAGATAAAGTTATTTTGATCAGATAACTTCTCTATTGGGTTATTTGAATTAAAACTGAGACTTTATCCTATAGAATCTCGGGTGAAAAATAAAAGATTCATGAAATTTTTTATTTGGCAGTTTGGCCTGCCGATGGGACCTGTTCGGCCTGTCGATCAGGTGGTTCAGCCTGCCGATCAGCGAAGGATAAGATCACATGTTTCTACATGGATCTTATCCATGTGTGATCTTATCAGATTTTGATCCGAATTTGATTCTGATCCGAGTTTTGAGACTTAATCTGATAAGGACTGACCCTAGGACCAACCTCTATAAATAGGAAGTGATTCTCACAGGTTACTTAGATCAAATAAGAGATTAAGAGTGATACTCTGCTAAGTGAGAATCTGAAAAACTCCCTAAGAGCTTTTGTTCACAAATCACGAACACTTGCTTTGGGTTCTCTCGATTGGTTGGAAGGAGAGTCACCGGTGGAAGAGTTGTACGTGTGAGCCCACACTCACTCCAGTTGTGGATAGAGAATAGCAAAGTAGTCCAGTTGGTTGAGGCTCTTCTGAAATGTTGTTTCTCTTCACAGATTGCGGAGGTTCTTCGACACACAAAGGTTAGTAAGATCTGTTTAATTTATATGTATAGCATGTCAAACTTGTGTTTTAGAAATTACTCTGATATAAAATTTTTAAAATTCTGCTGTGCACTCTTTTTCCAACAATTGGTATTAGAGCCATGGTTTTTTACATAAATTTACGAGTTTGTGATCATGTTATATGTATAAATTTTGTGATCTTAATCTCTCATATGCTTGAATTTAATTTTATAAAGAGTTGGCACTCTAGGCTTCTATATATTATATATGTTGTTATGGATTATGTGGTGAATGTTTATTAATTAATTATGGTTGATTAAATCGTTATTGAATTATTTATTAATTAATTAATTTATACCGGTTATGGTTCCTTAGAGCTTAGAATGTGTATCTAGTTTTTTCATGTAATTAGATGGCAGACTAGCATCTTCGTCTAGGAATTATTATTTATTTTTAAGTTCGTAAGAATTTTATAATTAAATAATTATTCAGAGAAGACGGATCTAGAAGATTGATGATGATGCTCTCAGGTATTTCCTGAGTCTCTAATTTTATGATTTTGAATTGTTGAAAATAAAATTAACGAATTGCATTAAAAAATTGTATTTTTTGTAATGGAGATTTCTGCTCGGTCGGCATACCGAACCTCACAGTTCGGCAGACCGATGGTCATAGATCGACAGGCTAGACGTGTGGTTCAACAGGCCGTCAGTGGGACAAAAATCAGCTGGCTTTGCTGGCAGGCCAAACTTTCATGGGTCGACTGATCGGTCTATTGACCCAAAGCCGGAAAAAATTTTCCAAAAAAGTTACAGTTTTTCCGATGTAATTTTTATTTTTGTTTTTGGGGCAATTCTAAGAAACAATAAATTTGGATATGACCGAAAATATGAAGTGTTCAATTCATGCAGGATTGAAGACTTGAAGATGGTATTACATGAAGAAGGATATAACTTGAGAATTCAAGGATGAATAATCGATAATATGTCTCGATTATTTTCTTGTAATCTTAGTTTTCTATTCTCTAGGGTAGAGCCATAATATTACGGTTATATATTATTTTGCTTGTAGCTTTGCTTGATTGCTTTGCTTGTCTGCATTATAATATGATTTGCCATGTATATTGATAACATGTCATGTAGAATAGGAAGTGCTGCTCATATTAAAATTGTTCATGCATGATCTTAAAATAAAACCTTGATTTCAAAAGATTGAGTGGGAGAAGGTTTTCGAAGAGAGAACCTAAGGCCTCCATCATTGGTCCATAGGCAGAACATGGTGGTCCCGACCCCTGGGAAGGGATTTCTATCATGTATTAGATTGGATCTCTGAGAGGATAAGGTATTTTAGCATGATTTATGTTTGCACACCCCTAAGTGGTGATTATAAATCATGGATAAATATTGAAACAATGGTTATACACTTATGTTAATTTTATTATTAACTTCCCGTAGGAGCTCTGTTAATAAGATTAATGGCCAAAGAAACGATTATTAATATATGCTGGATTATACAGGTCTTGGATGGCGTATATTAATCAGAAGGGGATCCGTGTTCCTGATTGAATTTGGCATGACTCCCCTAGGAGCTTGTTGAATTTTTAGTTGGGAATTATCATTGTAAGGCTGTGATATTTTTAAGGTTTTGACACATAAACACATTTGTATGATTTTTACATGATTGTGTTATCTTACTAAATTATTATTATATGTTTGCTTATGTTTGGTATATGATTCTTTATTGTAGATTAAAAATGTCTAAAAATGCTTTATCATCGATACTTGACAAAAACCTATTAACCGGTGAGAACTATAACGATTGGAAACGGAACCTGGATATCGTCCTGTCCTTTGAGAAACTGAAATATGTACTGACAACCCCTTGTCCTCCTGAGCCTACGGGAGACTCAAGTAATGAGCAATTCCAAGCGTATGATCTTGGAAAGATGCTAATGATCAGGCCCGCTACTATGTTATGGCTAGCATGAACAACATGCTGCAGGCTCAACATCATGATTATGAGACTGTGAAATAGATCTTGGATAATCTTGAGGATATGTTTGGAGGCCAAGCCATAACAAAGCGACAAGAGGTGCTTCGAAAACTCTTAAACTGTAGACAAAGGCCAGGGACATCTATAAAGGAGCACATGATGTTGGTCATGGGTTACTTCGTTGAGGCTCAAACCAATGGAGCTGACATCGATGCTGAAACTCAAATGACTATGGTCTTTGAGACTCTGTCTAAGGAATTTATTTTGTTTAGAGCTACTTTTAATTTAAGCAATAGACGAGACATGACCTTGACAGAATTGATGAAACAGTTACAAGAGTTTGAACTGCTGATCAAGGAGTCTCCTGCGGGTAGTGAGGCCAACATGGTAGCTGCTTCTGGTTCCAATCCTAACTCTAGAAATGGAAAGAAGCAACGAGCTAAGAACAGGAAGTCTTCTATTCCTGCTACCACTAAAAGCAAGAAGAAGAAGAAAAATAACCCAAAGAAACTTAAGTGCTTCTTCTATGGGAAGGTCGGGTATATCAAGAAGCATTGCATGGACTTCTTTTCCAAAGGAGGTAGGTGTGATCTTTTGTATTAGAAACTTGTTTGGTTGAGGAATCCAGTGACATCTGGGTCATAGATTCTGGTGCAACTAATCATGTTTGTGTTTCTCTACAGGGGTTCAAAGAAACGAGAAGTCTGCTGCATGAAGACTTCACGCTTCGGATGGGTGATGGATCCTTGGTCTCAACGGAAGCAGCATGAAACGTCCATCTTTATTTTGATAATTATAGGAATTTATTTTTGCAAGATTTTTTATGTTCCTAAATTTAAAAGGAATTTAATTTTTGTAGCTAGTTTTTTTAAAGACTCCTACTTGGTTTCTTTTAATGATAAAGTGGTGATTCGTAAAAATAAATTTTTTATTTGTTATGGATGGATGCAAAATAATCTATATTTTATTAAACCTAAGATGAACTTATTGCTTAATGCTGAGATAAATGATAATAACTCTAAAAGACTTAAAACTTCTCACTCTAATAAGACTTATCTTTGGCATTTGCGCCTTGGTCATATTAACCTAAATAGGATTCAAAGGTTGGTAAGGGATGGACCTTTAAGTCACTTAAAGGTGGAATCTATACCTCAATGTGAGTCTTGTTTGGAGGGCAAAATGACCAAAAGACCATTTGGGTCTAAGGGCAATAGGATTGAAGGGGTTCTAGAACTTGTGCATAGTGATGTTTGCGGACCGATGAACATCCAGGCACGAGGAGGGTATGAGTACTTCGTCACTTTTATTGACGATTACTTAAGATATGGGTATGTGTACCTGATGCACCACAAAAGTGAAACTTTTGACAAGTTCAGGGAGTTTCGGGCTGAAGTGGAAAAGCAATTGGGAAGACCCATAAAGGCACTTCGATCGGATCGAGGTAGGGAATACCTTTCTGATGAGTTCTTGGAACACTTATTAGAGAATTGGATTTTATCACATTTGACTACACCAGGCACTCCACAGCAGAATGGCACAGCGGAGATAAGAAATAGGACTTTATTAGACTGATGAATTATTCATCATTGCCTTTATCCTTTTGGGGATATGCGCTACAAACCGCATGTTACCTTTTGAACAATGTGCCTTCAAAATCGGTCCCTAAAACTCCTCACGAGTTGTGGACGAGTAGGAAGACATCCTTAAATCATATTCGCATATGGGGATGTCTAACTCATATCCTGTTTAAGGATCCAAATAAATTGGAAGCACGTTCGAAAGTTTGCGTGTTTATAGGATATCCAAAAGGGACTAAAGGGGGCTATTTTTATAACCCAAAGGAAAATAAAGTCGAAGTTTCAACTAATGAAACTTTCCTTGAGGAGAGTTACATGAATGACTTTAAACCTCGAAGCAAAGTGGTGCTTGAGTGATATGAACCCACCTAACTCTACCCCAAAAGCTAGCTCGTGAGGGGAGGATTGTGAACCCATATATATAACACCCAAGACCACCCTCTCTAACCGATGTGGGACACATCATTCTCGACCCCTTTAGACTGCACGTCCTCGTGCCAACTCCGTCGTTAACCCACACGAGCGACAGGGAACCTTTGTACATGCGCCCACTGACCAGCAGAGGTTTGGCTCTGATACCATATGATATGAACCCACCTAACTCCACCCCAAAAGCTAGCTCGTGAGGGGAGGATTGTGAACCCATTTATATAACACCCAAGACCACCCTCTCTAACCGATGTGGGACACATCATTAATGATGTGTCCCACATGATGTGTCCCACATCGGTTAGAGAGGGTGGTCTTGGGTGTTATATATATGGGTTCACAATCCTCCCCTCATGAGCTAGCTTTTGGGGTGGAGTTAGGTGGGTTCATATCATATGGTATCAGAGCCGTACCTCTGCTAGTCGGTTGGCGCATATACAAAGGTTCCCTGCCGCTCGTGTGGGTTAACGATGGGGTTTGTACCCGGACATGCAGTCTAAAGGGGTTGGGTCGATGGGCGCATGTACAAAGGTTCCCTGCCGCTCGTGTGGGTTAACGACGGAGTTGGCACGAGGACGTGCAGTCTAAAGGGGTCGGGAATGATGTGTCCCACATCGGTTAGAGAGGGTGGTCTTGGGTGTTATATATATGGGTTCACAATCCTCCCCTCATGAGCTAGCTTTTGGGGTGGGGTTAGGTGGGTTCATATCATTGAGGAGTTAAGGAGTGATCTGATCACTCCGGAGGTTCTAAATGAAACCGTTCCAATCAGTGTAGAAAAACCAAACAAACCTGAACAACAACCTCAGGGGCTTCGGTGTAGTGGGAGGATCGGGCGTCAACCTGAGAGGTATATGTTCAATGGGGAGGTCTTCTTGGCTGAATCAAATGAACATAATAGGGATCCTTATACTTACACAGAAGCTATGAAGGATGTTGATTCAAAATCTGGACAAAGGCCATGAATACAGAGATGAAGTCTATGGAGACTAATTAGGTTTGGGAGCTTGTGGATCTTCCCGAAGGGGTAACACCCATAGGATGTAAGTGGATCTACAAGAGGAAAAGAGGAGTAGATGGAAAGGTCGAAACCTTTAAGGCTAGACTGGTAGCTAAGGGTTATACACAAAAGGAAGGAATCGATTATGAGGAAACCTTTTCACCTGTAGCCATGCTTAAGTCCATCCAGATTCTTTTGTCTATAGCTGCCGCTCTTGATTGCGAGATTTGGCATATGGATGTCAAGATGACTTTTTTGAATGGCTATCTTGATGAGTCCATTTATATGGAACAACCATATGGGTTCAAGGTCACGGGTCAAGAAGGTAAGGTTTGTAAGCTGTTGAAGTTAATTTATGGACTTAAACAGGCTTTTCGTTCTTGGAACATAAGATTTGATCAGGTGATCAAGACTTATGGGTTCTCACAAAATGTGGATGAACCATGTGTTTACAAACACATTAAGGATGGGAAGGTAGTTTTTCTACTGCTCTATATAGATGACATTCTATTAATTAGCAATGACGTTGGGGCGTTGTCATCGGTCAAATTATGGTTGACCAAGCAGTTTGACATGAAGCACTTGGGTGAGGCTAATTTTATTCTCGGTATCCAGATCTTTCAGGATAGGAAGAACACAATGATAGCTTTGTCCCAGGCCGGCTACATAGATAAAATTCTCAAGAGGTTTACAGTGCAGGATTCCAAGAAAGGTGGGCAACCATCTAGGTCTGGAATTACTCTTTCTAAGAAAGACTCTCCAAAGTCTTATGAAGAAAGAGAATACATAAAGAAGATACCTTATGCTTTGGCAATGGGTAGTCTCATGTATGCCATGCTTTGCACATGACCGGATATTAGCTATGCGGTCGGGATTGTAAGTCGATTTCAGGCAAATCCAGGACCGAACCATTGGGTTGCGGTAAAGCATATTTCAAGTACCTAAGAAGGAATCGAGGGTATATGCTTGTGCATTCGGGTGAGGACCTGACTCCTCTAGGATATACTGATTCATATTTTCAATCCTGTCTAGATTCTAGGAAATCGACTTCGGGTTTTGTGTTTACTCTGGGCTGTGGTGCCATTAGTTGGAGAAGTACTAAGCAAGATTGCACTTCGGATTCAACAATGGAGGCCAAGTATGTGGCAGCTAGTGATGCTTTGAAAGAAGCAATGTGGCTTCGCAAGTTCCTTGGGAATCTTGAGGTTGTTCCTGGTATGGATATGGCAGAATTAGTGTACTGTGACAACAGTGCGGTGGTAGCTAATGGTAAGGAACCTAGATTTAACAAGAAAAGTAAGCATATTGATCAGAAGTATCATGTGATAAAGGACTTCGTTGAGGGTGGGCATGTCACGGTGTGCAAGATCACGTCAGAGGATAATTTAGCTGATCCATTTACGAAGACACTTACTGGGATAGTCTTTGAGAGGCATGTAGAAGCTATGGGGATGCGAGATTTGTCATATTTACTTACTTATTGCAAGTGGGAGATTGTTAGACATATATGCCCTAAGAAGTAAAATTGTAATAAGTTTTTGGAGATATTTTTATCAATAAAGAATTTATTCATTATTTATATACCAAATCTTGTCCTCTTTACGTTCATATTTGTTGAATATATGTTAAGCAAACAATAGTCTGAGACTGTCGGTCTAAACCTTAAGAATTAGGCATATGATGGACGGATTATGCGGAAGACACGATTCTTAAGGCGATGGTCTAAATCACACGATCTGCAATCAAGGGATTAAAGTTGGACGCTTTATTTATGAAAAGATTGTTATGTTGTCTATATCCCCTTAGGGAGATGGTTTGTCTTGATCATCGGAGGTAGACTCTATGAATGGAAACATTGGCATGTTGTCATAAGTGACGATATGTTAGATCAGGACATAAAGTGAATTGATTTGGATTAATAATTCTGTCTCAGCAAATCGATTCACTTTAGACAATCATTTGTATTGTATCTTAATCCTGAGATGAATAGTGGGCCCGTTGTCTTGACTTGTGTCTTTTGATGTACCAAAGGGTGACACCCATATCTTAAAAGTGGTATGTATGCTGGTACGTTGGAGGCATGACTCTTGATAGCGTAGACTTGTTATTCATAGATATGGAATCCATAGCTCCTCTTTAGGAGTAATGATATCCTCTTATATGCGTTATCTTGTAATTGGAAAACTGGAGCGCTCAACCAATTGGATACATAGGTGTAATCGAATTATATACTGTCTTTGGATGGTAAGTTTTCTAATGGTGAGATAATGGAACGTAAGTGAAAAATAATCGGGAAGGTAAAATAAACCTTGTTCTTAAGCCGATTATGGACTATCATATAGGGATACGATACACTATGATATGTCATGGAGACTTAGCTATACAAGCTTCGTAATTCTATGTAGTTCGAGAGTGCAGCTCCAAGCTTTTAGTGGAGTAGCATTGGAGTTGATAATTATGAAATGTATATATGCGATATTGGGTTTCGTAATTATCGGGAGCTTGAACTATATAGGTCCATTTGGTCCCCTTTGCTAGCTCACAACATCCTATAACGACACGGCGTGTTTTTCCAATAATTGGTGACTTATGCCGGTTTATCAGATTGGTTAAATTTTGGAAGAATTAAATAATTTATGTCTGTTTATCGGTTTATTAATTTTGTAATAAAATTATTTCAAGATAAACTTGTCGAATTATTGGGATAAGATAATTCTTGTTGTTTATCGGTTGATTTAATTTTGGATAAATTAGATCAAGATAAACTTGTAGAATTATTAGGAATTGATTTATTTTCTTAGAGATTATCTAGATAAAGTTGTTTTGATCAGATAACTTCTCTATTGGGTTATTTGAATTAAAACTGAGACTTTATCCTATAGAATCTTGGGTGGAAAATAAAAGATTCGTGAAATTTTTTATTCGATAGTTCGGCCTGCCGATGGGACCTGTTCGGCCTGCCGATCAGGTGGTTCGGCCTGCCGATCAGCGAAGGATAAGATCACGCGTTTCCACGTGGATCTTATCAGATATTGATCCAAATTTGATTCTGATATGAGTTTTGAGACTTAATCTGATAAGGATTGACCTTAGGACCAACCTCTATAAATAAGAAGTGATTCACACAGGTTACTTAGATCAATTGAGAGATTAAGAGTGATACTCTGCTAAGTGAGAATCTGAAAAACTCCCTGAAAGCTTTTGTTCACAAATCACGAACACTTGCTTTGGGTTCTCTCGATTGGTTGGAAGGAGAGTCACCGGTGGAAGAGCTATACATGTGAGCCCACACTTACTCCGGTCGTGGACAAAGAATAACAAAGAAGACCAGTTGGTTAAGGCTCTTCTGGAACGTTATTTCTGTTCACAAATTGCGGAGGTTCTTCGGCATATAAAGGTTAGTAAGATCTGGTTAATTTATACATATAGCATGTCAAACTTGTGTTTTAAAAATTACTCTGATATAAAATTTTTAAAATTTCGCTGCGCACTTTTTTCCGAACAAATAAATGAATTCCTGATAATTCTACAAGTTTATCTTGATTTAATTTATTCAAAATTAAATCAACTGATAAATAGACAAGAATTATCCGATCCCAATAATTCCACAAGTTTATCTTGAATTAAGTTTGTCACAAAATTAATTCATCCAATAAACAGACATGAATTATCTGATTTTTATCGAATTTAGTCAATCTTATAAATCTGACATAAGTCACCAATTATTGAAAAAACACGCTGTATTGTTATAGGATTTTTATGAGCTAGCAAAAGGGATCTAATGGACCTATATTGTTCAAGCTCCTAATAATTATGAAACCCAATATCCTAGATATACATTTCATAATTATCAACTCCAACGCTACTCCACTAGAAGCTTGTAACTGCACTCTCAAACTATATAAAATTACGAAGCCCGAATAACTAAGTTTCCATGATATATCATAATGTATTGTATTCCAATAGGATTATCCATAATTAGCTCAAGGACAAGTTCTGTCTTACATTCCTGATTATATTTATCTTATGTTCCATTATCTCCCCATCAAAAAAATTACCATCTATAAGACAGTATACCATTCGGTTACACCTATGAATCCAAATGGTTGAGTGCTCCAATTTTCAATTACAAGATAACGCATATAAGAGGATATCACTCCTCCTAAAGAGGAGCTATGGATTCCATATCTATGAATAACAGGTCTATGCTATCAAGAGTCATGCCTTCAACGTATCGACATACGTACCACTATTAAAATATGGGTGTCGCCCTTTGGTACATCAAAAGACACAAGTCAAGACAACAGGCCCACTATTTATCTCAGGATTAAGATACAATATAAATGATTGTCTAAAGCGAATTGATTTGCCAAGACAAAATTATTAATCCAAATCAGTTCACATTATGTCTCGATCAACACATAATCATCTATGCTAATGTACCAATGTTGCTATTCACGGAATCCACCTCTAATGGCCAAGACAAACCATCTCCCAATAGGGATATAAACAACATAACAATCTTAACATGAATAAAGCACCCAAATTTATTCCCTCGATTGCGGATCTTATGATTCAGACCGTCAACTTAAGAATCATGTCTTTCGCATAATCTGTCTATCATATGCCCAATTCTTAAAGGTTTTGACCGACATTCTCAAACCATTTTTTGCTTAACATACATTCAACAAATATGAACATAAAGAGAACAAGATTTGGTATAAAAAGAATAAATAAATTCTTTATTGATAAAAATGTCTCCAAAAACCTATTACATTTTTACTCTTTAGGGCATACACGTCTAACACATCCTACTACAGTGACAGACAGCCCGTCACTATTCAAGGCATGGCCCAGCCTATAAATATTAGTGGGCTGGGCTGAGCCAATATTTATCGATCCATGGGCTAGGCTAGGCTTGGGCTGGGCTGGGCCAAGCTAGCACATCTAGGACCATAATGGGCCAGCACATCCTGGCCCGTGTAAGGCCCATATAAGCCCATAATGGGCCAGCCCACCGATAGTCCATTGTAGACCAATTTCATTTAAATAAATAACTATATATATATATTTCTATGTTTATTCACGGGTGAATATGGCTGAGTATGGTCTTCTCCAGTATAACGCCTTACACATCACATCATGAGAAGATTTTTTATGTTTTTCTAGTAATTTTGTAAATATCTTATGTATAATTATCCTAATTATACTCTTTTTCCTTTGCCAATGTTTTATCCCATTGGGTTTTCTTTGGAAAAGTTTTTAAGTAGGTAATCATAAATAAATATCCCTTTTCATATTTTCATTGACTATTCAAACTTTTTTATTTGTTAACTTGGTTAAAAGTTCAAAATTAAAAAATAAAAATAAAAAATTGAAATTTACTTGCTTAGATGGGTTGGCTTATCTAAACCTATGATGGGGCCACGATGGGCCTACCCATCTAACTCGTAGATGGGCTCGAATGGGCTAGCTCATTCAAGGCCCTTGGCATGGCCTAGCCTAGCTCACGGCATGGCCCGGTCTAGCCCATGAAAAATTGCCCCGTGGTATGGGCTAGGCTTAGGTAATTTTTGTCGACCCACAAAATTTGTGGGCTAGGCCGGGCCAACCCACGGCCCTTGTAGGCCTAATGAGAATGGGCCTGGCTGGCCCGTTCTTGAATCTCTACCCCCAATGTTCATTGATGGTAAAATCCATCTGATTCACGAGTATATGTTCAGACTTTATTTCTTTTCATCTAGTGGGGCAAAATGACTATGTAAAAAGTTAAAAAGAGAGGGTGAAATAAGATATTTAAGATGCACAATAAAAATTTATAGCATATTTTTCTAGTATAATTTTTTTATGGAATTTTAGAAATGCCGCCTTGACACCAAAATTCCTAAATTTCTTTCCTACCACTAGATGTTGGAAAATGATACGCAACAAAATTTTAAAATTTTTAAATTAAGGTCTTTTCTAAGTAACAAGTTTGACATGCTAAGTACATAAATTATTAATAGATTTTACATATCACTTTAAATGCTGAAGATAGCAGAAAACTCTGATTAGAGAAGAACCTTATGGAAGAGCCACAACCAGCTAGTCTTCCTTGCTATTCTTTATCCATGATTAGAGTGTGGGTGGTCGTACATCATATAGCTTCTCCTCCAATGACTCTCCTTCCAACTACTTGAGAAAACCTAGAGCTAAAGTTCCAGATGTTGAACAACAACTCTCATAGAGTTTTAGAGTTTCTCTCACTAGAGTACTTAGTCTCTACTTCTTAAATGATCTAAGGAATAATGCAACATAGTTCCCTTTATATAGTGGTTGAATTTAGGGTCAATCCCCATCAAATTAGGCTTTAAAATTTAAGTCTGGATCAACTTTTGATCAAAACTGAGTCAAAAACATGTAACTAGATTATCGCATGTTCGGCATGCCGATCTGGGTGATCTGCTTGCCGAACTGGCTTCACCGGCCTACCGAACTTAGCCACCGGCCTGCCGATTGAGTGATAATTTAAAAATCTTAAAATATCTTATATCACATAGGAATCATAGATAGAGCCTCAGTTTTAATTCAAATAACCCAATAGAGAAGTTATTTGATTAAAACAGTCATATACAGATAATCTCATTTCAAATAAAATATTATTCAAATAACTCAACATGTTTATCTTGAATTAATTCACAAAATTAATTCAACCAATAAACTAACATGAATTATTAAATCCAATCCATTGAATTTTAGCCAATCTAATAATTAACATAAGTCACAATATGTAAGAAAAACATGTTGTGTCGTTATAGGAATTATTATGAGCTAGCAAAGGGGACTTGATAGATATATATAGATCAAGCTCCTATAATTATAAAATAATGTATCCTAAATATGTATTTTATAATTATCAACTCTAACACTACTCTACTAAAAGCTTAGATCTGCATTCTCGAACTATATAAAATTACCAAGCTCCAATAAGCTAATCGTTTATGACATATCATAATGTGTAACATTCTTATAGGACATTCATAATCGACTTAAGGATAAATTCCATTTTGCTTTCATCTTATCTTCTATTATCTCACCATTGGAATACTTACTATTCATAAATAGTATATCATTTGGTCACACCTATATATTCGAACGGTTAAGCGCTCTAGTTTTTTAATCATAGGATAATACCTATAAGAGAATATTATTAACTCTACAAAAGAGCTATGGATTCCATATATATGAATAACGAGTTTACATCAATCAAGAGTCATGTCTACAACGTACTGGTATGCGTACTATCATTAAATCAGGATGTCATCCTTTGGTACATCAACAAACACAAGACAAGAATACGGCCTAATTAATTCATTTCAAAATTAAGACATAACACATACAATTAACTAAAGTGAATTGATTTAAACAAATGGCAATCAAATTAATTCAACTTTTGTCCTGATCCAATATATCATCACCTATGACAATATACCATTGTTTCTACTTGTGAAGTCCCATTACGATGACCAAAACAAGTCATCTCCCATTAAGGATGTAGATAACATAACAATCTTAGCATGAATAAAGCACCTAACTTTATTCCCTCCATTGTAGACCTTATCATTTAGACTATCGACTTTAATATTTATGTGTTCTGCATAATCTATATATCATATGCACAATCTTAAAGGTTTAGACTAACAGTCTCAGACTTTTGTTTACTTATATACATTCAACATAAATGAACATAAAGAGGACAACATTTGATATATGAATAATGAATAAACTCTTTATTGATTAAATGTCTCTAAAAACTCATTACATCATTTAATTCTTAGGGTACCTAATCTAACACTAGATCCAAACCCCGTCAGAGATTGGCTTCTATAATGTCATCCATTTCCTGAGTCACCTAGAGATGGATGACACGTCATTTAAATGAGTATATGATTGCCACTTAGTCGCACAAAGATTGTCATCATGTTGCTCAAGCCATCATTAGTCACATAGAGATCGATACACGTTGTGCGAAGCAGCAGGTCATCGTCAATGAGTTGAATGTAGATTGAAATAGTGCAATTATCATCAAAGAGTCACATGCAGATTGAAATATTGCAATTGATCATTGTATAATGTGCTATTCATTTTAACTATTTTGAAATATACAATTTATTTCAAATAATTTAACGAAAAGGACTATATAATACAATTTTCCAAAGTTAAAACTCAAATTTTACAATTCTCATACTTACAAAAACCAGCCAAAATCAACAAAAAAAGAAGGAAGATTAGGATGAGCACTCTGTTGGTGTTGGTTTTGTTAAACTTGTTATGGATTGTATTAATCTAACGCTAATTAAATAAGTATAAACCTTTTCTTACCCAAATGAGCAAGAGAGATAAGAATTCTTTGAATAGAAAAAGATGTTCTGCAAATAAAACCACAATCTTTCTCGCCTAGTTCTCGACACTAGAATGAACAAACATGTTGGCATTGGAGGAATTAAATATTTCTAAATATATTGGAGGAATTAAATATTTCTAAATATCACTTGGCTAATCTTTAGTCACCCATTAATCTTAACACATGAGCAAAACGGACCTTAGGATGAAGAACTTTTCTTCACTCTTTTTCTCTCTCTTTCACATCTATGTGAAGGAATTCAAATAGAGTTCTCTTAGGCTCTCCAAGACTATAGACAAGGCTTCTATTTATGAAGAATGAGAAACCAATCTAATTCTGGAAGCTTCCTTTATTTTAATTTAAATTTTAAATATTTAATTAAAATAAAAAGCACAATTTTCCTTTACTTGTACTGTGATTGGTGCCACACACAGATACTATATCTGTGTGGCGTCAATGAGGGGAGAAAGGAGAGAGAATATTTGCTTGTTACCCAATCTTATTTGTTTCTAAATTTAACATTCCATATTTAAATTAAATCACATTTATTTAAAAATAAAAAGTTTAAATATAAACCTTTATAAAAAAAAGTTTGGAACTACAGAAGAGAACATGTCCCGCTATAGTATACGCTAGACATAGTGGGACCTTGGTGTCTTCTAAAATCAATTATTTATTGTTAAATAGTTATTATTTAATACTTATAAATTAATTCTTTGTTAATTTATTTTGAGTGATATTTAATTTAGAATTCCATAATTCTAATTTAATTATTTAAACCAATAATTCCACTTATTCAAATAGTACTTTCAAAGATGGTGGGTGACAATGGACCTATAATTTCAAGCTCTATTAAAACCAATAAATTAATTAAACTTTTTAATTAATATATTACTCTTTTATGAATTATAATGTAAATCTACTGAATACTTAGAATTGTACTCTTAAAATTATAGATATAAAATTACTCATTTCTTAGAGTTGTCCATTTGATATAGTTATTTCATATAAGTTGATTCTCTATAAATAATTTATAATTAAAGCAAGATAAAATCTTTTAATCTCTTTAATTACTTGTTTATTTTTGAGTGTCATTGGTTTTCTAATGAATAATAAATTTATGAACTTAATCACGAATTGAGCGCTCATATTATTCAAGATCAGAATCAATACTTAAGAAAATTATATATCTCTTTCTCGTTAAAAAATAAATAAATTCCATCTTGTGATATTAACACTCTCGACTACTTACTTCATTATGCCTCCAAGATATAAGGGATATGATTAGATTCTTAAATCCATACCAAGTAAACCAAAAGATATAAATCCATAAATAGGAGTCTGCTAATAACTCATAATTAAGATCATCTTATATATGACCATTGGTTGATGTTATTAAAACTTACTATATTTAACAGAATTATTAGTTGTTCACATCACATCGTTTCAATCCTACATAATCTCATTATATAGAATGTGCTCATTTAATGATTCACTACATTAATGGTTCAGATAAGAACATTTCATTCTTAATAACAATGACCGGCATTAGTAACACTCAACTAAAGAGTCCATACTTTAATTATAAATATTTACTATAAAAATCAATTATATGTTACTGACCATTATAATTATCACCCTTAAATATTATCATCTTGTATATAACACTTATATACAATATTTAAGGTCACATAGATGATTATAAAATTTTAATGATATTTATAAAGTATTCAAAATACATACACGTAAATATAATAAAAAAATTATTTTATTTTTTTTTATAAATATGTCTTTTACAAAACACTATGTGCTTTAAGAGCATCTACCCTAACACACTCAAAGGTTGCCCTTCAAGAGTATATAAACTATACTTTTCCCTATTTTATATTAAGTTTGATTTTGTTTGTAGTTGTTGATGATTATAGCAGATAAATAAGGTTTTATTTATGTATTTGTTCCAGTGATGTAAGTTTAAGTTATGGTTTTTTAAAGTAATGTAAGTTTAAACATGTGAGTCTTTGTTTAGTTATGATTTCTTCTAGACAAGAAAATTTACAGGTTGACTTTGGGATTTTTAAAAACATGAAACTTTTAGATTTCGCCGTTCTGAATGAATTCTTGTGACTAAAGTTTTTGTGGTTTTAACTCTAAGATGAAGTTTTGGACCTTTTTTAAAAACTGGTTCAAAAATAGTTGTCAAACAGAGCAGGCGGTGTTTTGATGAAAACGATCCTCTTAGATGCCGAATCACAAATTTTGCATAAACTTTTACATGCCAGATCACGATTTATGGGTCAATTTTGGATTTTTACAAACATGAAATTTTTAGATTTTGACATTTTGAACTAATCCCAGTGACTAAAGTTTTTTGTAGTTTTGACTCTAAGATAGAGTTTCAGACTGAGTTTAAAAACTCTATAAAATTTTCAAACATAGCAACCATTGTTTTGATGAAAATGATCCTCTTAGATATTGAATCATGATATTCATGAAATACAAAAGTTTTAGATCTCGATGAGACGAAAACTTTTTGTAAAGAAAGCCTTTTACATTTTTGCATTTAAAACAGTGTTATGGGCAAATTTCAAAAACTAGATAGTATATGTATTAAAAATAATGCAACTTTATATTTTGGCAAAAAATGGCCCTGGAATATCCAAATCATGATGTTCACAAAACAAGAAATTTTAAGATCTCAACAAAACAATGAATTTTCATGAAGAAAATTTTTTAAGATTCTATCTCTAACGCAAAGTTTAAAACAAATTTTGAAAAATAGGCAAACCTTTTTATAGAAAACTATTTAATTCAGTAAATTTGAAAAATCACTAAATACAGATATGTTAAAGATAGAAAACAAGATTTTGAAAAACATAAAAATTCTAGATCTCGTTGAAATGAGGAACTTTAGTAAAGATGTAAAAAAAATCTCTAACATACGATTATATGGTGACATTTAAAATAATTGTAAAAGCAACCATATGGTATTAGTTTTATAAAAAAAAATGTCTTTTTAGTGGCAGAATTATAATTTACAACCACAAGAGAAATTGTAGGACTCAAAAAACTATATGAGTCTATAGTCCACGATTTTGTCAAATTTAGACTCTATTTTAAGATATTATTTTTTACACAAAATTTTTATATATGTAATACAAGTTTTTCTTAAACAACTACAAAGATTTTTCAAATAGATTTTTCTAAATGGGATTCATGAAAACCTGCAACGTTAGAATGCCGAATTAGAGGCCTAACAATCGTTTATGTCTAAAGACTCTTTTAAGACCAAAATCCATCTTGGTTTAGTGTTCAAAATACCATAAGAACACCTTTAGTATAAATGGGCCATATTGGGCCTATTGAAATAAATAGCAACCAAATATGAGCTTAAGGAACTAATGACACTATTTACACAACAGTGTCCTGAGGGAGGAGTTTAGAGGCCTTATAGTAGCACGGACTTCTTTTTCTTTCTAGGTCATGCGAAGGGGGCCAGTCCAAGATCGTACTGTTCCTCTATAAAGACAATTTAAATAGATCTATAGTACAAATATAAGCCCAACATATAAGTGACATAGGAAATTATTAAGCTAAGATATTAGAAGAAGATAATCAATTAATTTCATTATTAATTAATTAATTAATTATCAACGCTAGCACGAGCAATTAAAGGCAATTAAGGAAAATTATGTAAAGAGAAATTCTAAGTTATAAGGATTTAAATTTAATTAATCCTTTTAACTACCTAAATGATAGGTTATTCCTATAATAAAGGAAAATTATTTTGAGAAAGGATTTAATTCCTTTTTACGATATGCTAAAGTAATAAGCATAAAACATGTTAAGCTCACACTCTCATCAAGTGTTTTCAATAGAACCTAAGTGTAAGTAGATAGGAGTACAATAAGATAGCATATTCTATTTTTTAGAAACCAAGTAAGTAGGAATCTTGCCTACAACAAGAAAAATATGGTTTTCCAAATAAAATGTTTTTACTTGTTTTATGCAAAATATGAAATGCATGATTAATGCTATGCTATGTTTTTCCATGCCATACCATACCATACCTTGCTATGTTATGTTTTGCTATGCTATTCCATACTACGTTTATGCTATGTCACGATGTGTTATGTTGGTATGGTATGTTACAATATGATATGGTACAATATGCCACATTAGGATATGTCATGCCATAATTATGTCATGCACCATTTATGATGTATGCATTATTTAGTTATTCAGTATACTCTTTTTAAGTTATGCTTACTCATGATATATGTATGTGATATTATGCAGTAACATATCATATTGTATACACACAATAAGATAAGTAAAACAAATAAGACAAGATACGTTAAGGGTGTCTACTAGCCTCTCGACCTATGGGGATGTATTAAGTTAACTTAAGTTAAGTTTATGCTCTCAATGTCATTGAGGACTTCAAAAACCTAAACTTTTGAGTATCGCACAAAACCCGTATAAACACTTAGGCCCATTAAGTACGACATAAGATATGTTCATAAGAAAACATAATAAGCTAATGCATGATTTATTTAATGTTTTAAATTAAATATTGGGAGTGTAATTTTCTACTTGCGAAAGCACATTCAGTTATGTTCATGCTTTAGATAAGAAACCTATCAACAATACATGACGGGCAGTAGTGAACGGCAGGCAAATAGTGGAGATGACAATGGATACCGTTTACGCAATCAATATTCCATAGTATGTTTAAAATGAATTACACATCTATGTTTAAATAGTTTTATGTAAGTATGTTTTAAAACCTACGGTTGTAGTCATATAATCTTAGTCTAGATAATTACAAAGTTAATATGTGCAACAGTTACTGCAACAAATATACGAAAATTTCAACTAAAAAAATTTATAACAATATTTAATTTAGAAATGTTTTAAAATTTTTTTATTTTAATGTCAGATTTTTTTTTAATAGAATTAGTTTTAAATGATTATTATTATGTTTAAAAAAACTTGTCCTGCGAATCTAAGTAATTTATGATAAGATATGTGTAAGATTTTCGTAATTAACTAACAACCATGTAAATCGGGTCGTTACAGAATCTACAACTTTCCATGTGAAAAGATATTAAAAAATCTATGAATTATGAACTCATATAGTAGTTTAGTTGATTTGTTTTATTTAAGATTTTAATTTTGGAATATGAGTGTAATCAAAAGATATAATTTTTTTCTTAAAAAAATCACATATTTTGGTAATACTTGTTACTTTAAAAAAACCAATACAAGTATGATTATTAATAAAAATTTTTGGAATCATATAATTTTTTTTTAAAAAAAATAAGCCTAAAAATCTAATTTTTTTTTTTTAAAAAAACTAGTGTGCAAACTAAGAGATAAATTTTAGGAGCATCTCTAATACAATCCTATATTGACATGTCGATGTCAAATTCTGGTATTACACTCTCCAATACAATACCATTTTATGTCAAATTTGTTATGTGATAAACTTAGTGATAAATTTACCACAAAGTATGACATATTGTAAATTTAACATTTGATTCTTAATTGTTGATAAATTGACTTCTATACTTAAATAATTACTACATTCTCACTTTTAAATTATTTTAGTATTAAAAGTTTACTTTTTCAAATTTCAAGGTTTAATAATTATGATAAAAGACAAATATAAGAAATGACATTATACATTAGAGCCCCAAATAAAATAGCACGTCAAATGTGTTATTTTCGCATTTGCGAAGATGGTCTAAGTAGAGTTTTATGTGTTGGGCAAGGCGGATAGACCTACGGGCCTAGTGTCTGACTTGCCCCAACTCAATCAAGTTGAGCTAGACCTGAATTCTTGGCCTACATAGCATTTTTTTCTTTATTATTTTTTAAATATTTTCATTAAAAATGTACAAAGCCAAATTGGCTAGCATTAGCCCATCCAACTACCAAGCCGAGTTGTGTGGTATCTTTTTCTTGGTAGGTGAGGCAACATGTTTTAATAGCACTAATTGTAAGTAAGCCTCTAGGGTCGGGGCAGGTTTCGCCTAGAACCTGATTACTAATAAAACTTGGAAGTTTTTACATTCGTCATTCATTACCCTAGTTTTCTTTATATTGAGGGATGTCGTTTTCAGGTTAAGTGAGAGGTTAGACAAAATACGGTGAATCTAAGACGCATGTATTTCTCTTATAATCTTTTTTTTTATCATATTAAATTATTGTAGTGGTTTAAAGTGGATATAACTCATAAATTAAAGTAAACGATTATAAATCTTGTGTATGTTTTTTATTCATCGCCTTTTCTTTTATGATTTTATTGCTTTTCTAATTCTTAACAAATAAAATCTGATTCTGACAGACTTAATCTTATTCTTAACAAACTCAACCCCTGATAATGGTCACATCTACTTATCACACGCAAGCGTTTAAATTTCCCACGTTTTATTTGAAGGAAAAAAGCCCGTACTCGACGGTAGGTAATTGTATAAATAAATTGATGTCAAATTACATAAATTTGCATATATTTTGATTCCCTTAGTTTTTTCAAACTTAATTATGGACATTTATGTGATCTGGTGCTTAGAGACTAATATTGGACGAGAAAGATAGTGCACGTAACTTTGTACAACTTTAAAAAGCATAGAAAGAAGGGATTTAATTACTCCAGACATTATTAATCTATTTTGCAAAGTTATTAAATATCTAACGAGACCTTATGCTTTTGAGTTCGTTGGTGGGGCTTTATTGTGCTTCTTGACCCGATTAAGTTGAGTAGTGATGACAACAATTACGTTTGCACGCCTTTATATCTCTCAACTTTTATTGGCTATCACGTGAGCTAAAATTTTTGTACTGCTCAAGCTTTATCTTTTATTTTTTATTTTTTATGACACTTTTTGTTGTTTTCCTCACTGTAATACTTTTGCAGCTAAATTAAGCAGGAAAGTTTTATTCACCTTTATAAAAAGGATGTTGATTCACTTTGCACTACTCCACCAACTTGCAAAAAAGAAACGGAGATTCCAAATGTTTGATTATTGAAAATAATAAATTTTAAAAAAGATAAGAATAAGAAGAAGAAGAAAAGGAGATGCTCGTGGAAAATTAAGATTGCCTTTGATCTCCTACTTTGTACTACTTGTTCTCTAGCTCACCACCTCATACGCTTTTCTACATATATATATATATATATATATATATATATATATACAACAACATATAATAGGGTGTTTGGCAAGGTGGTGAGAACTGTTGGTTAGAACTGTTTTTACTGTAGCATGTGAGAGCTTTACACTGTAGTAATTTTTTTTATTGTTACTGTAGCATATGAGAGTTTTACACTGTTTATAACTGAAAATGTGGTGTGAACCCTTTTTGCCAAACACAAATCAGTCTTTTTCAGTTATGTTCTTTTATCTTTGAACTTTTTGAGCTCACTATTGCTAGCTTTTGGAAGAAAGAATTATCTTTTATTTTTGTGCCAACTTGTGCGAGTCTTGGTGTGGGTTGTTTTCTTTTAATTTAAAGTTTTCTTGAAAAAGTATTTAGAGCTGCTAAAATGGGTTGGCATAAATGCGTCAGCCTGTGGCACATCTCTTTGAACCGATGCCCACATAAAAGACTTGGGCCAGCCCCAGTGGCGAAGGGAGTTTGGTGAGCATGTCTATGCCCTTGGACATCCCCAATGTGAGAGTACCTCAAAAGTCATGTCAAATTATTGTGCTAAATTTCAAATTTTACTATATGAGTAGGAAAATCATTCCTTAATATAGTATTATTATTGACGTTAAATTTAGCACATGCTTGTTGGATAAACGAGAACACAACGGACTTTTAATCAAAGTTTTTTTTTTTTTTCAAAATAACAAGTTAGACATGTTACATATATAAATTAATTAAAATCTAACATACCTCTTAGAATTGGAACCGCACTTTTGACAAGAAAAACCTCTATGAAACTGCTATTGAGAATTGCATATAGCTTTAACCAACTAGTCTTGTTTGTTATTCTCTTTTCACGACCAGAATGCCAGTGGGTACTCGTCGTTCAATTCTCCTCTTAGTAACGTCTCCTTCCAACCACAAGAGAAAACCAAGAGCTTAGGTTCGGGATGTTGAACAATAGCTGTACGGAAATTTCAGAGTTTCACTTGAGAATACTCTCTCTGAATTTCTCTGGTGATCTAAATAATAATAGAAACAATTATCTTATTTATAATGGCTAGTAGGGAGTCAATTCAACTTAGATAGGGCTTCTAAATTCGAAATTGGGTCAAAATCCATATCAAATGCATGAAAGATGTGTAAGAGAATTATGCCTAACTAGCCTATCGGATGTACTTTTTGCGTAACTAAGTTACGCTCCACCTGTCAATCGGACTTGGTCACTAGCCTACTGGTTTGCTCAGTTCTAGAAGTTTTTATATCTCATTCTACATGTGAATCTTAGATAGACCCTCGGTTTTAATTCAAATAACCCAATAGAGAAGTTATGTTTTAATTCAAATAACCCAATAGAGAAGTTATCTGATCAAAACAAACATATGCATATAATCTCATATCAAATAAAATATATATTCAAATAATTCAACATGTTTATCTTGAATTAATTCATAAAATTAATTCAACCAATAAACTAACATGAATTATTAATCCAATCAATCAAATTTAAACCAATCTAAGAACTAACATAAGTTACTAATATGTAAGAAAAAAATATGTCTTATCATTACAAGATATATTATGAGTTAGTAAAGGGGACTTGATGGATATATATAGATCAAGCTCCTATAATTATAAAATAACACGTCCTCGACACGTTCATTTTATAATTATCAACTTTAAGCTATTCCACTAAAAGCTTAGATCTACACCCTTGAACTATATATAAATTACGAAACTCCAATAAGTTAATCATCCATGACATATCATAATGTATAATATTACCATAGGATATTCATAATTGACTTAAGGATAAAATTTCATTTTACCTTCTCGATTATTTTTCTCATGTTCCGTTATCTCACCATGAGAAAACTTACTATTCATAACCAATACAAATAGTATACCATTCAGTTACACCTATGTATCTGAGGGTTGAGCGCACTAGTTTTCTAGTTACAGGATAATACCTATAAGAGAATATCATTAACTCTACAAAAAAGCTATGGATTCCATATCTATGAGTAACAAGTCTGTGTCAATCAAGAGTCATGTTTCCAATGTATTGGCATACGTACTTTTATATAATTCAGGATGTCACCCTTTTGTACATCAAAAGACACAAGTCAAGAATACATGCACAGTAATTCATTTCAAGGTTAAAATATGATGCATATAATTATCTAAAGTCAATCGATTTGAACAAACAGAATTATTAATCAAATCAATTCAACTTTTGTCCCGATCCTATATATTATCACCTATGACAATATACCAATATTTCTAGTCATAGAATCCAACTCCGATGACCAAGACAAGCCATCTCCTGTTAAGGATGTACACAACATAACAATCTTAAGATAAATAAAGCATCCAACTTTGTTCCATCGATTGCAAATCTTTTTATTTAGGCTATCATATTTAAGATTCATGTCTTTTGTATAATTTGTCCATAATATATACGATTTTAAAGGTTTAGATTGATAGTCTCAAACTTTAGTTTGCTTATCATATGTTCAATAGGAATGAACATAAAGAGGACGTATTTGATATATGAAATAATTAATAAACTCTTTATTGATTAAATGTCTCTAAAAACCTATTACATCATTTAATCCTTGAGGCACCTAGTTTAACAATCTCTTACTTACCCTAAAGTGAGTAAATGTGACTCACACATCCCATAGCCTCTATGTGCTTCTTGAAAGCCCTCCTTGGTAGTGTCTTCGTGAAAGGATCAGCTATGTTGTCTTTGAATACAATCTTGCATACTACAACATGTCCAGTCTCTATGAAGCCCTTTATCACATGATATTTCTGATATATTTGTTTATTTTTTTTGTGAAATCTTAGTTCCTGAGCATTAGGTATCACTACAGTGTTATCACAGCACAACATTATCGACTTATCCATGCTAGGAACTACTTCAAGATCTCCAAGGAACTTACAGAGCCATATAGCTTCTTTCGAAGCTTCACTAGCTATCACATACTTAGTCTCCATCGTTGAATATAAAGCAATCTTGCTTGATACTTCTCTAAACAATGGCACCTCCTCACAAAGTAAACATAGATCTTAAAGTCGATCTCCTTGAATCCAAATAGGATTGAAAATCTAAATCAGTGTATCTAAGAAGTATTAGATCCTCACCACAATACACTAGCATATAACCTCTAGTCCTTTATAGGTACTTGAAAATATGCTTGACCGTAGCTAGTCTAGATCTGACTAGTATTGACTCATAATTCCAACTACATAACATATGTCAGGTCATGTGTAAAGCATAGCATACATGAGACTACCTACTATCAAAGCATAAGGCACCTTCTTCATGTATTCTCTCTCTTCATCAGATTTTAGAGGTTCTTTTTTAGAAAGAGTAATTCAAGATCTAAATGGTTGCCCACCTTTCTTGGGATTCTACATTGCATACTTATCAAGAATCTTGTCTATGTATGTAGCTTGGGATAAAGCTATTATTTTGTTCATCCTATCTCGAAAGATTTGGATACCGAGAACATAATTAGTCCTTCATGTCAAACTGCTTAGTCAACTATAATTTGACCAATGATAACGTCCCAATGTCATTGCCAACAAGCAAAATGTCATCTACATAGAGCAGTAGAAAAACCACTTTTTTATTCTTTATGTGTTCGTAAATACATGGTTCCTTCACATTTTGTTCGAACCCATAAGTCTTGATCACTTGATCAAATCTTATGTTCTAAGAACGGTAAGCTTCTTAAGTCCATAAATAGACTTTAGTGGCTTATAGACCTTATTCTCTTGACTCTTAGCTTTGAACCCATCTCGTTGTACCATATATATGGTCTCAACAAAATAGCCATTCAAAAATGTCATCTTGACATCTATTTGCGAAATCTCGTAATTGAGAGCGGCAACAATAGACAAGAGAATGTGGATGGACTTAAGCACGGCTATAGGCAAAAAGGTTTTCTTGTAATCAATTCTTTCCTTTTGTGTGTATCCTTTTGCTACTAGTCTATCTGTACCTCTCTTCCTCTTTTTAGACCCACTTACACCTTAGGTTTTACCCCTTCAAGAAGGTCCATATGCTCCCAAACTTGATTATTCATAGACTTCATCTCAGTTTGCATAGATTATGTCTAGAACTTTGAATCAACATCCTCTATTGCTTCTTTGTAAGTGTAAGGATCCCTGTCATAATTAACCAGTTTAGTCAAGTAAGCTTCACTATTAAACAAATACCTTTTGGGATGACGCCTGATCCTCCTACTATGCTAAGGCTCCCTAGGTTGTTATTCGGTTGATTTCTCCACGTTGATTGGAGTGGTTTCAACTGGAGCCACTAGACTGATTAAATCACTTGCCATCTCCTTGAGTACCACTTTACTATGAGGCTTAAAGTCATTCATGTAACTTTCCTTAAGGAAAATCGCATTCGTTGAAACCACGACTTGATTTTCTTTTAGGTCATACAAATAACCTACTTTTGTCCCTTTTGGATATCCTGCAAACATGTACACCTCTAAACGTGCTTTCAACTTATTTGCTTCCTTATCCAGGACATGAGCAGGACATCCCTATATATGAATATGGTTTAACGATATCTTCCTACTTGTGCCATAACCTGTGAGTTTTACAAACTGATTTTAAATGCACATTGTTCAAAAGATAACATGTGGTTTATAGTACATATCTGCAAAAAGATAATGGCAATGTGGAATAACTCATCATGGACCTAACCATATCCAACAAAGTCCTATTCCTTCTCTCAGCTACCCATTCTGTTGAGGAGTGCTAGTGTCGTCAAATCGAATAAAATCTCATTCTCTACTAAGTGTCCTAAGAACTCATCAAAGAGGTACTCACCACCTCGATTAGATCGAAGTGCCTTTATATATTTACCTAATTGCATCTTTACTTTCACTCGAAACACCTTGAACTTTTCAAAGGTTTTGCTCTTATGATTCATAAGTTGAACATATGCATATCTCGAGTAATCGTCAACAAAATTGACAAAATACTCATACCCTCCTTATGCCTTGATGTTTATGGGACCACAAACATTACTACGCACAAGTTCTAGGACCCCTTTAGCTCGATCTCCCTTAGGCCTAATGGTCTTATGGTCATTTTGCCGTCCAAACAAGACTCATATTGTGGTATAGATTCCATCTCTAAATAATTTAGAGGTCCATCCCATACCAACCTTTGAATCCTGTTTAGGCTAATGTGACCTAATCACAAGTGCCAAAGATAAGTGTTATTAGAGCAAGAAGTCTTAAGTCTTTTAGAGTTATATTTATCTCAGTGTTTAGCAGTGGTCCATCTTAGGTTTGATAAAATATAGGTTGTTTTGCATCCATCCACTATAGGTAAAAGTTTTATTTTTACGAATCACAACTTTATTATTAAAATAAACTAAATAAGAATCTTTAAATAAACAAGCGATATAAATTAAATTCCTTTTAAGTTTAGGAATATAAAAACAATCTCTCAAAACTAAACTCCAACAACAATTAAAATAAAAATATACAATTTCCCACTATTTCAGCTAACACTAAGGATCCATCCCCCATTCGTAAAGTGAAGTGCTCTTGTAGTAGACTTCTTGTTTCCTTAAACCCCTGTAGAGAAACATAAACATAATTAATTGCACTAAAATCTATGACCCAGGTGTCACTTAATTCTTCAACTAAATAAGTCTCAACAACCAGAGATTCGCATTTAGCTCTTTTAGCATGGAAGTCCTTGCAATTCTTCTTGATATGTCTGACCTTCCCACAGAAGAAACATTTTAATTTCTTGGGGTTCCTCTTCTTTTTCTTCTTATCCTTGCCCTTTACTAGAATAAAATACTTCCTGTTCTTGGCCTTTTGCTTCTTTCCATTCCTAGTGTTAGAGTTGGAACCAAATACAACTACCAAGTTTGCCTCACCACCAGTCAGAGCTTTCCTAATCAAGTTTTGAACTCTTGCATCTGCTTCATCAACTTAGTTAAGGTCACATCCTATCTATTGCCTAAGTTATAGGAAGCTCTAAATGAGATAAGCTCCTTAGATAGAGTCTCAAAGACTATAGTTATCTATGACTCAACATCAATGTCGGCTTCACGGGTTTGAGCCTCGGTGAGGTAAACCATGACCAACATCATGTGATCCTTTACAGATGTCCCTGGTTTTTATTTGCAGTTGAGAAGCTCCAAAGAGCCCCTTGCTGCTTCGTTAAGGGTTGGTCTCTAAACAAGTCCTCAAGATTACCAATGATTTGACAAGCAGTCATATGATCTTCATGTTGAGCTTATAGCACGTTATTCATGGGAGCCATGATATAGCAACGGGCCTAATCATCAGCATCCTTCCAACGATTATACGCTTAGTGGATTTATCGGTAGGAGTAGGAGGACACAATGTGGTTAGCACAAATTTTAGTTTCTCAAAGGATAGGACAATATTTCGGTTCTATTTCTAATCATTATAGTTCTCGCCAGTTAAAGTGTTTTTATCAAGTATTGAAGATAAAACCTTTTTAGACATTTTGATCTATAATAAAGATTTATATGTCAAACATAAGCAACTATTCAATAGCAATTTATTAAGATAACGTAAACAAGTAAGCATACGATGTGCTTATGTGTCAAAACCTTAAAAAAATCACCACCTTATAATGATAATTCCTAGCTCAGAATTCAACAAGCCACCTAGGGGAGACTTGCCAAATTCAATTAGGAACACGAATCTCCTCTAATTAGCATATATCATCCAAGACCCGTATGATGTAGCATATACTAATAATCGCTTTCTTTGGCCATTAACTTTATTAATAGAGCTCATAAGGGAGGTTAATGATAAAATTAATCTTGAGAATTTAAGCATTGTTTCAATTACTTTATTTATAGTTTATAATTAACACTTAGAAGTGAACAATGATAACATGCTAAAGTAAATTATCCTCTCAGAGATCAACCTGGTACATGATGCATCCCTTCCTAGGGGTCAGAACCACCATTTGTTTCTAATGGACCAATGATGGAGGCCTTACGTCCTCTCTTCGAAAGCCTTCTCCTACTCAATATTTTAAAAAAATCAAGATTTTATGTTAACATGCCTGAACAATTTTAAATGAGTGACACTCCCTATTCTACATGATATGTTATCAACATACATAGCAAAACATATTATCAAGCAACCAAGCAACACAATAAGCAAAGCTACAAGCAATGTAATAACCAGTTGTAATATTATAGTCCCACCCTATAGAAAAGAAAATAAAGATTAGAAAAAGATCAATCAAAACATATATTGATTCTTCATCTTGTATCTTCTCGTTGTATCCTTCTTTAGGTGATGTCTATCTTCTATTTTCAATCTCATATGATCAAAACATTTATTTTTCTGGTTATCATAAAATTCCATGTTTCTCAAAATTGTTTCAAAAAACAAAAAAAAAATTACATCGAGAAACGCATTGATTTTTTAAAATGGTTTTGCCCAAGACCGACCTGCCAGTTTCATACAAAACCTATGGGTCTGTTAGCATCCGGCTAGCTAATATAGCGTAACTGGCTTGCCGGTCCAATGCTGAATCAACATTTTTCAATCATTTGCAAAAAATAATTTGTTATGCAGTTTTAATTTATTTTTAACAATTCAAAAACATAAAAATTTATAAACATAGAAAAATGCATATAACTATAATCATCTCTACCTACACCATTTTTTACTTACAAAATTTGTATAAAATAAAATAACAAACCCTAGACGGTGATGATAGACTACCATCTAATTACATGAAGAAAACCTGGATATACATTCTAACCTCTAAAGAACCATAACTAGCAAAAAATTAATTAATTAAAAAATAATTAAAACCAAAAATTTAATCAGCCATAATTAATTAATGGCATTCACTAAATAATCTTATAATAACATGTAAATATATATAGAAACTCTAGAGTACCAACTCTCTAAAAAATTCAATTCAACCATTAAGAGATTAAGATCACATAATTTATGTACATAGCATGACCATGAACTCGTAAATGAACATAAAACCTGGCTCTGATACCAATTGTTGGATAAACGTTAACATAGCGAATTTTTAAAAATTTTAAATCAAAGCCTTTTTCCAAATAACAAGTTAGACATACTATTTATACAAATTAATTAAGATCTTATGTACATAAAATTGGAATCGCACTTCTGACAAGAAAAACTTTGATAGAACTGCTATCAAGAATTGTGTCTGGAAGAGCTTTAACCAAATAGTCTTCTTTACTATTCTTTTTTTCCACACCGAAATGCGAGTGGGCACTTGTCATTCAATTCTACTCTTAGTAAGATTTCCTTCCAACCACTAGAGAAAACTAAGAGCCAAGGTTCGGGATGCTGAACAATAGAGTTTCAGAGCTTCTCTCTAGAATGCACTCTCTAAATTTCTCTGGTAATCTAAATAGCAAGAAAAATAAGTATCCTATTTATTGTGGGTGGTAGGAAGTCAATTTTACTTAGATAGGGCTTCTAAATTCAAAACTGGGTCAAAATCTGCATCAAAATGTGTGATAGACACGTAACAGGATTATGCCAAGTCGGCATACTAGTTCTGACCATTGGCTTACCGATTGTACTGTTTTACATAACTAAGTTGCACTCCATCGGTCAGCTAGACTTGATCACCGGCCTTCTAGTTTGTCTAGTTCTTGAAGTTTCTATATCTTACTCTATACGAGAATCTTTGATAGAGCCTCAGTTTTAATTTAAATAACCCAATAAAGAAGTTATCTGATTGAAACAATCATATACAAATAATCTCATATCAAATAAAGTACATATTCAAATAATTCAACATGTTTATCTTAAATTAATTGATAAAATTAATTTAACCAATAAACTAACATGAATTATTAAATCCAATCAATTAAATTTAAACTTCTCTAAGAATTAACATAAGTTCCCAATACATAGGAAAAATACGCTGTATAGTTATAGCAAATATTATGAGTTAGTAAAAGGGACTCGATGGACATATATAAATCAAGCTCTTATAATTATAAAATAACACATCTGTGACACATTCATTTTATACTTGTCAGCTCTTAAGTTGTTCTACTAAAAGCTTAAAGTTGTACTTTTGAACTATACATAAATTATGAAACTCCAATAAGTTGAACGTCCATAACATATCCTAATGTGTAGCATCCCTATAGGAAATTCATAATCGACTTAAGGGTAAAATTCTATTTTACTTTCTCGATTATTTTTATCTTATGTTCTATTATCTCACCATTAGAAAACTTGCTGTTCATAACTAATACAAATAGTATATCATTCAGTTACACCTATGTATTTGAGGGTTGAGCACTCCAGTTTTCTAATTACATGATAATGCCTATAAGAGAATATCATTAACTCTACAACAGAGCTATGGATTCCATATCTACGAATAATGAGCCTACATCAATCAAGAGTCATATCTCTAACGTATCGGCATACGTACTTTCATATAATTCAGGATGTCATCCTCTAGTACATCAAAAGGCACAATTTAAGTATAAGGGTCCATTAATTCATTTCAAGGTTAAAATATGTCACATATGATTGTCTACAATGAATTAAAAAAAAATTATTAATTAATTCAATTCAACTTTTGTCCCGATCCAATATATCATTATCTATGACAATATACCCATGTTTCTACTCGCGGAGTCCAACGCCAATAACCAAGACAAGTCATCTCCTATTAGGGATGTAAACAATATAACAATCTTAACATAAATAAAGCACTCAACTTGATTCCCTCAATTGCAGATCTTTTTATTTAGACTATCACCTTTAAGATTCATGTCTTTCGAATAATCTATCTATCATATGCATGATCTTAAAGGTTTAGATTAATAATCTCAGACTTTAGTTTGCTTATCATATATTTAACAGGAATGAACATAAAGAGCACATATTTGATATATGAAATAATTAATAAACTTTTTATTGATTAATGTCTCCAAAAAACTATTACATCATTTAATCCTTAGGGCACCTAGTCTAACATATGCTATACTTGATAACAAATTTGAAACAGCACAACATATATCAAATTTTAGCACTTGCTTGTTGTTGGTTGATGCAATAATCTTTTCATGTAATTGTCAAAAGATTCACATTTTCAAACTTATTTCAATTTAAAGTTTACTTTTACAACTTCCCAAGCTTAATGATTACGGAAATAGTGTATATAGCATTTGAAAAACAATTATACATTAGCTATAAATCAAAACAACACATCAAATTTCTTATTTTTACGCTTTTTATATCAAATTTAGCATGTCATTAGCATTTGTATTATAAATAGTCTATGTAAATACAATGTGATATTTGATACCAAAAAGTATATAAAAATGACATAATTGATATGTTATTCTTTTTATGCTCTAATTTTATGCCATAGCCATAACAAAATGAGCACAAAAAATTGATTTCAAATGCTAAAATTCTTATAAAATATCTATCATGCTTCTATTGTATAAAAATAATTATATTATGCCTCACTTAATTATTAAAAATATAATATATTCATATTTTTTCATAGTGCCCTCTTTGATTTTTTTTTTTTTTGGGTCTCTGCCACCACTTTAGTGCATAATTTGTATTATGATTAGTAAATTTTGAAACTTAAAATAATAAACTATATAACTTCAAAATAATTTGAAATACATCATATAATTATTAAATAAAAAAGTGAAAATATCAAGTAATAGTAAGAGATGCCAAAATTTGGTATATGCTATATTTGACACCAAATAGAGCATTTTCCATGACACCAACTATAACATATTACTAAATTTGGTAGAAAATATAATATTACATGAGTGGTTTTCCTACCCAACTACTAAAATTTGACATTGACATACTAAGTTGCACAACATTGAAAATGTTCTTAGTACTACTTTATAGTTGAGCCGAAAGATTAATTTAAGATAGGTTTTTTTAATTGGTGTCAACCTAGTTAGGTTTAATGCACCAACGATAGAGGGAGCCAACTCGGGGTGACATACTTGCATATGACTTGCCTGAAATTATTTATTTATTTTATTCATTTTCTAAAAGAAAAATTATTTATATATGCTCCTATCTTTTAAGAAAATAATATGTAAGCCCTTACTAAATTTAGTCCACAAGCGAAGTAAGTTGTGGTTCAATTACTTTAAGAAGAAAGCTCAATCATATTCTATCACATAGTGCAAAAATTAGGCTCAAAATCACATTAAATTTTAGTTCTTTTTTTTTTTTTTTTGTAAAGGTAATATATCCAGATACCAATTAAATAGTAGGCACAAATCCAAACATTTCATTATTTTTAATTTTTTTTGCACTGTTGTCCCTAAAATTATCACGCAATTGCCTCATTAATTTTTAATTTTGGCAAGTTACACAATAAATTTACAAATTTATAGCAAATTTTACCCCATTGATAGCATCGTTAGTTTTTTGGAGTGAAATTGATATCTAACTTGCACATAAATAGTTTATTAATGATATGAATGCTCATTTATATATATTTTAACCCAAATTTAATATGATAAATATATTTAATTAGGTTCTATTAAAATAAAAAATGGAATTAACTTTATTTGAAATATAAATTTGGTTTAACTTTAAAAAAAAATCTTTTATACTCTTATTAACATCATGTAAAAATCACAAATCAATTTATATCAAAGAATTAGTATTGCTATCAATGAGGGTGCTACTGATTTGTAATTGTTGCATACAAATTAAAAGTTTAGCAAACAAGTTACACATCGTAAACTACAAATTTAGGGTACCAAAATGTAATTTTTAAAAACTATGGGGTCATTTTAATATTTTTCAAACAACAGGATATCAATTTAATGTTTTCTTAAAAATTAAAATTATAAAAACCCTATATAATTTGTCTTCATTCAATAAAAAATATTTTCAGTTTCTTTTAGAGTTATTATCATCGTTAGTTATTGAATTATGAGCATTATTATGGCACTTTGTCTCAATACTTTTAATTTTGTCAAATTTCTTATTGAACTTTTTCTCTTTTGTTGTTTTGGCCCTTGACACAAAAGCTCGTAGATAAAGAGTGGTAGGACCTCCAAAGGAATGATTAGGATGGTTAGGTCCGATGTGATCCAAAGGAGAACGACTCCTAGGGCTCACTTTCTTGCTATTCTCACCAAAGGATAGTCATAGAAAATAAAATGGTGTAGCATGTGAGTGAGATATGGTGGGATTGATGGAGATGTCTCCCAGAGCAAAGTTGCTTTAAGGGGTTTAAGGTTACTGTATGGTAGTGTAATATTTGAGAAAATTTATTAGTTTAAATCAAGAATTTAATCAAGACTTAAATAATGAACGTAGTTAGGAAATCTTATATTTTGTAATTATGAAATTATGTGACGAAAATGTTAGAAAATGAGTACGCAGTGGAATTTTACAAAATTTAATCATAGTATTTTCTAAAACACAAGTTTGACATGCTATATACATAAATTAACCAGATCTTACTAATCTTTGAATGCCAAAGAGCTCCTACAATCTTTGAAGAGAAGAACGCTCTAGAAGAGCCTCAAGTAACTGGTCTTCTTTGCTATTGTCTATCCATGATTGGAGTGTGTGTGGGCACACGTCATACAGCTCTTCCTTAGCATCTCCTTTCCAACCAATTGAGAAAAACACAAAACTGAGGTTCGTGATTTATGAACAATAGCTCTCAGGGAGTTTTTAGAGACTCTTAGACTAGAGTGCTCACTCTTGATTTCTCAACTGATCTAAATAACTGAGAGAACTCACTTCCTATTTATAGTGGTCGTCCCCAAGGTTGGTCATTATTAGATAAAGCCTCAAATGTTTGAATTTGGATCAATATATGATAAAATCACATGATAAAACATTTGGTATATGAATAATAAATAAATGTCTCCAAAAATATATTACATTTTACTCCTTAAGGCATACATGTCTAATAGGAAATATAATGAAATTTCATGTGCATTTTGTGTGCAATTCTTGATGAATTAAGGTGAATTTTAATATGTACAAATTTTGTGAGTTATAATACTCCAAAATTTGTTAAGTCCTTAAAGAGACAAATTTACTGTCAATTACCATATGATAGAATTTAATTATGTGACAAAATTTTCCTATAAAGTAAATATGGGCAAATAAGATTAAAAGGTCATGCCAAAGTCCTAATCAGTATGAAAGATGACTGTATACAAATATCCATATTAACAGTCCACCCAATGGCAGTATTCAATATAAGATGTCACTTAGAGCAGTCTAGTTAGCAACATAGTATAAACATTCAATTAATTTCCACACAGATAAAGGAATTAATGTTGATAGAAATTGAACAGTATGAGTATACAGTGTATTGGATATTTCTATACTGATAAAGAAAATATCTCCCCCAAACAACACTATCAGAGGAAGAAAAATACTATTTTGGTTGAAACTAGACTGCTAAAGTAAAACACAATTATCTAGACATACTTTGATCTTCTCTTTATGGACCTTAAAAATTGTGCAAAAAATCACTCCATTTTCCCTTATGAAATCCAGGTTTAGTAAGGGTTTTTTTAGCAAATTTTTCTTGCAGTTTAGTCCTCCAAGTGAAGCTTTATAAAATACTAAGGGGTCACTTTGAATTTTTTTTTCTCTTTTCCTCCAAGAAATGTTCATGAAGAAAATTTTCCCCCTCTTTTCCTCTCTCAAAACTGAACCCTCTAGCACCATTTTCTCTCAAGTTTTTGTTGGTTCAAGCCTCAAATTCTTCCTTAGAAGCAAGCTCAGGAGTGGCAGTGTTGATCCAAGGTGGTTTTAAAGTAAAATTCCAAACTTTCTAAATGAGTGTTTTTTTTTTTTTTTGTCAAAGTTTGGAGTTATGGTGGAAATTTATTTCCATGTTTTATTCTTGAGGTTAAGAAGTTCTAGAGGTCTTTTGCATCAAGGAAAGTGGTCCAACATCTTGAACACACTAGGTATAATCTCCAACCTTTAAACTTTTTATGCAAAATTTGTGTTTTTAATTTTTATGGGTTGTAAGTAAGGATTTTTAGACTTTGACATGTAAAGGACTGTTGTGATATGATTTATTTATATGTTGTATGGCTTTAGATGTGATGATTGAGCTTGGACTATGTAGTTTTGTTTAAAAAGGAAACTTTGTTGCAAAAGTGTTGCAACACACTAAAAAAAATTAGTTTTGAAAAGTGTCAAGTTTAGAGATACTTAGAGATATATTTAGTTTCCGAGCTCAACATGTAATTTAATGGAAAAGTTGAAATAAATGTTTTTTTTTTTTTTTGTGAATAAAGTTTCCTCAAAATCCAATTGGAACTAGCCTAACAAGTCATTTTTTAAAACTATTATTTTTGAAAATTAGCTTAAAGTCCCCAAAAACGTTTAATTTTGAGAAAAGTTAAAATATGAATGTTGTAGATATCGTTAAAACTGTCAACTCTCATGAAACAAGGTTCTGGTCAATTCTATGTTGATTTTGAGTTACAAATCTTGCAAAGTTTTACCGTAAAACTTTTTAAATGGTAAAAATAGGAAAAAATATTAAATTGATTGTATCTCCCCATGAGCCTTTGGAATGTTTTAATCCTTTTAAAAAAAAATACACTTGATAGTACCAAATAGTTTCGTTTTGGTGCTGGGGGGCAAAAATGTCAAAGTTTTTATGTTTCAGGTCAAAACCATGAAAATCAATGAAAACTATATTTTCACTATATAGTCAGGCTTTGTCCACTATTTTGAGCAGCAAATCAACCCATATTTGTTTCTAAAGGGTTTGAAAATTTTTCAAGACCCATTAGGGGGCAAACATGTCAAAATTTTACAATTTGGGTCAAAACTATAAAGATAATAAAAACTATGTTTTTCACTATACATGCATATCTACTGCATTGTTTTGGGTAGCAAGCAATCACAAATTTTTTCTAGAATGTTTGGTGATTTTTCAAGACCCATTGAGGGGAAAATGTCATTTTAATAAAAAAAGTTAGAACGAACCCAAGCTTATCGATTAAGCTCAAAGTTTAAAACAAGTGATGATTCTCGTCGTACAAAGTTCAAAAGCTTTAAACGAGACATTAATTGGCTTCAATTTACCTAAGTTAAAATGGTATATAATTGGACCGTTAACATATACACAAATTAATAGTCGTGTGTCACATTAACAAGACACAAAACCGACTAACCAAAGAAAAAGTAATTAAGAGGAGCGTTAGTGCAAGGTTCAAATAAGTCCCAAACCTAACCTATGACATGAAGAAATTGGTTTTTATATGCCTTATTAATGTATGCTCTATAATTGCAATGCTACGCACATTGTCTTTAATACCAAGTCATTGCATAAAGTAGATTCACTAAGATTACAAAGTTGATAATCTAAGCCCCAAAGTTAAGAAAGAAATAATAAGATAATAAAATATCGTACCAACCTCCATTCAGGTGAGACATATAAGTCTCATGGCCTAAGGGGAGAATCAAGTTAAGATATGATCTCGATGTTTGACAGTCATGCGCACTTGGTACGATCACTTGGACCCAAAATAAAGGACAAGTTGTAAATGATAATAAGATGTGCATAAGTTAGCATAAATAGAACCATGCATTGCATTACTGTCGTAGTCTTATAAAATGTTTTGTGTGATGTGTTTGGACTTGTTGAGTGAAAGTACATCTAGATCCTTCATGCTGTAGGAAATCCTGTCACGAAGCCAGTACAAAAATTTGATGAGCTGGGTGCAACGTTGGGACAAATGCAATGATTGGGCTATAGATACGCCTGCAAGTTTTAATTCCACTATTTGAACTGTTTATTTTATAATATGTTAGGGTCTAGTAGTAAGTTGGTACCGCTTTTACATAAATGTTTAAGTAAATAGCTTGAAATTATAAGTAAGCAAATGTTTTATAAAATTTTATAGGAAAGACTAAGTAATATAATTAAGTATTCTGGTTATATTTAAAATATATATATATATATTCTGTATTTTCATGAGCAAGATTAAGTTTAAGTTTAAGAAAAAAGCATTAAGTACCGGCTTAAAAAGTCAGATCATTATAGGCTGATGGTATCTCAAAGGAAAAGGCGAGAGAGGCATCTTAGAGATCCAAGGGTGTACTTTTCAAAAGTCAACATGTTTGAAGGGTTAGATATCATAGTGCACCATAGAAATGTCCCAAATAAAGTCTCAAAAGGACCCTAAAAGCAGTTATGGCCCGAAAGGCATAGACCTATTGAAGACTCTCACATAGCAGTGAGGCTTAAATGGCACAGACCTTAGAGAAGGCTCCTAAGTCCAAAGGACACAGACTTGAAAAGAAAACCAGAGAGAGAAAATGATGGAAAAAAGGCTAGACTTTGATTGATAAAGAAATTAGAACGATCATAGCATGTCAAAATGAATGGAGAAGCTGTGTCAAGGTCAAACTTGTAGCCAGAGTTGCTCCCTGGAGCAAATTCATCAGGTGGCTTTCTAAAGCATGGCTTTTGTCTTGCTGAAAATGACATAATTTGATGATAAAAATTCACTATTTAAGCTATCCAAGCCCCCTCTTCAAGTTTCTAGACGTGGATTAGAGTTTGTCAGATTGACCAGTGTTGAACTTGTTATCTTCGGGGTGCTGAGGGGCGTCAGTCCATTCTGAGGAATTTTGTCTTGTAGTTGGAGTCTAACGTGTCCTGAGCTCTCCCCTAGAGTGTAACTCCAGGGGCTTTCGGACTATGTGTGTCGGAGGTGCTCCAGGAGTAATCATGAGCTTGAAGTCTGACCTTATTTTGCGGCTTTTTAGTATTTTTAAGGAACTTGGTATTTTAGCCAATTTATGGTCTTATCAGATTGGGCTTTCTCATGTGTGATTTTAAAGGGTGTAAAAGGGACTAATGAGTTGATTCCTTATCACTTGATCATTAAAACCCAATTAATTCAATCCCCCAAGTGGAATTATAATTAGATTGGGCTAAAATGAACAAGTTCTTTTGCTTACTTATGACCTACCAAACCACAACTCACGTGAGTTGTATCGAGCCTGTTCATGTCGAATGATGGGATCTTAGGTTTGGGTTTCACAAGTGTGTAGTACAAAAATAGCTATTAACAACACACTACTCAGAATTTTGGGATTAATAATGTGAACAACACCCTTTCTTAGTATCCCTACCCAAAAATTTCTAATGCTGATCATGATACACATCTATAATTCCTCTCCTCATTTTACCAAAGCAATTTACCAAAAAACAAAAAAAAAAAAAAAGAAAAGGAAAGAAAAAAAAAAAGAACTATGTTAGAAAAGGAAAAAAAAAAAAAAAGAACTATGTTTAAGCAAAGAAGAAACAAGATGGAGAGTGATTCGCGAGGATCTTTTATTTTGTAAGTTGGATTCCTAGACTTTATAGGGAACAATATGAAAGTTGTTGACTCTAAGGTTATACATAAACTTCCACGCATGTAACGTTGGCCTCGGCTTTTTGGGATTCCCTGCGTGTAAAATGTGGCATGCAATTGATGCGCACATTTACCCCGCTTTTCTTAGCCATTCTCAATTATTGTTCTAAAGTGTCTTTTCCTAAGCCACCAACAAAAGTAGGGTATATCTTATCCTAGTCGATACACGTAGATATATAGGCCAATTTCTGGATCCACCTGAAGAACTATTTTTACATTCCAATGTGTAAAAATAGGAGGTGTGATGTGAAATTTATTTTCTGTAACAGTAAATTTAGAAATGTATAAGAACAAAAATATAGTTATTTTAGATCAGTGTAACAAATTTTCAATGTTGTTGTGCAAAATAAATATAAAGTTATACCTCTTGTTTTTACATTTGGTGGTGTAGGATGATTATTCATGAAGATCCGAGGACTAGGTATATTTTGCTGGAGAAGAATACAGTAATACTTGTATGTGACAACTGACAAGTCATTTATAGCTAGCTAGCTTTAAAGGATTCTTAGATGTAGGTGACAATCTATATTAATCTGCCTATTTTTTCAAAGAACACTTGTCACAGATCTATTTGGTACACATCCGGGAGTCATATTGTTAATTTTTAATTAGGGGTAGATTGTCATCGTTTAATTAATAACCATCATGAATAAGCAAGCACGATATGTACGACTTTTCTGTGCACTACTCACATACTTTATTGCCTCATTAGATCTAATCTTACTACAAACATGAGGTCTTATGTCTATTGTTAGGCGGTGTGGATCACCCTAATTCATGCACCCCATGCAGAGAACTACGAGGATTGACCTCTATTTTTGAAAAAATGATTACCTTTTCTTTTGCAAACTCTTACAAATAGGACATGCTAAAACTTATTTGTGTAATTTAAAAAAAAAATAAAGAGGCTAAAAAAAACTTAGAGAAAGAGTGTTGCACAATTTTCTCTATTAAGCTTCTTTTTCATCAAATAGTGAATTTTTGTAGTGACTGAAAATAGCTGAAGCACTCACGTTGAGGGTAAACCATTATAAACTTTATATATGTTATTGTTTATTTTTCATTTTGTATGTTTTTCTCTTACTAGAATAAGGGGGTCTAATGCACGACACTTATAACTCTGTTTTTCTTTTCCCTTCTAATAACCATGTTTTAAAAGTACTCAATCAAACTCTAACAATTTTAATGATCTTCTCCTTGATCCATAGTAGCATCCATTGGTTTGTGTTTATAGTTGTTACACGTGGTGAAATTTCGATAATATGATCTACATTAATAACCTTAGGGTATGTTTCATACGCACTATTAACACTACATATATTATTTTAAAATAATACATTATTTTGCAACACTTACATTTATCCTCTGTTTGGAACACATGCTTCAACTTATCAGTTTTAACTGTGAATAATGTAAAACTCTCAACAGCTATGGTAAAAAGTAAAAAACAACTATAATATAAAGCTCTCACATGCTACAATTCTCAATCTTAAAACATATATTTCAATTGATTTTTCAAACTACCTATTAATTTAATACAACACTCAAACTTAAAATAAAATAAAAATACTTTGATATCAACTACTAAAAATAATCTATGAATTGGACTTAAAAGACTATATTAATAAACATGTTTAATAATTTTTTTAAGCCTGTGCTGGGGTCCGAGACCCAGACAAGAGTCGTGTCTAGTGGGAGGATGGGATGAGGAATAATGCAAATATTGTTTCGATTTTATTTTAAAAAAATCTATTAATTAGAATTTTTGGCGTATAATTCAACCCAGAATTATTAGTGTGACAGTACAACAACCTCATTCTGGAATTTGCTTAGTGATTATTTATTTACTTATTTTTTGAAAAAGTGCTTTATATTGCACTATTGTTGTCGTTTAGTGCGAATATGTTTCGGAATATACTACTGTACAAAATAGCAAAATCTATTTTGCTTTGCATCTCTTTTAGACATGCATTTGGATATTTTATGAAGAGTTTAAATACCTACTCGTATGGTTTCATTTTTTATATTTAAATCTGTATCATAGAAAGTTCAAAACAAATTATCATAGGCTATAAATTTCATATATATGTATTTCTTATTTTAATTTAAATTTTATCGGATTTAACATTCAAACATGCACTATGTCACTAAGTATCTACATAGAAAGCACCTAATTCTACGTGAGTTACAGATTGGATTTACAACTTCACATCGTTTTGGTTTTGGTTTTGGTTTTCTATTTTGTTTTTCTTTGCCATACTTTGTTTAGTAAGTGCAAGTAAAACAAAAGGGATCGACAAATAAAAAAAAATTAAAAAAAATAGTATAGAAAAAAGTTACGAGATTTTCAATATGTCTTACATTATTAATATATTCAAATTTTTAATTAAATCAAGGGTGTTAAAAAAACTGATAAACCAAAACTAAATCAAACTATTATTACTGGGTGGTTTTTGTCAGTTAAAAATATTAGTTACTTTTTGTCGGTTTTGGCCAGTATTATTTTTGTCGGTTTGAATATTGGTTTGGTATTCTTAACCCCCATAAAAACTGACCAATAATCTAAAAATAAAAAATCATATATGAAAATTTTATATTTTTTTATTTTTTTAAATGACCTCTATTGGTTATTATTATATATTTTGAAATAGTAAAGTGACCCTCCAACACTAAATATTTTTTAATATTATTTTTATGGATGAAAATGTTAGAATAAAATTGTGATGAAAACCATCATCACCCAGGATCGTTCATGTCAAATCATCAAGAATATTAATAAGATGCGGAAGCTAACTTGAATCCACAGATTGAATGTGATTCTTGAGTCTTTTGGTTGAGGATCTTCCAAGTCTAGTACGTAAATCCTTCCTATCAAAATGCTCTATAATCTCTTTGTAGATGGGTAACAGAAAAATAATGTACGTACTGACTTCTAGACCACAACCCCTTTATATAATTGCTAAACCCTAGCAATTATCCTTAATTACCAATTAGCCCATCATAAAATTAGTAATTATATTTTTTAGTCTCTACACATAGGAGGCTCACACTTAATGATGCATTAAAAGCCCAAAAACCAAATTGATCACTTTTAATTGGGCAACCTTATTGATAGCCTTTAATTCACATTTATTTAATATATTGGCCCATAATTGGATTTTGATCCAACAATCTCCCACTTGGGCTATATATGAAACTTTATAAATGTGAATTATACCTTATGAGCTCATGAATTTTGCTATCTAAACCTTATGCACCTCAACAATCTTGTCCATTAACCATATCAATATAGGACCAAAGCGACCTTCGTTACATATGTCGTAACTAGACCCATCAATGATCACATATACCAATACAACTAATGACAAGATCAAGCATGGATGTGTAGCATGGAAATTTCATGCAATGTGATCTTAACATGCCTATTTCCAACTGGTCTACCTGAAAACTTTAGTGGGATCAAATCATACCAAAATTAGAGTATGAATAAACTGAAAACTTTATTTCTGCAGAAAATAACTTCAAAATATCCATAAACTGAAATAACTGAAAAATGTCTATATCATAAGAGCATTTAAAATTACAAACTCCCACTAAAACTAAATATCCTTAAATGATATGACACCCATACAAGCAGTGTGCTCATGAAACATTTTGGGTGGCAATCCTTTAGTAAGCGGATCCGCAATCATGGAGTTTGTGCCGATGTGCTCTATAGACAACTGTCCACTCTGAACTCTTTCTTTCACAACTAGGAACTTGATCTTTATATGCTTTGACTTCGTCGAGCTCCTGTTGTTGTTGGAATACAAAACTGCTGACTTATTGTCACAAAATATCTTGAGTGGTCTTTGAATACTGTCCACTATACGCAGCCCCGTGACAAAATTTTGCAGCCATATTCCATGATTGGACGCCTCATAACACGCTATAAACTCTGCCGCCATTGTAGAAGATGCTATAAGAGACTGTTTAGCACTCTTCCAAGAGACAGCACCTCCAGCCAGAAGGTAGACATAGCCCGATGTAGATTTCATACTATCTTGGCATCCAGCAAAATCGGAGTCAGTATACCCAATGATCTCAAGCTGTTCTGACCTCCGATACGTGAGCATGTAATCCTTTGTTCTCTGAAAATACCTCAAGACTCGTTTGGCTGCTACCCAGTGATCCTTTCCAGGATTGCTTAAGTACCTGCCCAACATCCCTGTAACGTACGCAATATCTAGACGCGTACAAACCTGAGCATACATTAGACTCCCTACTACTGACGCATAAGGAATCTTCTGCATTTCCTTAACCTCAAAATCATTCTTAGGGTACTGATTGAGACTAAACTTGTCTCCCTTAGCCATAGGGGTATTACCTGGTTTATAATCCTGCATGCCATATCTCTTAAGAATCTTTTCGATGTAGCCCTTTTGTGATAATCCTAAAGTACCCCGAGAGCGATCCCGGTATATCTGTATACCCAACACAAAAGATGCGTCACCAAGATCCTTCATCTCAAATTTCTTTGATAGAAATCTCTTGGTTTCATGCAACAAGCCTATATCGTTGCTGGCAAGCAAAATGTCATCGACATATAAAACCAGGAAAATATACTTACTCCCACTGAACTTGTGGTATATACAATCATCGACCAAATTCATCTCAAAACCGAACGAGATGATAACCTGATGAAATTTGTAATACCATTGACGAGAAGCTTGCTTGAGCCCATAGATAGATTTCTTTAATTTGCAAACCATCTTCTTTGCATCTCTTGACACAAAGCTTTCCGGTTGCACCATATAGATTGTTTCATCAATGTCACCATTGAGGAACGCAGTCTTAACATCCATATGATAAAGCTCAAGATTAAAATGTGCCACTAATGCCATTATAATCCTAAAAGAGTCTTTTGAAGAAACTGGAGAGAAAGTCTCTTTATAATCAATGCCTTCTTTCTGTGTAAAGCCTTTAGTGACAAGACGAGCCTTATACCTCTCCACATTGCCTTTCGAATCTCTTTTGGTCTTAAATATCCATTTACAACCAATGGGTTTCGCACCTTCAGGCAATGGGACAAGATCCCAAACGTCATTGTCTTTCATAGACTTTATCTCTTCATTCATGGCATCAATCCACTCTTGAGATCTAGAACTTTCCATGGCTTGACGGAAGTTGATTGGATCATCTTCCACCATACCAATGTCATACTCATGTTCTTGGAGAAATACAATGTAATCATCTGGCACCGCACTTCTCCTTTCTCTAGTGGATCTCCTTAATGGCATAGGTTCTTGAGGTGGTTGAGTTTGTTCTTCTGGAACAATTTCTAGAATGAGAGGTTCTCTGACATTGTCTTGATTTGGGTCTGCTTCTTGAACGATGTCAGGAGTAGAAACCTGATCAATGTCAATAACAGCTGTGGGAATATCAACATATTCCTCTTCAAAGACAAAGTCCCTAACCATATCTCCCTCCACAAACTCGACATCCTCTAAGAACCTGGCATTTTCCATCTCAAATATCGATTTGGTCATGGAATCATAAAACTTGTACCCCCTGGATCTTTCAGAGTATTCAATAAAATAACAACTAACCGTCCTTGAGTCCAGTTTCTTTTCATTAGGCCTATAAGGCCTTGCCTCAGCTGGACATCCCCAAACATGCAAATGCTTTAGACTAGGCTTCTTGCCCGTCCAAAGTTCGTAAGGGGTTTTGGCAGTTGCTTTAGTTGAAACCCTGTTAAGGATATACGCTATAGTCTTAAGTGCTTCTCCCCAGAGTGATTCTGGTAAGGTAGAATGAGAAATCACACTCCTCACTATGTCCTTAAGCGTTCTGTTTCGTCTTTCAGCAACACCATTCATAGTGGGCGAACCCGGCATAGTGTACTGTGGGACGATACCGCTTTCCTCTAGGAACTTAGCAAACAGTCCCGGATGTTGTTCACCTGAACCGTTATATCTACCATAGTATTCACCACCATGGTCAGATATGATGCTTTTAATCCTTTTGTTGAGTTGATTTTCAACTTTAGCCTTATAATTTTTGAACACATCCAATGACTGTGACTTTTCATGAATGAGTTTATATGTAGCCATATCTGGAAAAATCATCTATGAACGTTATAAAATATTGTTGACCATTCCAAGAAGCCGTAGGGAATGGCCCACAAATGTCTGTATGTATAAGTTCTAAGACGTCCAAAGTCCTGTTGGCCTCAAATCTCCTTTTATTGGTTTGTTTCCCCTTAATACAGTTAACACAAATATCAAAATCTGTAAAGTCTAAGGGGTCGAGAATTTCGTCTAACACAAGTCTCTCTATTCTCCTTCTGGAGATATGACCCAATCTCTTGTGCCATAACGCAGCTGAATTCTCATTGGTTAATTTTCTCTTTATACCTCGTGTACTTAATTGCAAGGATTCATTAAATGAAGCAATTGTATCAAGCAAATAAAGATTATCGTAACCTGATAAAGAACCGGAACCAACTAATTTTGAATCATGAAACAAACTAAATTTTCCATTTCCAAATGAACAAGAATAACCAGATTTGTCCAAAACTTAAATAGAAATCAAATTCTGTCTAAAAGGCAGTACAATAAATATTTCATCAAGATCCAAATAAAATCCAGTCTTTAACAATAATCTAAATTTTCCTATTGCTTCAACTTCAACATCGCCCACTTAGATGTATCTTTTACCATCAGTTGGCTTTCGGCATCTCAGGCATCCCTGCATAGACATACTAATATGAGTAGTTGCACCAGAATCTATCCACCAAGTGTGTTCAGGTACCGAAGTTAAATTAACCTCAGAACAAACCAAATTAAGAAGCACACCTTTTCTAGCACGCCAAGCGTGATAATTGGTGCAATGCTTCTTTTTATTTCCTGCAGCTCCACAGAAGAAACAACCCGTACCTTCCGGATCAACCGGTCTCTTTTGTTGCTTCTTTTGAGGTGCTGTAACTGCAGCTTCCTTATCCTTCTTCCTTTTCTTCCCTTTGTCCTTGGAAGTATTAGCCAAGTGAGCACTTTCTGTCTTTTCTTGCTTCAACCTTTCCTCTTCTTGCACACAATGTGAGATGAGCTCATTAAGAGACCAAGTCTCCTTTTGGCAGTTGTAGCTTACCTTAAACTGACTGAAGTGTGCAGGAAGAGATATAAGAACTAAATGCACTAGCAAGTCCTTAGAAAGGTCAAGCTTAAGTGCTCTTAATTTTGAAGCAAGATGAGACATCTCTATGATGTACTCCCTAATGTTCCCCTTACTTTTGTATCTCATTGAGATGAGGTTTGCCAAAAGTGCACTTGTTTCAGCCTTTTCATTTTTGGCAAATCTCTTCTCAATGTCCTCAAGGAACTCTTTGGCTGTCTTTATCGTTTCTGATATAATGCCCCTGAATGCTTCTAGAATGGCCTTCTTCATGATCATCATACACATGCGATTTGACTTCTCCCACCTTTCCATGTCCTTCTTTTGATCAGAGGAACTTTTATCTGTAATAGGTGCGGGAGAAGGAACCCTTAACGCAAGGTCGAGATCCATGACTCCGAGAACTATTAGGAGGTTCTATTGCCATGATTTGAAGTTGCTACCATTCAGTATAGGAATTGAATTGATGTTGGCAGTAATATTAAAGGCAGAACTAGTAGCTAAAACAGAGAACAAAATAAACAAAACCAAAACAAGCTCACTTAAGAATCCATAATTAACAATAATAAATCCAAATAAAGGTAAACCCATCTCAAGATATCGAGCACTCCATTAATATTTAGTCTTTGGACAGAAATATTAACTTGTAAGTGATATCTTGGTGTAGTAATCAAACACTGACAATAAGAACATGTGAAACAATAAATCTTCCTTTGGGCTGATTTATTACTTACATGTAAAACCGAATAATCATCACGTGTTTATCACCACAGGTGTACATGCAATTCTGTCAAATATTGCCTTCCTTTGGGCCGGTCAATATTCACATAAGTTACATAAACACAACCTTTTATATTTCAAAACAAATTAATTTCCACAAGAGAGGCCACTTTGGTGACATGTTGCTTCAATTAATTCATCTCAAAATATATATAAAATATCAATATTTGAATTTAACATTGTACCAAAATTGACCAAAATTAAAAAATAAAAATTAAAAAAAAAATTTGGTCAAGGTCAACATTGACTGGGTTGGGGCTGGACCAGGTTGGGAGAACCCTACCCGAATCCTAAACCAGCCCCCTTTATTTGCCCTTTTTTTTTTTTGGGTCACCCAGGGGTTGAACCCCTAGGGACTGACCAGTCACGGGCCCAGCCCGTGTAGAAAAATCCAGTCACCGGCCGGCCCGTGTATCCCTCTTCTTTTTTTTTTTTTCGGTAACCCAGGGGTTTGAATCCCTGGGTCATAATACCACTTGTTAGAATAAAATTTTGATGAAAACCATCATCACCTAGGATCGTTCATGTCAAATCATCAAGAATATTAATAAGATGCGGAAGCTAACTTGAATCCATAAATTGAATGTGATTCTTGAGTCTTTTGGTTGAGGATCTTCCAAGTCTAGTACGTAAATCCTCCCTATCGGAATGCTCTGTAATCTCTCTGTAGATGGGCAACAAAAAAATAATGTACATACTAACTTGGGGACCACAACCCCTTTATATAATTGCTAAACCCTAGCAATTATCCTTAATTACCAATGTAGCCCATCATAAAATTAGTAATTATATTTTTTAGTCTCTACACATAGGAGGCCCACACTTAATGATGCATTAAAAGCCCAAAAACCAAATTGATCACTTTTAATTGGGCAACCTTATTGATAGCCTTTAATTCACATTTATTTAATATATTGGCCCATAATTGGATTTTGATCCAACAGAAAAATTTTAAAATATTTTAATGTTGTTATGTTGGAGATAAATACATATTTTAAAATCCTATGAAAAACATTGCTTGTTTGTTCAAATGTGATTTTTTTTAATTAAGCATAAACTAACCAAATCAATATAAGTAGTTTAGTTTGACTTGATTTTTCTCCAAACTGTTCAAATTTTTTTGTTGGGAAATAACATCGAATGTCAGATTTTAAAAATTGTTTATAGCAAACTGTCATATATGTTTTAAAATATTAACAAATGCCAGTTTTTTTTCTCTCGCTTTTCTATCTCTCTCGTCTTTCCCGTTTCCATCTCCTCCCTCTCACCTTTCCTCATCTCTATCTCCTCTATCTCTCTATTCTTGCTCATTGTCTTTCCTTCTCCTCTCTCTCACGACCACGGATTTGGATTTTGGATCTCAACGATGCTACAACGAACTACAATCGACGACGTGATAGGCGAGACGACAGGCTTCATTCTCCGATCTTGGCAAAGTTGCGATGAGCATTGATCTCAGTGACGTTGCGACGTTACAACGAGCTTCAATCTTGATGATGCTACAATGCTACCGACGGGCTTTGATCTCTGGAACGCTTCAACAGGCGACAGGCTTCGTTGTCCTTCAATCTCGAGCTCTCAGCAACCCTACGACGGGCAACAATGGACGTTGACTGCAAGGACGGGGGCTGGTCTGTCGCATGGCAAAGAGAGAAGAGTGGAAATAAAAAAGGTGTATTTGATATTTTATGTGGGTAAAATATTTGATTTACATCATATCTAACATTTAGGGTCCATTTGGTAAATAGATTCGAATTAGTGATTTGATTTGAGTTAGTTATCCGAATTGGCGTTTCGATATGCATTTAAGTTTTAATCTGAGTATGGAATAAAATTGAAATTTGTGTTTGGAGAGGTAGTGAAAATAGTTTTTGATTTATTAATAAATCTAATGAAATCTTAATGTTAATGATTTAAAAAATATACAATATGGATCTTAATTTATTCTTCTCTTCACTTAAAATATAATAAAAAAGGAATCATCTCAATTGAATATCAAATGAAGAAGTTATGATTTTTTTTCTTAAATATAGGAAAAAGAATTTCAATTTTTACTGTAGTGAAAAAATTGGAGTATTAAAAGTTTAAGGAGAGCAAAACTCTAAAAACTTGAATTTTTGATACTCAAAGGATTCGGATTTTGGGGGAAATAAATACGTATTCAAAAATTTCTTAATACTCAAATCTAAATTTGAATCCATTAAGTACTGAGAGTACTAAAAAAAACAACCCCATAGTAAATATTTTACATATGCCTGGCATTAATTTTAATTCCTACCTCTAAAACTGACATTTCCTTCACTTTCCCAATTATTATTATTATTATTATTATTTAGTTGGTGTATTTTACTTCCAAACCAACCAAACCTACCAGAGTTAAAAACAAGCACTCTCCACGTTTGATGCGCTTTATTTTTGCTACATCAGAGGCTAAAACGCTAGAGCGAGAGGTTGGACATTTGTAGGGACAATTAGCGCAACTTATCCAACAAAAATATAGACAGACGAGACAGTGAGTGAAATTTGAATGTTTCCTAGCGTGAAATCCTCATCACAACTTACAAGAATAAGGGAAAATTTGATGATGGCGGGGCACTAAGTGGTCTCTTGTTCTTTTTCCACTGATGCAGGTTATAGGAACGTTTGGAATAAGATTCTATGGTCCAGAATCAGTAAAACATATGGGGTCGTTGATATGATGACCCTTTTTCTTCTTGGTGGAGAGGTTATCCATACTCCCGCGTAAACGAGGGAAAATTTTTTTTTAAAAAAAAAGGTTGGACACTCGTACGGACGTCTGTATATATACATATATATATATTGTGGTTGGTTTTAAGCCTGATACCGGATGTCATTCGGACACCTATTTTAATCATAGGATGGAGATCAAATGGATGTGATTTAAAGAGAGGTAAGCTAAAGAAAAAACAGTAGAAATAGGCACATGCAGAGGCATTAAAAAACCTATAAAAATATAACTAAGATATTAAAAATTGTAGACTATTAAACTAACTATCGTTTACGTCGTTCACGTAGTCTTTTTTGTTTTCTTCTTCTTATCCTAGTTTTAATTTGTTTAATGTGTTTCTTTAGAGAAGAGAATTCTTCCCCAATTCGGCAGTCTAACTTTGTCTGTTTCTTTGTGATTGCGATTCATCATGGATTTTAGCTGCATCTTCATTTTGTTTCAAAGGTCGGTAAATCTTTTTGCTTTTGATGGTCAAAGACGATCTCCATTGCCAGAACTCCAATGAGGTGGATCCATTTAATGGTGGAACTTTACGAGCAATTGGGCGATAGCCACATGAAGTACAAGCTCTTGTCACCGGCAAAGCTACCAATAGGATTATGAAGGGATGTCTTGGGATTTACTCATTTGGAATTAGAATTTGCCATGGAAGACAAGAAAACTTTTTTTTTTTTGGTGCGTTTTGGGATTTATGGCTCTATGTTGTTGTTAATATGACCTAAGAGAGAAATAGTTTGTTCGTCTGCAAAAGAGGAGATAAATTTCAAATTAATTTTGTTTGTTTTTGCTTTGATTTGTAGATGCCATGATTCATCACATTAGAAGGGAGGAAAAGCAAAGATACAAAAGCATTAGCCTTTTTTTTCGAGATAAAAAATTTGAAAAATTATCTTTGAGTTTGAGAGTTTAATTTCTCAAAAAATGAAATTTGTTGTAAAATCTAATCATCGGTGATATAAGGACAATGGTAAAATTTTGTTTGTACAACTCATTAAAAACTATAATAATGGTAAATTCTTAACTTTATTGTTTTCCTTTGGACAACTTATTAAAAGCCATTGCTAACACGTTTTAATAATCGAAATGAGAAAGAGTTGTAGAAATAAATTTCTTGGATAATTATTAGTTTGCTTTATTTAAAAAAAACAAATAAATAAATGTTTACATTTAAATACTTCATAATTATATTTTTTGTGATTACGTCTCAAATAAATGTACAGTAGTTACTAATTTAATTAAAAAAAGTTACATATTGTTGTGCTTTCATTCACCGATTCTTTTGCTTTATGTATCTTGTCGTTTATGAGGAGTTAAAAACATATTTTATTCATTTTCTTACTTTTTATTCTATTAAAGTTACGTTTTTACCCTTGATTTATAATTTGATATGGCCAACCCCTTTAGGCCCTAACTTTATTAATCAGTAATCAACAGTGCCCTACTTAATAACATCTTCATACATATCAAAAGGTTTGCCCAACTTATTACACACTTCAGTGCCAGATTATATCCCATACCAAATTTAAAATATATATATATATATATATATATATATAGCAAAAGGGTACCTGAAAATACAAACCTCTGCTGAATGCATCATCTTGGGAATTTTGCATGTGAGAAACATCTAGAAACAACGAACCAAGTGTTGCATACAAGCATCTTTTTTTTTATTATTCGTTCTGCCAAAAAAAATAAAATATAAAATGATAATGTAATACAAAACACGACTTTTGAATGACACCAGTTCTATCCGTACAATCTAATAAATGCTTAAAGAGTAATATATATACATATATCAGAAACCCGAAAAATAAGAAGCCAAGAAACAAACCCACATATTGCTCTTTTAAAATTAACCTCTATAATTGATAAAAAAAAAACACCTGAATGATTAAGAGCCACGACATTACAGTACAAAGGCCACCCAACACACCGTAGACACATAACATCCTGCAAAGCAAGCTCTTATGGAAAAGACACAAATTTAACCGAAAGATGGGCAACCACCTCTTTTGTTTTATCGAGAAACAAAACATCAACATTAAAATGACCACCAAAGTGGAGGAAACAAGCACCCCTTATAATTGATTTCAGCAGATATTTTTCATTTTGAGGAAAGAAAACGTTTTTGTATATTAACAAGTAAAGTTAGTTTGGTCGTTATATATTTGAGAAGAGAAAAGCCAAAGAGAGTCTCCGATATTTCATCGCTTTTTGAAATACCCATAGAACTCTAATAAACAAGTACAAAAAATGTTTAACAAAGTGAGTAAGAATTAAGTTTTAACTCAAATAATAAAAAGCCTTTGTATGTTATAGTAAAAAGCAAAAAATTGTTATAGTATAAAACTCTCGTATTTTATAATATTTTTAATCAAAATTGGTTCTAATAATGGTTTTAACTCACTTTGTCAAACACCCAAAAAATCTACGGAGAGAAGCCGAACCACCCACAATCAGCTTAAGAAAATGAAACCAGTAGATCCATTCTATTAGATCAAAGAAAATCCCACCTACACATGCTAAACTTGTACAATTATCAAACTTTATTTTCTCCTTGGTTAACTAATTACATCTCCATTACCTCCTCCCCAGTTGTAAATTATTTCACCCAAATATGACAATTTTACCAGGAAAATAAATTCTTGTCTGTAATTTCCAACATCTAAAAGAAAAGAAAAAACACACTACAATGGCACACCAATTGCCAATACCTTGCAATTAGTACAATTAAAACAAAGAATAGTGAACTATCAAGATTAAGAATCAAATTGATAGCAGGTACATTCATTTGAATGAGTTGTCAAAACTAAGCTTCTGTTTCACACTTTAGTTAGAACTAATTAGTTAGAACTAACTACAGTGTAAAGCTTTCACATGTTATAACAAAATACAAAAAATTACTGCATAGTAAAGCTTTGTTATAGTTCTTAAACTTAAAACTTTAGTTAAAATTAAAATGTCAAACGACTTACAAGAATCAAATTCGAAAGCAATTATATTGATTTGAGAAAATAATGAGGGCCGACTGAGATAGATGAAATTGAAGTTCAAAGCCAACGAAATGAAAAAGAATTGAATACCAACTTACAAAAGAAAGAGATTTGTAGAAGTTCAAGAAATAGATCCTCAACAATTTGTCCCCAATTTTGAAAGTGTAGTAGTTTGGTTATTAATGGCTTAGGGCATCTCCAACCCATAATACCAAAATGGTGTAACTGTCACATTAAACAGTAACTTCATTTCCAAGCCATTACACCATTTTTAACACAAAAAAAATATTCCCTATATATTCTATTTTATCTTATTTTTATATTACTTTTTATTAATTCCCTACTATATATTTTTTTCACCAATTATGTTCTAGTGCAATTTTTTTTTTTTATCTAATAATATGTTTATTATTTAAAAAAGTCATAGAAGCTAATAGACTAATAAATTAAATTTTAATAACTAAAATAACCCATTAACTACTTACATATTACTTAAAAAATGAAATTACATTAAGAAAAAATATGAACCAAACATTACAAATTATAATTAAACATAAACACAAAAGTGAAAAATATATATTTGTGTTCATTTAACCTACGAATTTGAACACTCCTCCCACAAATAATGAATTAATGCATTACGAAGCGCAATACGAGCATATGTATCCTTTATTGTCTATGTCGAGCAAGTAATTGTTAAAATCTTATATTTTTATCGACCACCATTTCAACTTTTGGAGTCAGTGCTACCCTCGCATCTTCGATTGGTGTATCAAGATGTTGGAAAACATGAACGTAGTAGAAATTTAAAAATTTTAATCAGAATATTTTTTAAAACACAAGTTTGATACGCTATATGCATAAATTAATCAGATCTTACTAACCTTGCATGCCAAAGAGCTCCTGCAATTTGTGAAGAGAAGAACGTTCTAGAAGAGCCTCAATCGATTGGTCTTTTTTGCTATTCTCTATCCACGATTGGAGTGTGTGTGGGCACACGTCATATAGCTCTTCCTGGTGACTCTCCTTCCAATCAATTGAGAAAACCCATAAATAAGGTTTGTGATTTATGAACAATAGCTCTCAAGGAGTTTTTAGAGTTCTCACACTAGAATACTCACTTCTAATTTCTCAACTAATCTAAATAACTAAGAAGTCTCACTCCTTATTTATAGAGGTCAGATCTAAGGTCAATCATTATCAAATAAGGCCTTAAAATTTGAATCTAGATCAACTTCAGAGTGAAAACATGTTAAAAACACATAATTTGATTTTACCTGCCACGGTCAACCCTAATACAAAGGTGCTCGACTGTGTCGTCGCAGTGACCAAGTTCGAACCCAATTAGAACTGCACAGGTTAATCAGATAGATCCCTACTTAACCAATTGGATAATTCTCATCTTATTAGTTCTAGGTTTCCTTTGTAGAGTCTCAATATTAATTTAAATAACCTAATCGAGAAGTTATCTGATTAAAATAATCATATACAGATAAACCTATACAAATAAGATATTATCCACAATAATTCAACATGTTTATCTTGAACTAATTTACCAAATTAATTTAACCGATAAACGAACATGTTTATCTTGGATTAATTACAAAATTGATTCAACTGACAAACTAATAAATTATTAAATCCAATTAACTTGAATTTTAGCCAATCTAATAATTTAACATAAGTTACCAATTTATTGGAAAAGCACGCCCTATCGTTACAGGATTTATTGTGAGCTAGCAAAGGGACTTGAGGGACCTATATAGTTCAAGCTCCCGATAATTATAAAATACAATATCTCATATACATATTTTATAATTATCAACTCTAACACTACTCCACTAAAAGCTTAGAGTTGCACCCTTAAACTACTTAAAATTACAAAGCCCGATTAGCTAAGTGTCCATGACATATCATAATATATCGTATCCCTATAGGATATCCATAGTCAGCTGAAGGATAAATTTTGTCTTACCTTTCTGATTATTTTTCTCTTACGTTTCATTATCTCACCATCAAAAAACTTACTATCCAAAGAAAGTTTACCATTCGGTTACATCTATGTATCCAAATGATTGAGCGCTCCAGTCTTCTAATTACGGGATAACTCATATAAGAGGATATCATTGACTTCTAAAGAGGAGCTATGGATTCCGTATTTATAAATAACAGGTTTACGTTACAAGAGTCATGTCTCTAACGTACCAGTATACGTACAAATATAAAATCTCAATGTCACCCTTTGGTACATCAAAAGACATAAGTCAAGACAATGAGCCCATTAGTCATTTCAAGACTAAGATACGATACATACAATTGTCTAAAGTGAATTGATTTACCTAGACAGAATTATTAATCCAAATCAATTCCACTTTGTGTCCCAATCCAATACATCGTCAACTATGACAATGCACCAATATTTCTAGTCGCGGAGTCCACCTCTGATGGCCAAGACAAGCCATCTCTTATTAAGGATATAGACAACATAACAATCTTTGCATGAATAAAGCACCCAACTTTATTCCCTCGATTGTGGATCTTATGATTTAGACTATCACCTTGAGAATCATGTCTTTCGTATAATCTGTCTATCATATGCCTGATTCTTAAAGGTTTAGACTGACAGTCTCATACGTTTGTTTCTTATCATACATTCAATATATATGAAAGTAAAGAGGACAACATTTGGTATATAAATAATAAATAAATTTTTTATTGATAAAATGTCTACAAAAATATATTACAACATTTTCTCCGTAAGGGCACCATGTCTAACACAAGATCACATTCATCCTCGATTATTATGTTGTCAAAAATAATGCACATTTTCATTATGTCATCTAGCACATTCTTTTCTCCAAAAACGTACTAGTCCTGCCACAATTGCAAACCATGATTGGAGTACTCCAAAAGCATGTTCTACATCCTTTCTTCATGATTCTTGTTTCATGGCAAAAAATTTTTCCTTTTGACCTTGCAGCTGGTGAATTGTTTGCATAATAGTGGACCATTTTGGGTATATACTGTCAACTAAATAATAAGCCATTTTATACTCTTTACCTTGAATGACATAACGAGCGGGAGGAGCAATACCTTGAGTGAGATTAGAATAAAGATATGATAACTCCAACACATTAATATCATTGTTAGTGCCTGACATACCCAAATATGGATGCCATATCCAAAGATCGTAAACATTCAGTCCAGTCTTGGATTCAAACTATAACCACTGAAATGAAGAAATTGAATGGCTATGTAAGACAAGTAGAGAACATGAACCTAACCAGTGCTTTAGATAAAAATATTGTGAGTATTTGTTAAACTTTATTTTCATATTTTCATATTTTTACTATTGTTTTGAAATTAAACTTTTAAAGTAATTTACAGTTATATCGAGCAAAAGAGTTATCCGTGCTAGAACCCAAGTTTAAAAAAGGATTCAAATTTGATCATGTTTGGAACATGGTTAAGAACTTTAAAAAAGTTAAAGATAATGTCACCACCAGGAGACAAGTTGCTAGAAGGCAAAATGTGGACTATGACTTATCACAATCAGATAATCCTACTCCTGAATTTCCCATATCGTCATCTCTTGGGTTGTCATCATTTTCTTTTAATTTAGATGATGAAGGTTTTTGTGGTACTTCATCTCAACAACCTGTTGGGGTGAGGAAAGATAAATTAAAAAGAAAAATTGATGAACAAATGTCAAATGCCTTTAACAACATCCAAGAAGGAAACCAACAACTTATGGAGATGTTGAAAAAGACCAGTTCGGACAGGCAAGAACAAATGAAGATCCAAAGGAAGAATTTGGCCCTCAAAGAAATGAAGGAAGAAAACAAAATTTGATTTCGAGACTTGAAAACCATCCCTAATCCGTCTGTATGTGAGTATTTTCAAGCTGAACAACACAGAATTATACAAAAAAAAAAAAAAAAAAAAGCTCGACAACAACAAGGGCCTTCTTCTACCTCTTATGCTTTTGATCAATATTTCAATAATATTGGAGGTTCTTGAATAGATTTTCCGAATTATTAAATTGTTGGTCAAGTTTATGATATCTAATTCTGTTATATGTATCTTGCATTATGTTATTGTATTGGTAAATTTTCAATAGTATGTAATTTTAATTAATGCCGAGTTAATTATTTAAAGTGTTTACATTTATGTACTTGACATTTAACAATTTACATATTAATTCTACACCTTATAAATTAACCATGATTATACAAAAATATGGGACATAAATGACAGATTTTTTTGGTAGCAAAAAATAATTAATTTTATTGAAAACTTTGTAGTTGCTTAGTTGGGGTAAAAAATAGAAACTATAAATTTAAGCTGTGAAGTTTTTTATAAATTAAAAACTTAAAAAAAAAAAGTAAAATGGAGTCTAATAAGCAGTCTCTCCTCCATGTCAATTTGGTGTGAAAAAATAGCGTCTTGTGGAAGACAAATTGAACATCAATATGGCGTTAACAAATTTGACGATCGATTAGAGAAGGTCCAACATCATATGAAGTCGAGGACATGATAGGAAATGCAAATCTTTAACGGATTGGGACGGAAATGGATTAGTGAGGATAGATCTATGTCACCGGCGATCTGAGGCCAAGGAACTCTGTTGTTGATGAGAATGGGATGCGATATTATCGGGAAAAAAAAAAAAAAAGGAGAAATGGGCAATGTGTATTTTCTATCGTTTTTATTTTAATTTTATTGCAGAAAAAGAAAACTCCTCTTTGAGTAAAGAAGTTATTCTATACAGATATCTCCATACAAATTTTGTGGAACCGATCATTTCGCTACCGTGCGATCAGATATTACGTAATAAAATTGATTTTTTGTGTAATTTTTTTTTTAAAAGACAATAGCAGAATGACTGGTTCGGACACCTCCTCAGCTTTCCAACTTAAGCAAAACATAGATTTTTTTTTTCTTTTTTATAGAAAGAACAATAAGATTCCAGTTTCGCAGCGTATCATCCTTGAAAAGTCCTGACTTCTGATCCTCGATCAATCTGGACAGAGTGGCAAGGTTCAAGATTTGATGGGATTTGTTCTTGTTTCTACGTGCAAAATAAGTAACTATTCTCAAGATCTCAATAAACAGACAACAGAATAGACAAGTGCAAACAAACAAGCCTGAGTTTTCAAAAGGGTTAGGATACATATAGGCTATAGCGAAAAATAAATAAATAAATAAATAAAATAAAAACAATTCAATGTGCGTTCTTATAGCTAAAAAACATGTTAAGATTAATAAAGTCGGGGACCAAATAATAATTTCAGTCGCACACATTCCACAAAATTTTAACGTGTGTATTTTGGCAGGTGTGTATTAACATATTTAGATAAAGTTTGGATGAATTGCCCTCATGCTGCTTAAATTTTTCGTCGTTCGCATGTTACGCTCCAAATTTTTAATTTTAACATTTAGAACCATGAATTTTATAATTCTTTGACAATTCAATTCAATCAAGAAATGATATCAATTACAGTTTGTAATGCCAAAATCTAAAAAAAAATTGACTAGCTTGCCAACCAACGAAAAATTTGAAGTGCATTTGTGTAAGAAAATCTTGGGTGATTTCATCTATTACTTGATGTTGTTAGCTATTAGACTATAATGAAACATGCATTTAAACCTAGGGTCCTGTTATCAAAAATTAAAAGTTCGAATCCAAATTGCCAAACACAATAACTTCAAAGTACACATTAATATAATTAACCCTAAAATTTTCATGATATGTGTAATTGTTCTTTTAAAAACATCCTTCACAGCCCCAAAACCTTTATTTACTGCCCTAAAAAAAAAAAAGAGAAAAAAAAGAAAAGCTTAATTTACCAAAATGCTAAAATGATTTATTTTTTATTTCGCATTCAAAGAATGTTTCTTATGTCCCTCCGGTAAGGTGTCAAATTCAAAATACACAAATAGCTATCTTCTAGCAACTGTTGCCATGGAAACTCATACTCTTTCGATAGCTTTATTCCGGACAATCTATAAGAATTATCGATAAAGAGATCCTTAAGAGCTGTGGATTGGAAAGTCTAAAATATTAGAGAGATGGGAAAGCTGCCCTCATTGTGGAAATTCACAATCTACACATTCTTTTCACTTGAAAAAGGAAATTTACCATTTAGCAAGCATAGCCTATTGATAATTCCATACCTGACTCTACCATGAAGTGTAGAGTTTAAATCCTCACTCTCAAGTTCGACCAGAAAAGAAAAGGGGGACCACTTCGAGCTTAATCTGTTTGACTATTGTCCTGAAATTTACATTCAATCTACATAATAACCTATAAATATTTTTTTATCTAAGAGTAGCTTTAGAATATAGACATACAAAAGAAAATGTGGGGCTTCAGTGACCACACCAGAGTAATGTGGATGGTCAAATGGAATTAGACACGACAGCAAAAATCCAGGCAGTAGCAGACTCCTCGACCTTGCAAGACAAGGACGTAAAATCAATAATAAAATTAACAGATATAATGTTAAAAACTAAAAATCTTTCGGAAAGAACATAACAAATATACCAAGAGGCAATTAACTTGATTCAATAAGACGTGGTCGAGCTGTACGGATTGCTATGGGATTGAGATCTGATAAAGCAATAAAAACATAAATTAATGAGGGCATGCAAAAACTTTAAGTCGAAGTTAAATAGAGAAAATAGCTCAACTGCTCAAGTACCAAGTGGTTCTGCCTGCAACCAATCTTGCGTGCAAATCAAAGCCTCTCGAGTATCCGGGCTCAATGAACTCCGAGATTGATCAAGCACTCTACCCCTTGTGCTGAATGCTAATTCTGGTGAAATTGTGGACATTGGAATCCCCAGAACATCTCGCGCCATCATAGACAATATAGGATATCTTGGCGTGTGGACCTTCCACCAGTTTAACACGTTGAATTCGCAGTTACGAGGAAACATGGGTTCCTCTAAATATTTATCCAAGTCTGATACTAAACTTTGACTCTGAGAAGTTTCGTGCAGGTACTTGTCAAAGCCCTTTAATCTGTCCCTAGTCTCATTACAAATACTAGGTACGCTGTTATAGGGTGAAGCTGACCCTTCATCTACCATTGTTGAGTAGATAGAGTATGTGTTAAAAAGTTCCTTAATGCCGTCAGAAACTTCCTTGATTCGATCCAGAAAGGTACTCCCATAGATTTGAGAATAATAATACTCCACAAGCTTCATCTTAAACCGAGGATCCAAAATTGCTGCTATTGCCAATGTCAAACTGCATTTGCTCCAATATCTATCAAATTTGGCTTTCAATTTCAGTGCCATAGAACTAAGAAATTCATCTGCGCTCTTGCACCACTCAATTAATTGGATATGAACATCGCAAATTTCAGGAAAAAACACGTTTGAGGTCAGACATTTATTTCCTGAAATGACATTAATGATTTCAACAAAGAGTTTCAAGTAACCAGTGACGGAAGTAGCCCAGTCCCACTCCATGTTAGTTAAGGATGACGTATATGCAGGATCATGCTCTTGCAAGAGAGTAAATGCTGCCCTGTACTCTAAGGCTGTTTCAAGCATGAGGTACGTTGAGTTCCATCGAATCGGACAATCAAGAACTAATTTCTTCTGACTGTTGATTCCAACTTCTTGAGCAATTTCATTGAACTTCTCTTGTGTTAGTTGTGAACTTTTTACGTGTATGAGACTTCCTCGAATCTTTTGAATCACCTCTTGTAATGCTTCAATGGTGTCTTCCACAATTGAATTCAGAACATGTGCAGCAGAGCGCACGTCAAATAATTGACGACCCAAGAGAGGCCTGTTCTGAGAGATCCGATCTTTAATCTTTACAACAATGTCATCATCGGTGGAACAGTCATCAAATGTCAAAGCAAACAGCTTACCATCAATATCCCAATCCATTAGACACTTAATAATTACTTCCGAGAGCAAGTCTTCCGTATGAGAAGAATCAAGTGTAACAAAATTCACTATTTTCTTTTCTAGTCTCCACTCTTCGTCAATATAATGAGCAGTCAAACACAAATACTCGATATTTTTTTGGGAAGACCACATTTCGATAGAGAGATTAATTCTCCCATGGAATTTATTCATCATCTCTAACACCTTTTGTCTCTCTTTCCCATAAATTTCCAGACAGGAATACTGAACATCATTATTTAAGCCAACCTCAAACAGTGGCTGAAGATTCTTGAGAAAAACTTGGAATCCAACGTGATCAACCATGGCCAGTGGATAACCATGTAATATAATCATACGAGCAAGATCAGATCGACTTTGTTCCTGGTCAAACTTGCTGCTACCAAAGTTAATTATTTTTTCTTCCTTTTGATCTTGCCCAAACTTTGTCATTGCAGGTTTAATATAGTCATTGTTTCGCTGCGCTTCATCATAACTTATATTCGTAAGGCTAATGGTGCTATCCTTTTTTCTCCTTTTTGCCGCAAGTAGTTGAGACACATCAAAGTTAGATCTTTTCAGGCACCGCATCAAGTGATTTCTCAGATGCGTCGTACCGCTATTACTTGACCCGCTGAGCTTCTTGTTACAATGGACACAAACAGCAAAACAAGTGTCAGCCTTTCTCACCCTTTCAAAATGATTCCATACGACAGATGTCAACCTCTTTGGTTTCTTAATAGCCGAATCATTTGATATGTCCATCACATAGGCTTGAAATTAATCAATGCTGCACATTCATATGGAACCAAGTACGAAAATAAATGACCCACTAAGCCGCAAAACACAATTATAAAATAACATGACAGAATGAACACTCAAAAACTAGAAGGTCAATATCAGGAAAGAATATTCAGTCTTGGAACAACATAAACCACTCCAAAAAGAAAAGCACAACATGAAAATCAAGATTCTGTATCGCAATTGCAGACAATCACTGGAGCGGTTTCGCTTAAGCAACCATAATCACCAGATTAACAAAATCTTAAAAAGATGGTCTATAAACATGTAAACTTCGATGGAGGTAAATAACTCTAATCCCAAACATTCTTTTCTTTCAACCATTTCAAATACTTTTTTGTCATATTCATTTCAAGAATCAAAATAGGAAAGAAAATGAAGTCTCCTGCTAGCAAGAATAAATTTTCATTTCTTGATAGTTGATATTGAAAGGCAATGAAACCAAACTTAACGTCCTTAACTTGATTATTCTCTTAAGGCAATTCAAATTGCTTACAAAAAAATTCTGCCTTATTACCACTTTCAATTTCAGATTCTCTTACCTCTAATGGGTTCAAAGCATATGAAGATTTTAATGCATTGTTCTCTAGTAATCAATAATGTATGAAATTAGAACTGCAAACCATACAAATTCAATGCAAAATGTGCATTAAGATCACAAAGAGACTTCATCATCACACTAAGGGCGCATTTAAGGTAAAGGAAAAGGAAGAGTCTTCCCTTTCTCACTTAATTATATGTTAGAAATGAAAGTTTCGTAGGTTCTACACAACATAGGAAATAAGAAAAAAGAAGGTCAATTCTAGCACCTCTTGGTATCCATTCCCAGTTAATGGGAATGAATGCCAAGTTTCCCTATATACCATCCACATTTTATAAGTTAATGGCTATTTCGCAATTCGTATTTACAAGTTCAAACAACAAAAATGAAATTACATTATTTCCCATTGTGCTTTCTAATAGATAAGTAAACACTGTAAAAAGAATCAACAATCATCATTCTTACTCTTTTTCTCCTTTTTTTTTTGAACCAGGTTGGAGGATTCTAATGCTACACCTCACTAATGTGTGTGTGTATATATATTCTTTATGTAGTGTGTGTGTGTGTGTTTGTGTGGGGATTTATTGTTAGACTATGTCTAAACAACCATTCTTGCTCCTTTTTCTTTCCTTTCAAAACGGTTATTTTTTTCTCTGTTGCATTCCATTATAGATTGGTAAACATGCCAAAAAGCTCAAAAAAATAAAAATGAACAACTGCAGACATTTAAGGCAACAATTGAGCTTGTATCACAAACAAGCCAAACCAACCGGTAACCATAAATCATGAAGGAATATAAAGTGAACAATTTTCAATTTCTCCGAGTAAAATAAAACACCAACACACATCACAAAATTAACTAGTTCATTTTCAATTTCTTCCCACAACCACATATTCAGCACATGCACCGTATTCCAGCACAAGGGTCACGCCAGAAAATTGATCAGAAATATCATAATTTACATTTAGAATTTTCAACAAACAATTGAAACCCAACAAAGGAAAAAAGGGTTTAAAAGTGCCGAATTGACGACAAAGAAACTAGAATTGGGTCTTACAGAGATTGTTGCTTGCAAAACGTTCCTCTTTCTCGGACACTTGGGAAGAGCCCGATCGGATGGCCCGCTAGGTTTAGGGTTGGATTTTGGAGAACCGAGTGTTTGAAGTGAGAGACTCAAACCCGATGTGGTTATGAGAAACATTTGGGTTAGGTCCGAAAAATCCTCTACCCATTACCAAATATTAATTGATCACGCGCTTGCATTTGGGTGGCTCAACCGTCCATGAATTTTGAGCATTGCTTCTTTATCATATGTTTTTTCATTTTAGTTTTAGTAAATTACTATTTGAATTTTTTTAAGATAACTTTTTTTTTTAATTTTTAATCGTTATGATTTTTCTATTATTATTTACAAAAATGTATCTGTTATTAAGGAAAAAAATGTCGTTTAGCACATCACAGACAATAAGTGATGAAATCTTTTCCAACCACAGCATATCTCTTTCTAGCCTAATAGACCATTTGAAAGAGCGGTTGAAACTAACGATTTTGATTTAAAAATTGTAACATATAAGAGCTTACATTACAATTTTTTAATGTAGCAAACATAAACTTTACACTATTAACAGTTCAAACAGCCCATATGACCATGCTTAGCTAAACCATGGGCTGCACAATTTGCAGTTCTTGGAACATGGTTAACTAAATAGCTAGGGAATAACCCTTAAAGAAAAAAACAAAAAATAGGAGATATTTAATGTCATATACAAGATTCTTAAACTAAAAATATAGGAAGAATTGGAATGACGAGCATGTATAATATCTAAGATATCAAAATCTCAATTGAAATAAGTGGGCAAGGCGATATCTGTAGCCCAAATGGAACTATGACTTAGAGAAGGAGCCCAAACAACCATTATGGTTCTTGGCACAAAAAATTGACGAAAATCTTATAAAATTTCACCCAAAAAAATCATGTCGTAGTCTTCTAATAAAAGAGATTTTTTTTTTTTGATTCAATGGAAGGGGAATGCCACCATTTTTAAGTAAGACTCTATTGCTCAAACTCTCAACCTATGGTTAAGGTGGAGGGACTAACAACCAATTAGGCTGCCCCATTCCTCAATAAAAGAGATTTTGCTCTACAGAGATGTTTACATTAATATACATGCTACCCTTTAAAATTAGAACTTTTTTACATTTAATGTGATTGTTTCTGTGAAAATTTTAGCGAACATGCGATTGTGCGTGATTTCTCTAAGGAAACTCATGAATTATAAGTCAATTTTAGTGTCATGGATTAAATTAAAAGTTGAAACATTAAAGTGAACGATGCTATAATATAAGAACTAATAGTAAAAATGACCCTTTATTTTAAGAAAAAAGATAGGTTGTTTGGGAAATGGCCTTAAACAAAAAAAAAAAGTTAAAGAGTTTTTATTGCGGTAATATGAATTTCATGAGAAAAAAATACTGTAATGAAATGAGCTTGAATCAAGTTTTTTTTTTTTTTTTTTTTTTTTTAACTCTCATCCCAAACGTTCTTTAGTTTCAAGAACTATCCTCGCAGCCTCCACATTCGTTCTTTTGATTCATATTAACTTTTTTGCAAATTTGGGCTGAAATTAGGTTAGGAGAACGAGGGAAATAGCAGTTTGGGGAAAGGTAGTTAAAATTAATGTCAGATATTTGAAGCAAATTTAGTGAATAGTATATTAAAATAAATATGTCGTTTTCTTACGATTAAAATGTCAAAAAGACTCTTTATATATTTTTTTTCTCCCCTCTTTTTTACTCCTCGCCTCTCTCTCTACGCTCTCTGATCCCCTCGGGCGTTTCTCTTATACAACATATGCAATTCCATCGACAGACTGCCGTTGAGCCAAAGTTTATCTTCGTTGTTGCCGATGCCACCGAATTGAGAGATTAGATGAAGAGTCAATGTAGCCTCGCGGCATTTTTTATCTCTGCTGATTCCGTCCAACTTTTCAACGAAGTCGTGATCCGAGAGGCGGATGACAGTTGCGACGTCGGTGTCTCGTTTGCAATGGATCTTCGTCGGCGGGAACGCGAAGCTTGCGTCGATGTCTGCACGTGAAGTTCGATTTGTATGCCGAAGAAGATGACTCTCGAGCCAAAGAATGATCACATCGGAGAGGAGATATCTCGCCGGAGAAGCTATGGTGTCGGAGGAGGAAGAATTGCCGAGAGAAGAGGAGAGAGGAAGGAAAAAAATGAAAAATAGAAAGAAAATCAGTATAAATCGGGGTGAACTGAACGAAAAACACTTAATTTTCAAAGATATAAGATATTTCCCAAAATCGTTAAATATAACTCATATTTGCTACCAATAGTTTTATGAAGTCCAACATTTCCTACAATTTTTATTAGAAGGCTTCTACTTTTAGGAATTGATGCAATGCGTCAGTGACAACCAGTCGACCGGTGGTCACCATCCCGCTAATCTATAGTCATTGTCTAGTCGATCAGACGAGATCAACGTCCTAGAAAACAATCTACCTTTTACCGGTTGACTGGTGGTAGCCTACCGATCTAGCGGACAGACAAGATCCACACTCCACATAGTCTTCCAAGGTTTTTTTTTTTTTTTGGGTCGGTCATTTAAGTTCTATATTTGAGTTCCAATTTGCAAGTTATTCTATCTGTTTTCCATTTTAGATAAGAACAATTTTGAATTGTAAATAGGTTATTTGAATTCCCGATTCTAGATAAGTTTTACTTCCTTTATTCTGTTTTTCAATTCTCTATTTAAAAAGGTTGCTAGGATTGTATTTTGGAAGCACAAAAACAGTTGAAAAAAGACACAGACAATGAAAACTACTCAAAGCCGTCCAGAAAAGCTACGCAAACAATAAAGGCCCGTAGAATTTTAGAAGGGAGGTTTGATTTTTCTAAAGAATAAAAAAAAAAAATTTAAGGAAGGAAGATTGTCATGTTCGAGAAAATTCCCTACTATAAATTTTGAATTTAAATCATGATTTAGACAATAAATTTCCTTAGAAAATTATATATTTTGTGATTGCAATATTTTCTAATGTAAATGAAGTTAAATGATTAAGAGAAAATTTGTGCAAATTGTATGAACAAAGCTTGTGAATTAAACGTTCACAAAATTGTGAAATGCCTTAAGGGCAATTGTAGTACCATGTGGATTGATTAAAAATTCAATTTTTTTTGACAACTGCCCATGGAGTAAAAATGGCATTAGTAAACTAAACTGTCGATATGCCATACCGTTTAACTGCACATATATAAATATCTTAAATCCACAAAAGAGTGTTGGGATTATGGATGACAAGACATTCAGAAAGTAAAGTAAGCCACTATAATTAAACAAAGAGTGCACAAAAATAAACCTACACCGTAAAGCAAATAACTGTCAACAACAAAGTCACTTAATATAGTTATATAGTGTATCAGAATTCCTTAGATTGACCAGGAGAGAAATATCTTCACTATAACCATTGACAGACCATGGAAAATCCAGTTTGGAGTAGAATTGCACTGATAAAGTAAAACTTACCCTCACTAGGTACACAAAGGTCGATGCAAACCATACCTTGTGATGTCTTAAAATTGAAAAAAGCAAAAAGGTGTCCCCTAATCTAAGGAAGAGAAACTGATGGTGAAGGGAGGCGAAAATTTTCTCATAATTTAGTCCCCAGGATCATATTTATAAATGCCCGCGGACTTGGTACAAATTCATATACTTTACTCCATCAAATTTGCCCAAGGACAAATCTTTAAATTTTCTCTGCATTTCCTCTCAAAAAGGGACCATTCTAGCCCCATTCTTCTCAAGATTTTGTTCAATCAAGCCATTAAAATCACTCGTAGAAGCAAGAATCAAAAGAGATCAAGGAAGTTTAAGGTAAACAGTCTAAACTTTGTTAGTGGATTTTTTCGGTAAAGCTTAAAAATTTTTTAGACAATGACTTTTATTGTTTTAATTTAGTCATCAAGCATTGTTAAAGATCCTTCAACATTAAAGAGAGGAGATCCACAACTTTGAATCCTAAAGTAAAAAGTCTAGCATTTAAAAGTGATATAAAGTTTGTGTCAAAGTTGTTATTTTGATCATGCACTAAATAAAGTATTTGAGCAAGTTTTGCGCATTAATATGTAAAAATAGGCCTTGTGCATAAATTTGAGTAAAGACACCCCCTTAAGGTCCGAATTAGTTTCCAAGCAAAACACTAGAATTGTAGATCGTGTTAAAATGATGACTCTCGTGAAGAAATTTTTCAAAAATTCTAACCAGATCAAGTAAAAAAAAAACTTGTTTTAGTCTTTGGCCATGTAGAAAAAAGACTAAAAGACATTGAATTTTGAGCAAAGTTAAAACACGAAAATTATAGATCTCGTCAAACTGTTAACTTTCATGAAGCAAGAATTTTGTAACTCCGAGCAGATTTCGAGTTATAATTTTACAAGATTTTGTTAAAAACTAAAAAAAAAAACATGAAAATGAAGAACACATTTTTATAAGGTATGAATTTGACTTTGGTCCTTTATAAGGTTTTGATCCTTGTTAAAAACTGGATTTAACAATATAAAATAATTATTTTTTATTTCAGGGCATAAATATCGAGAATTTTAAATTTCTAATCAAAATCATAAAACTGGTGTTAAAGCAGAATTTTCATAGATTGCACCAGTTTTCTATACTCTTGTGAGCAGTAAATAATTGTAACATTAAACCAAAATAGATATAAGATTTTCTGAAAACCTATTAAGGATTAAATATTATTTTAACGAAAAATGATAAAAAAAATTAAAGCGGACACCAAACTTACCGTTTTAACTCAAAGTCCTAGAGCAAAAGATGATCTACGTAACGCAAATTATATAAGCCATTGATTAGATATGCCAAGACCCATTAAGGGCAAAGTTTGCCATTTTATTCTCGAGAGTGAAGTGTTGAGAATGAAACGAGGCCTTAGGCTTTGGTCACACAAAAACTTTAGTTTTTTTTTTTTTTTTATGCAAGGTGATACGAACCCCACCAAGAACTGACGCGACCCTAACCAAAATTGGTCTCCAAGATCACTTTTCCTAATCGGTTTTGAATGGAACCGCGACCCGATGCCTAACAAGAAGCACAAACCTTGGTATGTGAGGACGCCACAATCAGCTATGGACGGACTGATTGATAAGTTTATGAACGCCACGGAATTTTCCGATAAGTTTGAATAGTTTGTTTAAGAACCGAAGAGAATTAAACCTCAAATTGTGTGTTAAAACTTATTCCCCATTGAATGAAATTCGTTACAATATATAAGGGTTCCCCTATGCGAATTTTCAGCTCCTAATTGCCCATGGAATTTCGGGCAAATCAATTACCAAACCATCTAATCTAAAGCAAATAAGGAAAGTTCCCTTAATAGCTTAAAAGCCTTACAATAATAGAAATAAAACAAATGCAAAAAGAAAACTAGACATTAAAAGGTAAATAGCTGATTCTTCTCGCCACTTGTCGCCTCAAAACGAAAAAGTAACTGAAATGAAAATTACTCGGTCCCTTCTAGAACTTGAATCATGCATTTGTTGGTCTAGATGTCACATGCAATTCCCTCAATGGGCCTCCATGCAATAGCTTGAGCCCAAGTTGCTTGAATCGGCCCAATATAGTGTTTCTTTGAACTTCTTCACACGAGCTCTCGTAACCGGACCAATGGTAACTTGAATTGGATCTAAATATGTCTCATCCCACGTGCTCTTGCTTGTGCTAACGATGTCCTCATCATTCCCCTCCTCTTGAGAGGGATTTGTCCTCAAATTGTCGCCTGCATGAAAAGGACTTAGGTCAGAAACATTAAAGGAGACACTTACACCATACTCACCTGGCAAGTCTAGCTTGTATGCATTATCATTGATCCTTTCAAGAATTTGAAAAGGACCGTCCCCTCTAGGCAACAGCTTGGATTTCCTTTGTTTCGGAAACCGTTCCTTGCGTAAGTGCAACCACACCCAATCGCCGGGCTCAAAGACGAGCTTGTGACGCCCTTTGTTGGCTTGTTCAGCATATTGTTTAGTCCTTCGCTCGATGTTGAGTCTTGCCTTCTCGTGTATCTACTTAACAAGGTTAGCTTTTCTTTTTCCATCTAAATTCACATGCTCAGACAAAGGTAATGGCATTAAATCCAAAGGAGTTAAAGGATTAAAACCATAAACAATTTCAAACGGTGAAAATTGTGTAGCAGAATGAACAGATCGATTATAAGCAAACTCAATATGTGCTAAACACTCCTCCCATGTTTTGATGTTCTTTTTAATGAAAGCCCGCAACAAGGTAGACAAGGTTCTATTCACAACTTCTGTTTGACCATCGGTTTGTGGGTGACAAGTAGTCGAAAACAATAGCTTAGTCCCTAACTTAGCCCACAAAGTCTTCCAAAAGTAGCTTAAGAACTTGGTGTCCCTATCAGAAACAATTGTCCTATTCATACCATGAAGTCTCACAATTTCCCTAAAGAACAAATAAACAACATTGGAAGCATCATCTGTCTTGTGGCATGGAATAAAATGGGCCATCTTGGAAAACCTATCCACGACTACAAATATCGAGTCTCTTCCCCTTTTAGACCTAGGCAATCCTAACACAAAATTCATCGAAATATCAGTCCAGGGTTCACTAGGTATTGGTAAAGGAGTGTACAAACCGTAGGGCTGCACTCTTGATTTAGCCTGCCTACAAGTACACATCTACCACAAAGCCTCTCAACATCTCGTTTCATATGTGGCCAATAGAAGTGTTCCTGCAACACAGCCAAAGTCTTCATTACTCCAAAATGTCCCATCAATCCTCCCCCATGGGATTCTCTCACTAGCAAATCTCTTAATGAACAATTAGGCACACACAATTTATTCTCCCGAAACAAGTATCCCTCATGCCTAAAGTACTTACCACTAGCAAATCTCTCACAAGCTTGATACTCAGTACTAAAGTCACGGTCATCCGAATATAACTTTTTAATATGTTCAAAACCCAGTAGTTTAGCATTAAGAGTTGAGATTAAGACATACCTGCGAAAAAGTGCATCGGCAACGACTTTTTTCTTATCTTGCTTGTAGCGAATGACATACAAAAACGTCTCTATGAATTCCACCCAACGAGCATGCCTCTTGTTCAGCTTGTGTTGGCCCTTCAAGTGTTTCAGGGACTCATGATCGGTGTGAATCACAAACTCCTTAGGCCATAGGTAGTGCTGCCACGTCTCTAATGCCCAAACCAATGCATACATCTCTTTATCATAAGTTGGGTAATTAAGAGTTGCCCCATTCAGCTTCTCACTGAAATATGCTACTGGTCTCCCTTCTTGCATTAAAACAGCACCAATTCCAACACCTGAAGCATCACATTCAATCTCAAAAGTTTTGGAAAAATTAGGTAAAGATAACAATGGAGCATTAGTCAACTTCTCCTTGATTAACTGAAATGCCTTTTCTTGCTCTTCTCCCCATCTAAACCCAACGTTCTTCTTGATCACTTCAATAAGTGGTGCGGCTATAGTACTGAAATCTTTCACAAACCGCCGGTAGAAACTAGCAAGTCCATGAAAACTCCGTACGTTTCCCACACTAGTTGGACTCAGCCACTCCTGGATGGCTCGCACCTTTTCTTCATCAACCTGTATACCTTGAGCACTAACAACAAAACCAAGAAACACAAGCTTATCTGTGCAAAAGGTACACTTCTTGAGGTTAGCATTCAACTTCTCCTTTCTAAGCACATCCAAAACAGATTTTAAATGTACTACATGTTGGTCCATGTCTTTGCTATAAATGAGTATATCATCAAAATACACAACAACAACCTACCAATAAATGCACATAATACATGATTCATTAAACGCATAAATATACTTGGAGCATTAGTTAAACCAAATGGCATTACTAACCACTCATACAGTCCATATTTTGTCTTAAAGATAGTTTTCCATTCATTACCCTCTTTCATGCGTATTTGATGGTATCCACTTTTCAAATCAATTTTTGAGAACACAGAAGCACCATGCAGTTCATCCAATATATCATCTAAACGAGGAATAGGATGGCGATACTTTACCGTGATATTATTAATGGTTCTGCAATCTATGCACATCCTCCATGTCCCATCCTTCTTAGGCACGAGTAAGACTGGAATGGCGCACGGGCTCATACTTTCTCTCACATACCCCTTTTTCATCAACTCACTGACCTGCCTTTGAAGCTCTTTTGTCTCCTCGGGGTTGCTTCTATAAGCTAGTTAATTTGGAATGGAAGCGCCAGGTACAAAATCAATCTGATGTTCTATTCCTCGAATTGGTAGTAAACCATCAGGTACCTCATCCGAAAATACATCCTCGAATTCCTGCAACAGAGAAACAACAGAACTAGGCAATGCAAGGTCAAGTTCATTAGTGTTTAAAAGCGCCTCTTTGTACAAAAGTACAATCATTGACTGATTTGAAAACAAGGCCCTTTTAATTTCACTGCCTCTCGCATAGAAGTTTGTTTTTCTCTCATTGGCTGATTGTGAATTCTTTTCAACCCTCTCAATTTTCTCTCCCTTGCTCTCTTTGCTCTCCTTTTTCTTGGCCATCTCTTCCTTTTTTTTGTCACTAGCCAAACTCTCTCTCTGCACTCCCACTCTTGATTTTTCTCCACTCATCATTTTCTTTTTATCACTTTCTCTCTATAAGCTCACTTGGTTTTCATAGACTTGTTTTGGTGTTAACGGAACAAGAGTGATTGTTTTTTGATTGTGAACAAATGAGTACTTGTTGGTGAAACCATCATGTTTAACTCGTCGATCAAATTGCCATGGTCTGCCTAATAACAAGTGCCCAGCTTGCATCGGAACCACATCGTACAAAACTTCATCTTCATATCTTCCAATGCGAAAAGAAACTAACACTTGCTTATGCACCTTTACCTCACCATTATCATTTAACCATTGCAATTTATATGGTCGAGGATGCTTAATTGTTGACAGGCCTAACTTCTCTATCATGGTTGTGCTAGCAACATTAGTACAACTCCCACCATCAATAATCACACTACATACCTTGTTTTGGATGTGGCACCTAGTGTGGAAGATGTTTTCCCGTTGCACCTCTTCATCTTCTTCTTTGGCTTGCACACTTAAAGCTCTCCTTGTAACCAACAATTCTCCTTGGACAGTGCACTCCTCATCGTCGGCATCCTCTAATGAAGGCATAGAATCATTGTCTGAATCCTCGTCGGTTTCAATCTCTCCATTGTCCTGCATCACCATAGCTCGTTTGTTCAGACATTGGCTTGCTATGTGACCCCTGCCTTGACATTTAAAACATTTAATATCACGATTTTAAGTAGTGGAAGAATCAGATTTACCTTGACTCCCATGGCTATCCACCTCTTGTTTTTGCTCGATCTTTGGCTTGGTGTTGGGTTGCTTCTCATCCCTCTTCCATTGGTTCATTTTCTAAGCGGATGTACTCGGGTTTTGGCTAGGACGTGTGTTTTCGCCCCTCCTTATAAGTTGATTCTTAATTTTAATAGCCATGTGCACCATGTCCTCCAACTCCACATAATGTTGTAACTCAACGGCATTGTGAATATCTCAGTTCAAGCTGCTAAAAACCTTGCCATTGTAGCCTCCCGATCCTCCTCTATATTTGCCCGAATTATCATAACCTCCATCTCCTTATAGTACTCCTCCACACTTCGGTTGCCTTGCTTAAGATTTTGTAGTTTGTTGTACAACTCCCGGTAGTAGTAAGTTGGTACAAATCGCTTCCTCATCACGGTCTTCATCTCTTCCCATGACTCAATAGGTTGCTCTCGATTTCGTCTCCTGTTTATAACAAGCTGATCCCACCAAGTAATAGCATAATCAGAAAATTCAATTATAGTCAGTTTTACCTTCTTCGCCTCGGAATAGTTTTGGCAGTCAAAGACGAACTCCATTTTCTTCTCCCATTCTAGGTATGCTTCTGGATTGTATTTGCCTTGAAATGATGGTATCTTCATTTTTGTGCCTCTCAAACTATCATTTTCCTAGTTCCTAACTCCTCTATCCCGTCCAAATCTTTGGTGACTACCCGCTGAATCTTCTCCTTCGTCAAATTCTTCCCCATCAATCCTGCAGTAGTCATCAACCTCTCCTCTAACCAGAACCCTTTCCCGCCTACACGCATGAGGAACATGTTGTGGCTATTCCACACGTGCGTTTTCTATCCAGTCTATCCTCTCATGAAGCTGTCCTAACTCTCCCCTCAACAATCACCTCATCTCCCCCATCATCGCTTCCGTAAGAAGTTTTGGATCTGCTGCACTTGAGGTACCCTCAATAGTGTTCTTGCTGTTGTTTGACTTTTTTTTTTTGCAAAACAAAATAAGAAACAATGCAAAGGACCTTACCACACTCCCTTACGTGTTTCACTCGTGAAATGGTTCACTTAATTTCACTCGTGTTTACACTCAATACTTTCGGCTTTTGTCCACTCTAATGCTCTCGCCTCTTTGCCTTTTTCCACTCATTAATTCTTACTCAGTTCCTATAAAACTAGTCAAATCAATATCAAAATTTCCTTGACAATTCACAAATCGATTACCAAGGAGGCTCAGATTAGAAACAAGACTATAACAGGAACAGATAATTTAGGCTTTCAGAAATCGCACCCAAAAGGAGCGAAATTTGAGCAAAAATTTTTAGTCTGTGTAGGGTATTCAATTTCGGGTTCCTTAAACGATGAATAACAAGAATCTAAAAAAAAAATTTAAGGAAGGTTTCCAGACTTTTTTTTTTTTTTTTTTCAGATCCTCTTGTTTTTCTTCTTTTCCTTTTCTTTTTCTTTCCTTTGTTTCTTTTCTTTTCGGATCTTTTTTTTTAACCGACTTTGATAATGGAGATCAAAACTCACGAATAACTGAAACAAACATAAACTAAGAGAACGAATAAGCAAAACCTGATTAAAACCTCGCTCTGATTACCAAATGATACGAACCCCGCCAAGAACTGACACGACCCTAACCAAAATTGGTCTCCAAGATCACTTTTCCTAATCAGTTTTGAATGGAACCGCGACCCGAGGCATAACATGAAGCATGAACCTTGGTATGTGAGGACGCCACAATCAGCTATGGACGGACTGATTGATAAGTCTATGAACGCCATGAAATTTTTTGATAAGTTTGAATAGTTTGTTTAAGAACCGAAGAGAATTAAACCTCAAATTGTGTGTTAAAACTTATTCCCCATTGAATGAAATTCGTTACAATATATAGGGGTTCCCCTATGCGAATTTTCAGCTCCTAATTGCCCATGGAATTTCGGGCAAATCAATTACCAAAACGTCTAATTTAAAGCAAATAAGAAAAGTTCCCTTAATGGCTTAAAAGCCTTACAATAATAGAAATAAAACAAACGCAAAAAGGAAACTAGACATTAAAAGGTAAATAGCTGATTCTTCTCACCACTTGTCGCCTCAAAACGGGAAAGTAACTGAAATAGAAATTACTCGGTCCCTTCTAGAACTTGAATCATACATTTGTTGGTCTGGATGTCACATGCAATTCCCTCAATGGGCCTCCATGCAATAGCTTGAGCCCAAGTTGCTTGAATCCAAGTTGCTTGAATCAGCCCAATAAGTGTTTCTTTGAACTTCTTCGGACGAGCTCTCGTAACCGAACTAATGGTAACTTGAATTGGATCTGAATATGTCTCATCTCACGTGCTCTTGCTTGTGCTAACGATGTCCTCATCACAAGGGGAGGGAGAATGTCACCATTTTAGAGTGGGGTTAAGCATGACTCGAACCCTTAATCTATGATTAAGGTGAAGGGACTTACAACTAACTAAGCTGCCCTCACTCCTCATGAAAACTTTAGTTTAGGACAACAAAAAATTCCGCTAAAGTGTTGGCTGAAGTAAATGGGCCTCAACTGATCTGAAGAGGAATTTTAGAAGGCTTTGGGCCCAAATTAAATGTAGTAAATTCAAAATATGTGCTAATTAGATTGAGTCTTATTAGCTCAAAAAGTGATATGTTGTTTGGACATCAATTTTAGATGGGCTTAGAGCTAAAATAACGATGAAGTATTTATATAAACTGTCTATTTTAAGCTTTTTGAGTATAAATTTATCTACAAGAAATTACACAAAATAACACAATTTCAATTCTTAAATAAGCAAATAACACTTTTAAATATATCTAAGTATATAGTATTTTTGGAATCACTTATAATTTTTAAACACTTGAATTTATAATTCTACCCCCTTTTTTCTTCTTCTCTTTCTTTTCATTTTTTTTTTTGTCAATTTCTTCACCTTTGTGTTTCATCCTACGTTATTCTATACAAAAAATAAACTAAGTAGGCTATTTACTAAACACTATTATATTTTGATCTATTTAGTTTTATTTCTAATTAATAATGGTCTAATTCTCTCATTCTCCCTTTATCTACTTATATACAATATTACAATAATATATATTTTTTAAAATTTTGATGATTTAGAAGTCTCATTGTTCCCTACATATAATTTTGGGCGCTTTTTTATTTTTGGATTCATTTTTTTGCTACTATATTTGTTGTAGAGTGAATGATCATGTTGACCTTATGCAATCAAAACATTAATATCATTTCAACCGTTTGCAATTATTCCTTATTTACTTTCATTTATTTACGTGAAAGTTTGTTGTGAAAGTTCATTGTATTTTGTTGATGTGTATTTTGAATTTGATCTTTGCAATTATTCCTTTATTGCTATTATTTATTCACGTGAAGGCTTTTCCCATTTGCTTATATTTTGAATTTGCTCTCATTCATATTCACTTTTGCTATATCATTGATATATATTAACTTTGCTGTCATTCATATTTGGTTCCATTGAGATCAATTTTTTAATCATCTAATGATTGATAACGAGGGGTATATTATTCATTATTCATCATTTTAGGGCATTACTTTTTGTGTTTAAAAGGGACATTCATCATCACAAAAAATTCAAGGATGTAATTGTAAAATATACATTTGTTCCTCATATAAGTAGATGATTGTCGTCATGATAAATACGCGTGAATTATGACAATAAATTTTAATGTTTGAGATTTTATGTATATCCATATGTTCCTTTAAAAAAATAATAAACTGTTGCATCTCGGTATTTTAAAGAGACTTTATTAGCACAAAGAAATTATATGTAATTATTATAAACTACACGTTTATGGCTTAAAAAGAGAGAGAGAGAGTCACAAGTAAATGTTATTTCATTGACCTCTACAATATATGATTCAAATATAGACTAGTGGTTGATAATTGGACAATGTAGAAGTGCTGTTGATGATTTTTTTTTTTTTTTACATATAATTTGATGGTTATCATTAAGATAAAGACACGTGAATTATGATAATGAACTGTTATGTTGAAGACTTTATGTATATTTATATATATATTTTATTTTAAAGAGAGATTCATTATCACAAAAAATTCAATGATGCGTGAATTAAAGACGAGTAGTTGATAATTGGAGAATGTAGAAGTTTTGTCTTGTTTGTAAGTTGATGCTTGTCATTACCACAAAGATACATGAACTGTGATAATGAACTGAATATCTATAAGTTTTGTTTTAAACCGTAATTGAATGAATGTTATTACTATAGGATTAAATTAATTAACATAATTATGTGTAACTATAAGTTTTTCGAAAATCTCTGTAATTCGATGACTGTTATTGTAATGAGAACAAATGATTTATTATTATCACTTTGATGATTTAATTTATAAAATTATATTATATAATTTTATCAAAAAATATAAGTTCGAAACCATAATGAGATTCTCATGAGCACAATTAAAAAACTTAGTATTGATATAAGTTTAAAAATATGTGTAATACTATTAGAATTATTTTTTACTATAATGAATCCGACCAATGAAAGGATTAGAGCTCTTTAGGGATGAACATGGTACCCAAAAACGTACGTTGTTCTTAAAACAAGAAACATTGTTTTGTTACTGTAAAATCAAAACAATAATAGGTGAACATGTTACATTGATCTTCCAGTAATTATTTATTTTGCTGACCCCAATAACATCTAGACATCCAAGGGACCAATGAAGGTGGAATTGAAAAATATTAGTAGAGGCAAAAAGACTAAGCAATAAAGCTGTATTGTAATGAAAAGTTCTTTCTAATATTGAATGTAAATACAAATTGCCATTAACACGGATTATGATAATGAACGAATTTTCATACTAAATTGTCGTACAAAATTGTCATGCCATATCAAGAAAAAAAATAAAAACACAAATTCCTCTAAACTACTAACAAGATTACAAAACTAATATCATTATAAGGAATTACAGAACAATTATAATAGAACAATTCAACATCACATATATTAAATTACAAAACATTAGTATTGTACTTATCAGCGTTATAGGATTAGTTACATAACATCATTAAGGAATTATGTTAATGAATTAATTATAATAAAAGCTATGTTAATGAATTCATTATAATAAAAGCTATCATTACAATAATAGTATTAAAGGAGGAAATTATATAAAATCATCATTTTATTCCAACATAAAAAAAAGATACATATAAACTCAACATGTTTCAATGAATCTCGTTCAAGTGGAGGAACAACGTTTGCATGTAAAGCTTCCTTTTCTTCCTTGCGGAGCTACTTGTTTTTTTGGGGACATATTTTTGTCCTTTTCTGCAGGTTTTGTCTTACCCATCAGCCTTTTGCATGTTGGGATGAAGCAGAGAAGGCTATGCAGATGAGGGTCGACGGAGAGGTTTTGGTTCCTTGGAGGTCTTCAATGGAGATGAGGGTCGTCGACAAACACTGGAGAACCATCATAGAATGCTGGTGCCCTCGATCTTTTGGGGAATCACCAGAGATGGCCTGGAGTTTTCAACGAAAATAGCTTGGTGGATCACCGATTTCGAGAATGGCCTCCATTTGTGGGGGTGAATAATGAGGGTTTTGAATGTAGTGAGATGGTTTTGAAGGTGGGAAGGATCTTTTGGTTTCCTACAAAATGAATAATGAGGGTTTTGCAATTATAATTTAATTTTTTTTGTTTCTGTTCCTTGTTGAATTCCATAATGAACGTGTAAGATATCATATTAATTATGTATTTGAAGAAAAAAAAACATTCTTTTGTCTTAATTATATAATTATATATGTAAATTTTAATTATTTCTTAATTTATCCTTCTATTTCTCTAGAAACTACAAAGGTATCCTTTGAATTTAGAAAATTTTATAATTTTATCACTCGTAAGCTTTTGGATAAAAAAAAAACATAGAGAGAAGACAAAGATACCCTTAATTAGGCTGAATTTGTTTTCAAAATATCTTTTTCTTCTTGAAAAAAATTTTAAAAATTTTAGTGATGTTTAAAAAGCCATAAAATTTAAGATCTCTTTTTAAAAAAAATTTAATGTCTTGTTTTATGATTTTTTTATATTTTTAAATTTACAAAATATTTTTTACAACTGTTTAACAATAATATGTTGTTTTGCCTAATTTTTTCTATTCATAAGGATGAAATTGAAATAAGTTTTTTAAACTCAAAGGATACTTTTGTAATTTAAAAAAATAGATGAAAAAATTGAAAAATAGTTAAAAGTAGGAGGTATAATTATGTAATTAACTCATTCATTTTATTTCATTTCCTAATTTAAGCATTATTATCATTTTTATTTGTTTCGTTATTTGAGATTATAATAGTTTTTACAAGTATCATTGTAGACAATTTTACAATTTAATTGTAAAAAGAAGAAATTTTTTGAGAAACCTTGGTTGATTATTAAGATGCATGAAATATAGACTTCAGCGGATAAGATAGACTTATGCTGATAGTCGGGAATCGCTTAAAGCAGGACATTGTGGCGACTAAATTAAGGGAAGAGGATTTTAGTAGGAATTCGATAGTGGAGAATCTAAGTACAAACCTTACTTACAGTATGGAACAATTTCAAGACTGGTTTACTAACAATATCTATATTGGTCGACATACATGTTTCTACATTCTATGGTTGTTATAATTTTGTATAAGACAATTTATGCGACATGATTATAATGCATGCACATTTAACAACGAGAGCTTAATGAAAACATAAAAGTTAATGTCTGTCATACAACCTACAAGAGGGACTAGTTTTCAAGTTATTTAGTTATGACCTTAAGTGTAGTTGGTAGATCTCTCCTCTGACTCTTTATTAGGACGCCCACACCCAGTACGCACACTGGGCCCACGAAAAATAATAACAATTTAAAATGCATAATCGAACATTTTCATAATTGGTTCATGCATTTACAGCTAATTTTCCAATATTTTTATAAGTTAATACATTTGTACTTGTTGAGCTAAAGCTCACCATGTTTGTTTGTGCTCTAGACAATACCAATGAGAAGCCGGCTACTTAACACTACTCTGTGGACTTGCAAGATGATGCAGGACCGTGGACGTCAAGGTATAGGATGCCAGCATGCAGTAATACTATTTCTACGTATTGATCAGAAAGTATTTTGATATATATACATAAATATAAACATATATAAATACATTCTAAGACAAACTAAGAAAATCTGATTATGACAATTTTGCTAGTTGTCAGTATGTCAATAATTCTGTGAGATGTTTAAGTTAATATTACTTTATTCATGTGAGATGTATTTGTGTGATCTTAAAAGGAAGTGTAATGAGCTTCTAAGGCTATAAAAATAAATCCTTGAATTTTAGTATCATAGTATAATTAAGTTTCTTAACTAAGTTTAACCATTAAAGTTAACGAGTTGAAAAGTCGGGCTATTAAAATGCAATTTAGTTTTCTCTTTTGCAACACGATGTTTCAAGTTATTACGAGGAAACTCGGCATGCCAATACCAAAAGTTACGTCACCATAAAATCACATCGATGATTCTATGGATGATGACCTTGGTCCTATTTTAGTAGATGACAAGTGTCAATATGGAAGAAGCAGGTGAAGATTTGAATTCTTATCTTTTTTTTTTTTTTTTTTTTAATGAAAGTTGTGATGAAAAAGGAAGTCATGAAGACAATCGTGCAGATGGTGTATCATATAGAATTTCATTTATATCAGGGACGGACCCAAAAGATTTTGTTTAGGGGATATTATATAGAAATAAAAGGTCTATCATTTTATTTATTCTTTATAAACATATAACAATAAAAAAATTTGTACATAACACTTTTTAATGTATTTTACAATCATTTAAGCACCACAAAGAATTTTGGCTCATTTAGTCCCTAAACTACTAAATAAGTGACAACTTGACCCCAAACATTTTAATTAAAAGCTCTCTTAACTTCTAAGAAAGTATTTGAGAACATAGTTGGAATTACATATTAGACTAGGTGCCTTAAGGATTAATTATGTAATAGTTTTTTGAGACATTTAATCAATATAAAATTATCTATGTCATATATCAAATATCATCCTCTTTATATTCATTTTTATTAAATATATAATAAGCAAATAGAAGTCTGAGACTGTCCATCTAAACCTTTAAGACTGTGCATATGATAGACAGATTATGCGGAAGAATGAATTTTAAAGCGATAGTCTAAATAATAAAAAGATTCACAATCAAGGGAATAAAGTTGGATGCTTTATTCAAGAGAAGATTGTTATGTTATCTACGTCTCTAATGGGAGATGGCTTGTCTTAGTTATCAGAATGGAACTCCATAAGTAGAGACATTAGTATATTATCATTTGTGACAACATATTGGATTAGGATTAAAGATGAATTAATCTAGTTAGTAACTCTGTTTGAATAAATCAATTTGTTTTAGACAATCATAGATGTTATCATAATCTTGAAATGAATCAATGAGTCTGTATTCTTAACTTGTGTCTTTTGATGTCCCAAAAGGTGACGTCTTTGTTGGAAACAAAGTGCGCAGCGGAATTTTAAAATTTTTTTTCATCAGAGTAATTTCTAAAACACAAGTTTGACATGTTACATGTATAAATTAGACAGATCTTACTAACCTCAGTATGCCGAAGAACCTCCGCAATCCTTGTAGAGAAGTAGCGTTCCAGAAGAGCCTCAACCAACTGGTCTTTTTTGCTATTCTCTATCCACAACCGGAGCGAGTGTGGGCTCACACGTATAGCTCTTCCATCGGTGACTCTCCTTCCAACCAACAGAGAGAACCCAAAGCTAGTGTTCGTGATTTGTGAACAAAAGCTCTCAGGGAGTTTTCAGATGCTCACTAGAAGAGTATCACTCTTAATCTCTCAAATTGATCTAAGTAAATCATGAGACTCACTCCCTTTTTATACCTATTGGTCTTGGGGTCAGTCCATATCAGATTAGGTCTCAAAAACTCGAAACAGAATCAAATTCAGATCAATATCTGATAAGATCCGCGTGAAAACGTGTAATCTTATCTCCGCTGATCGGCAGGCCGAACAGGCCAGTTCGGCAGGCCGAACACGTCATCCGGCAGGCCGAACTCCCGAGAAAAAATCTCCGCGAATCTTTTATTTTTCACCCGAGATTCTAAAGGATAAAGTCTCAGTTTTGATTCAAATAACCCAATAGAGAAGATATCTGATCAAAACAAACTTTATCAAGATAATCTCTAAGAAAATAAATCAATTCACAATAATTCTACAAGTTTATCTTGATCTAATTTATCAAAATTAAATCAACCGATAAACAGACAAGAATTATCTTATCGCAATAATTCAACAAGTTTATCTTGAACTAATTTCTTACAAAAATTAATTCAACCAATAAATAGACATGAATTATTTGATTCTTACAAATTTTAAACCAATCTGATAAATCCGACATAAGTCACCAATTATTGGAAAAGCACGCCGTGTCGTTACAAGATTTTGTGAGCTAGCAAAGGGGACCAAAATGGACCTATAAAGTTCAAGCTCATGATAATTATGAAACCCAATATCCCAGATATACATTTCATAATTATCAACTCCAACGCTACTCCACTAAAAGCTTGGAGCTGCACTCTCGAACTTTATAGAATTATGAAGCTCGTGTAGCTAAGTCCCCATGACATATCATAGTGTATCGTATCCCCATATGATCATCCATAATCGGCTTAAGGACAAGTTCTGTCTTACCTTCCCGATTATTTTTATCTTATGTTCCATTGTCTCACCACTAGAAAACTTACCATCCAAAGATAGTATACCATTCGGTTACACCTATGTATCCAAATGGTTGAGCGCTCCAGTTTTCCAATTATAGGACAACGCATATAAGAGGATATCATTACTCCTAAAGAGGAGCTATGGATTCCATATCTATGAATAACAAATTTACGCTGTCAAGAGTCATGCCTCCAACGTACCGGCATGCATACCACTATAGAGATGTGGGAGTCACCCATTGGTACATCAAAAGACACAAGTCGAGACAACGGGCCCACTATTCATCTCAGGATTAAGATACAATACAAATGACTGTCTAAAGTGAATCGATTTGCTAAGACAGAATTATTAATCCAAATCAATTCACTTTATGTCCCGATCCAACACGTCGTCACCTATGACAACGCGCCAATGTTTCTATTCATGGAGTCCAACTCCAATGGTCAAGACAAACCATCTCCCAAAAGGGATATAGACAACATAACAATCTTTACATGAATAAAGCGCCCAACTTTATTCTCTCGATTGCGGATCATATGTTTTAGACCATCACCTTAAGAATCGTGTCTACCACATAATCATCCCATCATATGCCCAATTCTTAAGGTTTAGACTGATAGTATCAGACTACTGTTTGCTTATCATATATTCAACAAATATGAACGTAAAGAGGACAAGATTTGGTATATATAAATGAATAAATTCTTTATTGATAAAAATGTCTCCAAAAATATATTACATTTTTACTCCTTAGGGCATACATGTCTAACAATCTCCCACTTGCACTAAGTGAGTAAATACAGCAAATTTCGTATCCCCATAGCTTCCACATGCCTCTCGAAGACTCTCCCTGTAAGTGTCTTCGTAAATGGATAAGCTAAATTGTCCTCTGGCGCGATCTTGCACACCGTGACATGCCCGCCCTCAACGAAGTCCTTTATCACATGATACTTTCGATCAATATGCTTACTCTTCTTGTGAAATCTTGGTTCCTTAGCATTAGCTATCGCCGCACTGTTATCACAGTACAGTGATACCGCCTTATCCATACCAGGAACTACCTCAAGATCCCCAAGGAACTTGCGGAGCCACACTGCTTCTTTCGAAGCACCACTAGCTACCACATACTCGGCCTCCATCGTTGAATCCGAAGTGCAATCTTGCTTCGCACTTCTCCAACTGATGGCACTGCCACCCAGAGTAAACACAAACCCCGAAGTCGATTTCCTAGAATCCAGACAGGATTGAAAATCCGAATCAGTGTATCCTAGAGGAGTCAAGTCCTCACCCGAATACACAAGCATATACCCTCGAGTCCTTCTCAGGTACTTGAAAATATGCTTTACCGCAATCCAATGGTTTGGTCCTAGATCAGCCTGAAATCGACTTACAATCCCGACCGCATAGCTAATATCTGGTCGTGTGCAAAGCATGGCATACATGAGACTACCCACTGCCGAAGCATAAGGCACCTTCTTCATGTATTCTCTTTCTTCATAAGACTTTGGAGAGTCTTTCTTAGAAAGAGTAATTCCAGACCTAGATGGTTGCCCACCTTTCTTGGAATCCTGCATTGTAAACCTCCTGAGAATTTTATCTATGTAGCCGGCCTGTGATAAAACTATCATTTTGTTCTTCCTATCCCGAATGATCTGGATACTGAGAACAAAATTAGCCTCTCCTAAGTCCTTCATGTCAAACTGCTTGGTCAACCATAATTTGACCGATGACAACGCCCCAACGTCATTGCCAATTAGCAGAATGTCATCTACATAGAGCAGTAGAAAAACCACCTTCCCATTCTTAATGTGTTTGTAAACACATGGTTCATCCACATTTTGTGAGAACCCATAATTTTTGATCACTTGATCAAATCTTATGTTCCAAGAACGAGAAGCCTGCTTAAGTCCATAAATAGACTTTAGTAGCTTACAAACCTTACCCTCTTGCCCCGCGACCTTGAACCCGTCTGGTTGTTCCATATAAATGGACTCATCAAGATAGCCATTCAGAAAAGCCGTCTTGACATCCATCTGCCAAATCTCGTAGTCGAGAGCGACGGCTATGGATAAGAGAATCTGGATGGACTTAAGCATGGCTACAGGCGAAAAGGTTTCCTCATAATCGATTCCCTCCTTTTGCGTATAACCCTTAGCTACCAGTCTAGCCTTAAAGGTTTCGACCTTTCCATCCACTCCTCTTTTCCTCTAGTAGATCCACTTACACCCTATGGGTTTTACCCTTTCGGGAAGATCCACAAGCTCCCAGACCTGATTAGTCTCCATAGACTTCATCTCTATGTTCATGGCCTCTGTCCAGAGTCTTGAATCAACGTCCTCCATAGCTTCTGCGTAAGTATAAGGATCCCTGTCATGTTCATCCGGTTCAGCCAAAAAGACCTCCCCATTGAATATATACCTTTCAGGTTGACGCCCGATCCTCCCACTACGCCGAAGCCCCTGAGGTTGATGTTCAGGTTTGTTTGGTTTTTCTACACCGATCGGAATGGTTTCGTTCTGAACCTCCAGAGCGAACTGATCACCCCTTAACTCCTCAAGCACCACTTTGCTTCGAGGTTTAAAGTCGTCCATGTAACTCTCCTCAAGGAAAGTTGCATTAGTTGAAACCACGACTGTATTTTCCTTTGGGTTATAAAAATAACCCCCTTTAGTCCCTTTTGGATATCCTATAAACACGCAAACTTCCGAACGTGCTTCCAACTTATTCGGATCCTTAAACAGGACATGAGCTGGACATCCCCATATGCGAATATGGTTTAAGGATGTCTTCCATCTTGTCCACAACTCGTGAGGAGTTTTAGGGACCGATTTTGAAGGCACATTGTTCAAAAGATAACATGCGGTTTGTAGTGCATATCCCCAAAAGGATAAAGACAATGATGAATAACTCATCATGGACCTAATCATGTCCAACAAAGTCCTATTCCTTCTCTCCGCTACGCCATTCTGCTGCGGAGCGCCCGGCGTAGTGAAATGGGATAAAATCCCATTCTCTAACAAGTGTCCCAAGAACTCATCAGAAAGGTATTCGCCACCACGATCAGATCGAAGTCCCTTTATGGGTCTACCCAATTGCTTTTCCACTTCAGCCCAAAACTCCCTGAACTTATCATAAGTTTCGCTTTTATGGTGCATTAGGTACACATACCCATATCTTGAGTAATCATCAATAAAAGTGACGAAGTACTCATACCCTCCTCATGCCCGGATGTTCATTGGTCCGTAAACATCACTATGCATAAGTTCTAGAACCCCTTCGGCCCTATTGCCCTTAGACCCGTATGGTCTTTTGGTCATTTTACCCTCCAAACAAGATTCACATTGAGGTATAGATTCCACCTTTAAGTAACTTAAAGGTCCATCCCTTACCAACCTTTGAATCCTATTCAGGTTAATATGGCCAAGGCGCAAATGCCAAAGATAAGTCTTATTAGAGTGAGAAGTTTTAAGTCTTTTTGAGTCATTATCATTTATCTCAGCATTAAGCAATAAGTCCATCTTAGGTTTGATAAAATATAGATTATTTTGCATCCATCCAGAACAGATAAAAGATTTGTTTTTACGAATCACCACTTTTTCATTAAAAGATACCACGTAGGAGTCTTTAAATAAAGAAGATACAGAAATTAAATTCCTTTTAAATTTAGGAATATAAAAACAGTCTCGTAAAATTAAATTCCTATAATTATCAAAATAAAGATGGACATCTCCTACTGCTTCCGCTGAGACCAAGGATCCATCGCCCATCCGAAGCGTTAAGTCTTCACGACATAGACTTCTCGTTTCTTTGAATCCCTGCAGAGAAACACAAACATGATTAGTTGCTCCGGAATCTATAACCCAGATGTCACTAGATTCCTCAACCAAACAAGTTTCTAAATATAGAAGATCACACCTACCTCCCTTGGAAAGGAAGTCCTTGCAATTCTTCTTTATATGCCTGACCTTTCCACAGAAGAAGCACTTAAGCTTCTTTGGGTTCTTCTTCTTCTTCTTCTTGCTCTTGGTTGCAGGAGGAATAGAAGACTTCCCACTCTTGGCCCGTTGCTTCTTTCCATTCCCAGAGTTAGGATTGGAACCAGAAGCAGCTATCATACTGGCCTCACCACCAGCAGGAGACTCCCTGATCAGCAGTTCAAACTCCTGTAACTGTTTCATCAGTTCTGTCAAGGTCATATCCCGTCTATTGCTTAAATTAAAAGTAGCTCTAAACGGAATAAATTCCTTAGACAGAGTCTCAAAGACCATAGTCATCTGAGTTTCAGCATCGATGTCGGCTCCATTGGTTTGAGCCTCAGCGAGGTAACCCATGACCAACATCATATGCTCCTTTATAGATGTCCCCAGTCTCTGTCTACAGTTTAAGAGTTTCCGAAGCACCCCTTGCCGCTTTGTTATGGCCTGGCCTCCAAACATGTCCTCAAGATTATCCAAGATCTACTTCGCAGTCTCATAATCCTGATGTTGAGCCTGCAGCACGTTGTTCATGCTAGCTATAACATAGCAGCGGGCCTGATCATTAGCATCTTTCCAGTGGTCGTACGCTTGGAATTGCTCATTACTTGAGTCTCCCGTAGGATCGGGAGGATAAGGAGTTATCTAAACATATTTTAGTTTCTCAAAGGAAAGGACGATGTCCAGGTTCCGTTTCCAATTTATTATAGTTCTCACCGGTTAATTGGTTTTTGTCAAGTATCGATGATAAAGCGTTTTTAGATATTTTCAATCTACAATAAAGAATCATATACCAAACATAAGCAAACATATATAATAATTTAGTAAGATAACACAATCATGTAAAATCATACAAATGTGTTTATGTGTCAAAACCTTGAAAATATCACAACCTTACAATGATAATTCCCAACTCAGAATTCAACAAGCTCCTAGGGGAGTCATGCCAAATTCAATCAGGAACACAGATCCCCTCCTGATTAATATATGTCATCCAGGACCCGTATGATCCAGCATATACTAATAATCGTTTCTTTGACCATTAATTTTATTAACAGAGCTCCTAGGGGAGGTTAATAATAAAATTAACGTGAGTGTATAACCATCGTTTCAATATTTTATCCATGATTTATAATCACCACCTAGGGGTGTGCAACCATAAATCATACTAAAATACCTTATCCTTTCAGAGATCCAATCTGGTACATGATAGAAATCCCTTCCTAGGGGTCGGGACCACCATGTTCTTCCTATGGACCAACGATGGAGGCCTTAGGTTCTCTCTTCGAAAACCTTCTCCCACTCAATCTTTTGAAGTCAAGGTTTTATTTTAAAATTATGCATGAACAATTTAAATATGAGTGGCACTCCTATTCTATATGACATGTTATCAATATACATGGTAAACCATATTATAATGCAGACAAGCAAAGCAATCAAGCAAAGCTACAAGCAAAATAATAATAACCGTAATATTATGGTTCCACCCTAGAGAATAGAAAACTAAGATTACAAGAGAATAATCGAGACATGTATCGATTCTTTATCCTTGAATCCTCAAGCTGTATCATTCTTCATGTAATTTCCATCTTCAAGTCTTCAATCCCGTATGAATCAAATACTTCATATTTTCGATCATATCCAAATTTAATGTTTCTCAGAATCGTCCCCAAAAATAAAATTAAAACTGCACCGAAAAATTGCACCTTTTTTAGACACTCGACAGCTCTCGATCGGCAGGCCGATCTAGATGATCGGCCTGCCAGTCTTGCTCCATCGGCCTGCCGATCTGATACATCGGCCTGCCGAACTGAAACTTCGGCCTGCTGGCAGAGCACCAAATTTTCTGCCCTACTGTCGGCCTACCGGACCATACGTCTGGCCTATCGATCTGTGACCTCCGGCCTGCCGAACTGTGAGGTCTGGCATGCCGACCGAGTAGAAAACCCTTAATCCAAAAAATACAACTTTAATGCAATTTATCAATTTTATTTTCAACAATTCAAAAACATAAAATTAGAGGCTCAAGAAATACCTAGAGGCGCCATCATCAATCTTCTAGATCCGACTTCTCGATCCGTCTTCTCTGAATAATTATTTAATTACAAAATTCTTACAAATGAAAAATTAAATAACAATTCCTAGACGGAGATGATAGTCCGCCATCTAATTACATGAAAAACCTATATACACATTCTAACCTCTAAGGAACCATAATCGGTATGAATTAATTAATTAATAAATAATTAAACTATGATTTAATCAACCATAATTAATTAATAAACATTCAACACATAATCCATGACAACATATATATTATATAGAAACCTAGAGTGCCATCTCTCTATAAAATTCAATTCAAGCATAGGAGAGATTAAGATCACAAAATTTATGCATATAGCATGATCACAAACTTGCAAATTTATGTAAAAACCTCGGCTCTGATACCAATTGTTGGAAACAAAGTGCGCAGCGGAATTTTAAAATTTTTTTTCATCAAAGTAATTTCTAAAACACAAGTTTGACATGTTACATGTATAAATTAGACAGATCTTACTAACCTCAGTGTGCCGAAGAACCTCCGCAATCCATGTAGAAAAGTAACGTGCTAGAAGAGCCTCAACCAACTGGTGTTCTTTGCTATTCTCTATCCACAACCGGAGTGGATGCGGGCTCACACGTATAGCTCTTCCATTGGTGACTCTCCTTCCAACCAACAGAGAGAACCCAAAGCTAGTGTTCGTGATTTGTGAACAAAAGCTCTCAGGGAGTTTTCAGATGCTCACTAGAAGAGTATCACTCTTAATTTCTCAAATTGATCTAAGTAAATCATGAGACTCACTCCCTTTTTATACCTATTGGTCCTGGGGTCAGTCCATATCAGATTAGGTCTCAAAAACTCGAAACAAAATCAAATTCAGATCAATATCTGATAAGATCCGTGTGAAAATGCGTAATCTTATCTCTGCTGATCGGCAGGCCGAACTGTCTGATAGGCAGGCCGAACAGTCCAGTTCGGCAGGCCGAACATGTCATCCGGCAGGCCGAACTCCTAAGAAAAAATCTCCGCGAATCTTTTATTTTCCACCCGAGATTCTAAAGGATAAAGTCTCAGTTTTGATTCAAATAACCCAATAGAGAAGATATCTGATCAAAACAAACTTTATCAAGATAATCTCTAAGAAAATTAATCAATTCACAATAATTCTACAAGTTTATCTTGATCTAATTTATCAAAATTAAATCAACTGATAAACACACAAGAATTATCTGATCATAATAATTCAACAAGTTTATCTTGAACTAATTTCTTACAAAAATTAATTCAACCAATAAACAAACATGAATTATTTGATTCTTACAAATTTTAAACCAATCTGATAAATCCGACATAAGTCACCAATTATTGGAAAAGCACGCCGTGTCGTTACAGGATTTTGTGAGCTAGCAAAGGGGACCAAAATGGACCTATAAAGTTCAAGCTCATGATAATTATGAAACCCAATATCCCAGATATACATTTCACAATTATCAAATCCAACGCTACTCCACTAAAAGCTTGGAGCTGCACTCTCAAACTTTATAGAATTACGAAGCTCGTGTAGCTAAGTCTCCATGACATATCATAGTGTATCGTATCCCCATATAATCATCCATAATCGGCTTAAGGACAAGTTCTGTCTTACCTTCCCGATTATTTTTATCTTACGTTCCATTGTCTCACCACTAGAAAACTTACCATCCAAAAATAGTATACCATTCGGTTACACCTATGTATCCAAATGGTTGAGCGCTCCAGTTTTCCAATTATAGGACAACGCATATAAGAGGATATCATTACTCCTAAAGAGGAGCTATGAATTCCATATCTATGAATAACAAATCTACGCTATCAAGAGTCATGCCTCCAACGTACCGGCATGCATACCACTATAGAGATGTGGGAGTCACCCATTGGTACATCAAAAGACACAAGTCGAGACAACGGGCCCACTATTCATCTCAAGATTAAGATACAATACAAATGACTGTCTAAAGTGAATCGATTTGCCAAGATAGAATTTTTAATCCAAATCAATTCACTTTATGTCCCGATCCAACACGTCGTCACCTATGACAACGCACCAATGTTTCTATTCACGGAGTCCAACTCCAATGGTCAAGACAAACCATCTCTCAAAAGGGATAACGACAACATAACAATCTTTACATGAATAAAGCGCCCAACTTTATTCCCTCGATTGCGGATCATATGTTTTAGACCATCACCTTAAGAATCGTGTCTACCGCATAATCATCCCATCATATGCCCAATTCTTAAGGTTTAGACTGATAGTCTCAGACTACTGTTTGCTTATCATACATTCAACAAATATGAACGTAAAGAGGACAAGATTTAGTATATATAAATGAATAAATTCTTTATTGATAAAAATGTCTCCAAAAACGTATTACATTTTTACTCCTTAGGGCATACATGTCTAACAATCTCCCACTTGCACTAAGTTAGTAAATACAACAAATTTCGTATCCCCATAGCTTCCACATGCCTCTCGAAGACTCTCCCTGTAAGTGTCTTCGTAAATGGATCAGCTAAATTGTCCTCTGACGCGATCTTGCACACCGTGACATGCCCGCCCTCAACGAAGTCCTTTATCACATGATACTTTTGATCAATATGTTTGCCCTTCTTGTGAAATCTTGGTTCCTTAGCATTAGCTATCGCCGCACTGTTATCACAGTACAGTGATACCACCTTATCCATACCAGGAACTACCTCAAGATCCCCAAGGAACTTGCAGAGCCACACTGCTTCTTTCGAAGCATCACTAGCTACCACATACTCGGCCTCCATCGTTGAATCCGAAGTGCAATCTTGCTTCGCACTTCTCCAACTGATGGCACCGCCACCCAGAGTAAACACAAACCCCGAAGTCGATTTCCTAGAATCCAGACAGGATTGAAAATCTGAATCAGTGTATCCTAGAGGAGTCAAGTCCTCACCCGAATACACAAGCATATACCCTCGAGTCCTTCTCAGGTACTTGAAAATATGCTTTACCGCAACCCAATGGTTCGGTCCTGGATCCGCCTGAAATCGACTTACAATCCCGATCGCATAGCTAATATCCGGTCGTGTGCAAAGCATGGCATACATGAGACTACCCACTACCGAAGCATAAGGCACCTTCTTCATGTATTCTCTTTCTTCATAAGACTTTGGAGAGTCTTTCTTAGAAAGAGTAATTCCGGACCTAGATGGTTGCCCACCTTTCTTGGAATCCTACATTGCAAACCTCCTGAGAATTTTATCTATGTAGCCGGCCTGTGATAAAGCTATCATTTTGTTCTTCCTATCCCGAATGATCTGAATACCGAAAACAAAATTAGCCTCACCTAAGTCCTTCTTGTCAAACTGCTTGGTCAACCATAATTTGACCGATGACAACGCCCCAACGTCATTGCCAATTAGCAGAATGTCATCTACATAGAGCAGTAGAAAAACCACCTTCCCATATGTGTAACCAAATGGAATACTATTTGTCTTGATTATGAATAGTAAGTATTCTAATGGTGAGATAATGGAATATAAGATAAATATAATTGGAAAGGTAAAACAGAATTTATCCTTAAGTTAATTATGAATATCCTATAGAGATGTTATACATGAGGATATGTTATGGACGGTTAACTTATTGGAGTTTCATAATTTATATATAATTTAAGAGTGCAGCTTTAAGCTTTTAATGGAATGGCATTAGAGTTGATAATTATAAAGAATAAATTGCTCAGTAAATCTCTAAACTTTTTAAAAGGCAACTTGTTGGTCTCTATTTTTTTTAGCTCAACTAACTTTGAACTCATAAAAAATGTGCAAAAAGATGAAGATGCCTGATAGACGTTAATGTCTTCACCTTTTGACGATCACGTGCCCATTATTACTTTAAAAAGACTAAAATACCCCAATTAAATCAATTACTATTTAACAAAATTAGAATTTTTAAAAACACAAAGACAAGAAAAACAAAAATAAAAAACCCTTTCACCCCTTTCTTCGTCTTTCCAATTTTGATATACAAATTCAACTAAGAAATCCATCTCAGATTCCCTGAAAAAAAAAGGAGCTTATCGCAACAACAAGCTCGAACTCACGACGGAGGAGACGGGTTTGGAAAAGTGAAATTGGATTGGGAGTGGTTGGTGTTATATTATTAAATTGAAGAAACATGATCAACCCATCCCAATTCGATTCAACAAATTTAGATTGAAGAGCAAAAATTAAAGATATGAAAATCAACTTCTTAGACCCCAAAGCAAAATCAAAATCAAAACCAAATCAATAAATAAAAAACCTTGGTTACCTTCAGTCAGCCCCCCATCATTTTTACAAGCTGCCACAAGCTTCGGCAACAAAATTGGCGTTCATGGATTTGACGGACGGTGTAGGAAGGCAAGGAATGTATGGACGACAAAGAAGAAGAAGACACAAAGGAGGAAAAGCCCTTGATCGCAAGCCCAAAACTCTTTGGAGCTCCTTTGTTGTAGCTAGCTCTGACGTGATCAACCCCAACCCAAACTACAGACTTAAATCACCCAACATCTGCAACTCTTGAAAGAAAAATATGAGCCCATCAGCAATACAAGATCATCAACAAATCAAAATGAAAATCAATCACATAAAATGAGATAAGAAATTTCTCCAAATTTGTCTATTAATAAGTATGTAATGGAAATGAATCTTTAAGTAAAGGAAAAAAGTAGAGATAATCAAATATATACTTGGCTCAAAATTGGTTCGTGGTCTATATAGCCATTTTTATTTCTATGTTTTTTGCCTGCAAACCCATATTAGTGTAAATTTGATCGTGGTCTATAAACCTAAATTTGATGGGTTTTATGTTCAAGATTAGGTATGTGTTTAGTATTTGTGGTTTAGTGGTACAGTGATCAATTCAATCCAATCTATTGGGTAGTGGAATCTAAGGAGGAGGAGGAGGAGTGGGGATTGGTAGGTGGTGAAATCTAGGCGACGGCGGTAGGTGCGATGGGGTGGATCCATGGTTAAGGGTGGTTGGCGTTAGAGGGTGGTCGGAGCCGGAGGGGTGGGTTGGGTTTCTTGTGTTTGGGTTTTTTTTTCTTTTTTTGTTTTTATCTTATTTTTATTTTTATTTTGTTTTTGTTTTTAAAAACTTTTTACAATTTTTTTTCTATTTTGTTTTATTTTTTAATTAAAAAAGTATTGAACATTTGCTATTTTACTAAAACACCCTTGAAAATCAGTCACGTGCAGTGCACATGGTCGCTAAATTGACTCTGCCATGCATCTTTATCCTTTTGCACCTATTTTATGAGTTCAAGGTCAGCTGAGCTAAAAAAAGAATGGGGACTAGCGAGTCACTTTTTAAAAAGTTCAGGGACTTACCAAGTAATTTACTCAATTATAAAATGTATATGGCAAGGATATATTATTTTATAATTATAGAAGCATGATCTATATATGTCCAACGGGTCCCCTTTGCTAGCTCACATATTTTTTAGTAGCAATAAAACTTGTTCTTCTGACATATTAGTAACTTATGTTAATTCTTAAATTGGCTTAAAATTTAATTAGTTGGATTATATTTAAATTCATGTTAGTTATTGGTTGAATTAATTTTGTGCATTAATTCAAAATAAACATGTTGAATTATTTAAATATATTTTACTTGAGTATAGTATTATTTGTGTATGATTGTTTTAATCAAATAACTTCTTTATTGGGTTATTTGAATTAAAATTAAGGCTTTATGAAGGATACCCTGGTCAAATAAAGTAGTATTTATCCATTTGGTTCGTACTGTGTTAATTAGATAACTCTTAGAAGTTGAAAAACGTGTGACGAGTGTCAGTTGATCGCCATATATAGGCTACAGTTGATTGCCTTTACTGTTGGAAAAATAGTACGCAGTAGTTATTTTAAAAAAGTTTAATCAGAGTGTTTTTCCAAAACACAAGTTTGACACACTAATGCATAAATTAACTAGATCTTACTAACCATGTTTGCCGAAAAGCTCCTGCAATCCGTGAAGAGAAGAACGCTCTAGAAGAGCTTCAACCAACTAGTCTTCTTTGCTATTCTTTACCCATAATCGAAGTGTGTGTGGGCGCACAACATACAGCTCTTCGTCGGTGACTCTCTTTCCAATCAATTGAGAAAACCCAAAACTAAGGTTCGTAATTTGTGAACAATAACTCTCAAGGGAGTTTCAGAGACTCACAGACAAAGTACTCACTCTAGATTTCTCAATTAATCTAAATAACTTATGAGTCTCACTCCCTATTTATAGAGGTTAGGCCCAAGGGTTAGTCCTTATCAAATAAGGCCTTAAAAAATTCAAATCTGGATTAATATCTGATAAAATCGCATAAAAATACGTGATCAGATTATCGTTCGGTTGATAGGCCGAACTTGCAGATCGGCTTGCCGAACTTACTCTATCGACAGGTCAAACCTGAAGACCAACTTGTCAAACTTATGATAAATGACCTCTGCGAATCTTTTATTTTCCATCCGAGATTCTTTGGGTAAAACCTTAGTTTTAATTCAAATAATCTAATAGAGAAATTATCTAGTTAAAACAACAATATCTAGATAATCTCTAGGAAAATAACTATTCATGATAATTCAACAAGTTTATCTTGAATTAATTTTTCACAAAATTAATTCAACCGACAAACAAACATGAATATTCTGATCCTATTAAACTTCAGCCACTCTAATAATTTAACATAAGCCACCAATTTATAGAAAAGCACGTCGTATCGTTACAGATTTTATTGTGAGCTAGCAAAAGGGACCCGATGGACTTATATCGTTCAAGCTCCCAATAATTATGAAACCTAATATCCTAGATATATATTTTATAATTATCAACTCTAACGCTACTCCACTAAAAGCTTAGAGCTACACTCTCGAATTATATAAAATTACAAAGCCTGAATAGCTAAGTCTCTATGACATATCGTAATATGTCATATCCCTATAGGATTATCCATAATCGGCTTAAGGATAAATTCTATCTTACCTTCCTGATTATTTTTCTCTTACATTTCATCATCTCACCATTAGAAAACTTACCATCCAAAGACAGTATACTATTCAGTTACACCTATATATCCAAATGGTTGAGCGCTCTAGTTTTCCAATTACAGGACAACGCATATAAGAGGACATCATCAACTCCTAAAGAGGAGCTATTCCATATCTATGAATAACAAGTCTAAGCTATCAAAAGTCATGTCTCCAATGTACCGTTATGTGTACCATCATATGCATGTCACTTTTTGGTACATCAAAAGACATAAGTCAAGACAACGGGCCCAGTATTCATCTCAAGATTAAGATACAACACATATGATTGTCTATAGTGAATTGATTTACCGAGACAGAATTATTAATCCAAATCAATTACACTTTATGTCTCGTTCCAATACATCATCACCTATGACAATGCACCAATGTTTCTATTCATGGAGTCCTCCTCTGATGGCCAAGACAAACCATCTCCCGTTAGGGATATGGACAATATAACAATCATTGCATGAATAAAGCGTCCAATTTTATTCCCTCGATTGCTGATCTTATGGTTTAGACCGTCATCTTTAGAATCTGTCTTTTGCATAATCTGTCCATCATATCCCTGATTCTAAAGGTTTAGACCGATAGTCTCAGACTTTTGTTTACTTATCATTCATTCAACAAATATGAACGTAAAGAGGACAACAATTTGGTATATGAATAATAAATAAACTCTTTATTGATAAAAGTCTCCAAAAATATATTACCTTTTTACTCCTTATGGCATACATGTCTAACAATCTCCCATTTGCACTAAGTGAGTAAATATGACAAATCCCGCATCCCCATAGCTTCCACATGCCTCTCGAAAAATTTCATAGTTTGTGTCTTTGTGAATGGATTAGCTAAATTGTCCTCAGATACGATTTTGCATACGGCAGCATGCCCGTCCTTAACGAAGTCCTTTATCACATGATACATCCTATCAATATGCTTACTCTTCTTATGAAATCTTGGTTCCTTAGCATTAGCTATCACTGCAGTGTTATCACAATACAATGATACCACCTTATCTATACCAAGAACTACCTCAAGATCCCCAAGGGACTTGCAGAGCCACACTGCTTTTTTTAAAGCATCACTGGCTGCCACATACTCGGCCTCCATTATTGAATCCAAAGTGTAATCTTGCTTGACACTTCTCCATATAATGGCACTGCCGCCTAAAGTAAACACAAAACTAGTAGTCGATCTTCTCGAATTCAGATAGGATTGGAACACACAAGCATATACACTCGAACACACAAGCATATACACTCGAGTCCTTCTCATGTACATAACAATATGCTTGATCACAACCCAATGGTTCGGTCCTAGATCCGATTAAAATTGACTTACTATCTTGATCGCATAATTAATATCCGGTCATGTGCAAAGCATGACATACATGAGACCACCCATTGCCGAAGCATAAGGCACCTTCTTCATGTATTCTCTTTCTTCATCAGACTTTGGAGAGTCTTTCTTAGAAAGAGTAATTCCAGACCTAGATGGTTGCCTACCTTTCTTGGAATTCTGTATTGTATACCTCTTGAGAATTTTTCTATATAGCCCGCTTGGGATAATGCTATCATTCTATTCTTCCTATCCTAAAAAATCTGGATACTGAGAACAAAATTAGCTTCACCTAAGCCTTTCATGTCAAATTACTTTGTCAACCATAATTTGACCAATGACAATGTCCCAATGTCATTGCCAATTAGCAAAATGTTGTCTACATAGAGAAGTGGAAAAACCACCTTCGCATCCTTAATGTGTTTGTAAACACATGATTTGTCTACATTTTGTGTGAACTCAAAAGTCTTGATCACTTAATCAAATCTTATGTTCTAAGAACGGGAAGCCTGCTTAAGTTTATATATTGACTTTAGTAGCTTACAAACCTTACCCTCTTGACATTTAGCCTTAAACTGGTTTGGCTGTTCCATAAAAATGGACTCATCAAGATAGCCATTTAGAAAGGCCATCTTGACATCCATCTGCCAAATCTCGTAGTTGAGAGTGACAACTTTAAACAAGAAAATATGGATGGACTTAAGCATGGCTGTAGGTGAAAAGGTTTTCTCGTAATCGATTCATTTCTTTTGCGTGTATCCTTTAGCTGCTAGTCTAGCCTAGGTTTTGACTTTTCCATCTCCTCCTCTCTTTCTCTTATAGATCCATTTACACCCTATGAATTACCCCTTCGGGAAGATCCATAAGTTCCCAGACCCGATTAGTATCTATAGACTTCATCTCTATATTCATGGCCTCTGTCTAAAGTTTCGAATCAACATCCATAGCCTCTTCGTAAGTGTAAAGATCCTAGTCATATTCAACTGGTTCAGCCAAGAAGGCCTTACCATTGAACATCTACCTCTCGGATTGATGCCCGATCCTCCTACTATGCTGAAGCCCCTTAGGTTGTTGTTTGGGTTTGGTTGGTTCTTCTACACTAATTGGAATGGTTTAATTTGGAACTCTCAGAGTGATCGAATCACTTGCCAACTCCTCAAGCACCATTTTTTTTCGAGGCTTAAAGCCATCCATGTAATTTTCCTTAAGGAAAGTTGCATTAGTTGAAACCACAACTTTATTTTCCTTTAAGTTATAGAAATAACCTCCTTTAGTCCCTTTTGGATATCCTACAAACATACAAACTTCCGAACGTGCTTCCAACTTATTCTCTTCCTTATATAGGACATGATCCGGACATCCCCATATATAAATATGCTTTAAGGATGTATTTTTCCCCATCCACAGCTCGTGAGGAGTTTTAGAAATCGATTTTGAAGGCACATTGTTTAAAAGATAGCATGCGGTTTGTAATGCATATCCCCAAAAGGATAAAGGCAATAATGAATAACTCATCATGGACCTAACCATGTCCAACAAAGTCCTATTCCTTCTCCCAGCTGTGCCATTCTGCTGTATTGTGCCCGGCGTAGTTAAATGAGATAAAATCCTATTTTCTCATAAGTGTCCCAAGAACTCATCAAAAAGGTATTCACCACATCGATCGGATCGAAGTGCCTTAGGGCTCTACCCAATTGCTTTTCCACTTCAGCCCAAAACTTCCTAAACTTTTCATAAGTTTCACTTTTGTGGTGCATTAGGTACACATACCCATACCTTGAGTAATCATCTATAAAAGTGACAAAATACTCATACCCTCCTCGTGCCCGGATGTTCATAGGTCTACAAACATCGCTATGTACAAGTTCTAGAATCCTTTCGGCCCTATTGACCCAAATGATCTTTTGGTCATTTTACCCTCTAAACAAGATTCACATTGTGGTATAGATTCCACCTCTAAGTAACTTAAAGGTCCATCCCTTACCAAAATTGGAATTTGTATCTCGGTAGATAGTAGAAAAAGTTTTTGATTTATTAACAAATCTAACAAATCTTAATGTTTATGATATTACAAAAGTATACAATATGGATCTTTATTTTTTCCTCTCTTCGTTAGGAACGTAATGAAAGAAGAATCGTTTCAATCGAATATCAAATTAAAAAGTTAGGATTTTTTTTCCATAAATATAGGAGAGAGAATATGAGATTTTACTGTAGCAAACTGACCTAAGTCTAAAGAGTTCAAGAGGGAGTAAAAATCTAAAAACTTGGATTCAAAAGATTCATTTGATTTGAATTTTAGGAGAAACAAACATATATCCAAATGATTTTTTAAACTCAGAGTCTAAAGAGTTGACTTAGTATGCCAAACAAATGGGCTCTAATGAAAGAAAAATTTGGTATTAATGAAATATGTAGTCAATAATTATTCCATTAATATTAAAGAAGAAGGAACATCATTAGTTATTTTGCTATCCTTATCTTTATGGAGATATTATGCATGAAAGCTGGTGAAATTTTGATAGTGTACTTTCCTGGTCTATGCAAAAGAATGTAAAAGTCATAGATTTTTCTTTTTTCTTTTTTCTTTTTTGTGCAGGAAAATGAATGCAATGAAATGGCTTCTTTTGTTAATAGACCAATGACAGTGGAATTGTGATTATCACTATTCATTAGTACTAGTTGTCTTTTGTTCTAATCGAGAAGTTTATGGCTATGAGTGGGCGGGATCGGATTGAAGGAGATACATGTGAAGAGGAACAAGAACATTATACTATAAAAGTTAACTTTTGTTTTTGTTTTTGGTTTTTTTTTTTTTTAATACCGTCAAAAGATCTGCTTGTATTAATTGACTTTCACTTTTTAAAATAGGTATTATTGGGCACTCACACCTACCATCCAACGTACACACCTCGCATCATTTTAAAAAATTGCCTCCAATATTTCTATAAGATTCTCAACTATCCACCATTTCATTTTTTTTCTTACTTAAATATATTAATTTTCACTTGTTGTAAAGTAAAAGAAAAAGGAGTATTTACTATATTTTCTTTTTGTAACCAGTACCATTTCATTTAAAAATTTCCTTTCTTATATTATATATATGCATTTATGTCGTGTCTGAAGCTAACAAAAATATTAGTGAGAAATAAAGAAATAAGAATGTCAAAGTAAGGAAAAATAAAATGATGTTGAAAGAAAAAAAAAAGTGGTTAAAAAGTAAGTCATATGAAGATATTAGGGTTAAAATAATGAGAAAATTAAACAAATGAATTGTTTGATCACCTTTTTAAGTAATTATCAATTTTTGTTTTTGTTTTGAGGTAAAATGTTTATTTTTTAAGAACTGCAAGAAATAACCTTTTTATATTATCTGTACATTAATGATTAACTGCTAAAAACAAATGCCAATTTTTTTTAAGAATTACAAGAAATAACCTTTTTATATTTTAGTATATTAATGATTAACTACAGTTTATCATTTCCCTTCAAAAAAACTATAGTTTGTCGTAAATTTACTAATAATTTATCATGGATAAACCACTAAATTATTGAATGAAATTGATCAAATGCTAATTAGTATTAGCTAATCATTTATAAACTATCGAGTTAATAAAAATAAACCACCAACTTAATAAGGGATAAACCACATGCCGGTGTATCATTGTTAGCATTAGTATATTATTAATTGATATTATTATATCATTGATTTACATTAGTATATAATTGATAAACCATTTAGAAAAAAGCTTCCATCATTTACTAAAAAAGCTCAAAAAATCTATTTACCTTTAAATCTCATGAATAAATAAATTTATTTTAAATTTTATAGTGAGCGTGTATTTAAAAAGAAGTGTAAAGAGTAAAAAAAAAAAAAAAAGCGTATCTCAATATTACCAATCTAGTGGAATATTATAGTACTTAATATGAGAATGGATGACCGTTAATTAATTGCAACCACTAGCTCTTCATCGTTTGAAAGCAGATGAAACTAAAGGCAAACTCATTTTCTACTATTTCTAGACATCTCGTCATACATGTTTATTATGCATCCTAGAATATTGAACCAACTTTATGATCAGTAGTGAAAAGTTAAAAACTTATGTGGTAGATAATGTCATTTTCTTCTATTCAGATAATACCACTATTACTTTATCGATCGTTGTTAGGATTTTTTGCCTTCCTATTTTGCTACTTTATTTTATTTTGTTTTATTTTATGCTCATTTTGAATGAAAGCTTTATCATATAAGCTTTTAATGAAGAATTATCCCATAGCAAAAAATATTAATGACCTAATCAATTGTGTCCTTTTTATGATTTAGTTTGTTGCTTTTAATCTTTGTCTTTTCGTTTTAAATAATTATCTAAAGGCCTCAAGCATGAGAATATGGGCGTCTCTCCTGAAAATCACACACTTGAAATCTTAGACCTTTTTTTTTTCTTTGATTTGTTTTTTTGTTTGATATTGATGATTCCTTGATTTGATTCAAATGATAGAGAATTGAAGACATACAATACCAATTAAATTAAGGAAAAAGCCACAAACCATAAAAATTAGTAAATCATGTAATTACAAGCATAACATATAGCAGTAAATTCACAACTTTGTCTTTAATATTATTGTCCAAAATCATATATTTAGTAAAAAAGAAAAGAAACTAACATAAGATCCAAATAATGGAGGTGGCATTAATAATGCTTAATTTAAAAAAAAACAGTTTACATGAAAAACACAAACAAGCCACAGAGGCATTTGAATTACCAACGCAATCAAGATGTCATTTATTTAGACCATAACAAATTACACACATCATTTTAAGGGCAACAGACTACCAAATAGATAAAAAAAAAAAAGTAGTTATTAAGCTTGTAATTCATATCAGCATAGAAAGAGAGATAACCGCATATAGCGCGTTCATGATTAGTGATGCGTGTTCAGGCCATCGATGTGGTAGCTTTTAGAGTTATTATCATTAACCTCAGTATTTAGCAATAAGTCTATTTTAGGTTTGATAAAATGTAGATTATTTGCATCCATCCATCACAGATAAAGATTTGTTTTACGAATCACCATTTTATTATTAAAAGAAACTATGTAAGAGTCTTTAAATAAACAAGCTACAAAAATTAAATTCTTTTTAAGTTTAGGAACATAAAAACAATCTCGCAAAAATAAACTTCTATAATTATCAAAGTAAAGATGGACGTCTCCCATTGCTTCAGCCATCACCAAGGATCCATCGTCCATTCGAAGTATGAAGTCTTCATGTAGTAGACTTCTCCTTTCTTTGAACCCTTGCAAGAGAAACACAAACATGATTAGTTGCTCCAGAATCTATGACCCAAGTGTCACTGGATTCCTCAACCAAACAAGTTTCAACAACTAAAAGATCACATGTACCTCATCGGGAAAGAAAATCCTTGTAATTCTTCTTTATGTACCAGACCTTCCCGCAAAAAAAAAAGAAGCACTCGAGCTTCTTCGAGTTCTTCTTTTTCTTCTTCTTGTTCTTGCCGTTTGCAAAAATAGAAGACTTCCCATTCTTGGCCCATTGCTTCTTTCCATTCCCAGGGTTGGAATTGGAACCAAATGTAGTTGTCAAGTTGGCCTCGCCACCCCTAGGAGATTCCCTAATTAGAATGTCAAACTTCTATAATTGCTTCATTAACTCAGTTGAGGTTATATCCCGTCTATTACTCAAATTAAATGTGGCTCTAAATGGGATAAACTTCTTAGAAAGAGTCTCAAAAACCATAGTTATCTGTGTTTTAGCATCAATGTTAACTCCATTGGTCTGAGCCTTAGTGAGGTAACCCATGACCAACATCATATACTCTTTTACAAATGTCCCAAATCTCTGTATGCAGTTTAGAAGTTTTCAAAGAGCCCCTTGCCATTTTATTAGGGCTTGGCCTCCAAACATGTCTTCAAGATTATCCAAGATCTACCTAGTAGTCTCATAATCTTCATGTTAAGCCTACAACATGTTATTCATGTTGGCCATAACATAACAACAGGCCGATCATTAGCATCCTTCTAGTAATCATACACTTAGATTTGCTCATTAGTGGAATCTCCCATAGCTTGAGAGGACATGGAGTTGTCAGGACAAATTTAAGTTTCTCAAAGGATAGGAAAATGTTTAGGTTCCGTTTCCAATATTATAGTTCTCAACACTTAATTGGTTTTTATCAACTATCAAAGATAAAACGTTTTTAGACATTTTCAATCTATAATAAAGAACCATATACTAAACATAGGCAAACATACCATAATAATTTAGTAAGATAACACAGTTATGTAAAACATATAATGTTTTATGTGTCAAAACCCAAAAAATATTACAACCTTACAACGATAATTTCTAACTCAAAATTCAATAAGCCATCTAGAGGAGACTTGCCAAATTCAATTAGGAACACAGATTCCCTCCTGATTAATATATGCCATCTAGGACTCGCTTGATCCAACATATATTAATAATCGTTTCTTTGACCATCAATTTTATTAACAGAGCTCCTAGGGGAGGTTAATAATAAAATCAACATGAGTGTATAACCATCGTTTTAATATTTTATCCATGATTTATAATCACAACCTCGGGGTGTACAACAATATATCATGCTAAAATACCTTATCATTTTGGAGATCCAATCCGGTACATGATGAAGTTATTTCCTAGGGGTTAGAACCACCATGTGCTACCTATGGACCAATGATAGAGGCTGTAGGTTTTCTCTTCGAAAACCTTCTCCCACTCAATCTTTTGAAATCAAGGTTTTATTTTAAGAACATGCATGAATAATTTTTAATGAGCGGCACTCCCTATTCTATATGACATGTTATCAACATACCTTACAAAACATATTATAATGAAGACAAGCAAAGCAATCATGCAAGGCCACAAACAAAATAATAATAAATAGCCGTAATATTATGGTCCCAACCTAAAGATAAGAAAACAAAGATTACAAGACATAAATCGAAACATATTATTGATTATTCTTCCTTGAATCTTCAAATTATATCATTCTTTATGTATTTTCCATCTTCAAGTCTTCAATCCCACATAGATAGAATACTCCATATTTTCTGTCATATCCAAATTTTATGTTTCTTAGAATTGTCCCAAAAATAAAATCAAAACTGCACTAAAAAATGCACCTTTTAAAAAAAGTCATAGCTTTCTTCTAGCATGTTGATCTGTACAATCGGTCTGCCGATCATGAACCTTTGGCCTGCCAAACTATGACGGTCATGACAGATCGGCTTGCCGAACATGAAAGTTCGGCCTGTCTCCAAAACCGTCAGAATTATACCCCATGGATAGTCTACAAATCCCAAAGGTTTGCCTTGAGGGTTCGGCCTACTGACTAAGCACATTTTTTTTTTCAAAAAATACACTTTTTATGTAGTTTTTTAATTTTATTTTCAACAATTCAAAAACGTAAAATTAGAGACTCGAGAAATACCTCTGGAATACTATCATCCATATTCTAGATCCGTCTTCTCTGAATAATTATTTAATTACAAAATTCTTACAAATTTACAATTAAATAATAATTACTAGACAATGATAATAGACCGCTATCTAATTACATGAAAAACTAGATACACATTTTAACCTTTAACGAACCATAACCAACACAAATTAATTAATTAATAAATGATTAAATAATAATTTAATTAACCATAGTTAATTAATAAACATTCATCATATAATCCATGACAACATATATATATATATATATAGAAACCCTAGAGTACCAGCTCTCTAAAAAATTAAATTCAAGCATAGAAGAAATCAAGATTACATAATTTATACATATAGCATGATCACAAACTTGGAAATTTATGTAAAAATCATGGCTCTGATACCAATTGTTGGAAAAATAGTATGCAGTAAAAATTTTAAAAAATTTTAATTAGAGTATTTTTTAAAACACAAGTTTGACACGTTACATACATAAATTAACCAAATCTTACTAACCTTGTTTATCGAAAAGCTCCCGCAATTTGTGAATAAAAGAGCGTTCCAAAAATGCCTCAACTAATTGGTCTTCTTTGCTATTCTCTATCCACAATCAGAGTGCATGTGAGCGCACAACGTATAGCTCTTCCTCGGTGACTCTCCTTCCAACCAATTAAGGTTCGTGATTTATGAACAACAGCTCTCGGGGGAGTTTTAGAGACTTACAGACAGAGTGCTTACTCTTGATTTCTCAACTGATCTAAATAACTTATGAGCCTCACTCCCTATTTATAGAGGTTGGGCCCAGGGGTTAGTCCTTCTTAGATAAGGCCTCAAAAAATTTGAATATGGATCAATATCTGATAAAATCGCATAAAAATACATTATCAGATTATCATTCGATCGGCAAGCCAAACTGGTGGATCGACCTGCCAAACTTACTCCATCGATAGGCTAAACCTGAAGACCAGCCTGCTGAACTTATGATAAATAATCCCTATGAATTTTTCATTTCCCACCTGAAATTTTTGGATAAAGCCTCGGTTCTAATTCAAATAATCCAATAGAGAAATTATCTGATTAAAACAACAATGTCTAGATAATATCTAAGAAAATAAATATTCTCGATAATTCAACAAGTTTATCTTGAATTAATTTTTCACAAAATTAATTCAACTGACAAACAGACACGAATGATCTGATCCTATCGAATTTCAACCAATCTAATAATTTAACATAAGTCACCAATTTATTAGAAAAGTATGCCGTTTCAGTACAGGATTTATTATGAGCTAGTAAAGGGGACCTGATGGACCTATATTGTTCAAGCTCTAGATAATTATGAAACCTAATATCCCAGATATACATTTCATAACTATCAACTCTAACGCTACTCTACTAAAAGCTTAGAGTTACACTTTCGAACTATATAGAATTACAAAGCCTGAATAGCTAAGTCTCCATGACATGTCATAATTTGTCGTAACCCCGTATGATTATCCATAATCGGCTTAAGGATAAATTTTGTCTTACCTTTTCGATTATTTTTCTCTTACATTCCATCACTCACCATCGAAAAACTTACCATCCAAAGACAATATACCATTTGGTTACACCTATATATAGAAATGGTTGAGCGCTTTAGTTTTCTAATTACATGATAACGCATATAAGAGGATATCATCAACTCCTAAAGAGGAGCTATGGATTCCGTATATATGAATAACAAGTCTACGCTATCAAGAGTCATGTCTTTAATGTACCAGTATACGTAATATCATAAAATATGGATGTCACCTTTTGGTATATTAAAAGACATAAGTCAAGACAACGGACCCACTATTCATCTTAGGATTAAGATACAATATATATGACTGTCTATGGTGAATTGATTTGCTAAGACAGAATTATTAATCCAAATCAATCACACTTTATGTCCTAATTCAATACATCGTCACTTATAACAATGCACCAATGTTTCTATTCATAGAGTCCACCTCTGATGGCCAAGACAAACCATCTCCCGTTAGGATATAGACAACATAACAATCTTTGCATGAATAAAACACATAACTTTATTCTTTCGATTGTGGTTCTTATGATTTAGACTGTCACCTTTTGAATCATGTCTTTCGTATAATCTGTCCATCATATGTCTGATCTAAAGATTTAGACCGATAGTCTTAGACTTTTATTTGCTTATCATTCATTCAACAATATAAATGTAAAGAGGACAACAATTTAGTATATGAATAATAAATAAACTCTTTATTGATACAAATGTCACCAAAAATATATTACATTTTTACTCCTTGAAGCATACATGTCTAACACTTGCTAGGTCAGTGATCCATGTCTCATGTGTTTTTGTGCTGAGATTTGATTCAAACTCAAATTTTGATGCCTAATCTGATAAGAATGATCCCTATTCGACCACTATAAATAGGAAATGTATTCCTTTAGTTTTTTATGATTAAGTAAGGTCACTTGAGAGATTTAAAGAGAGATTTCTGGAGAGAGAAATTCTATTACTCTAAAGAATTATTATTCAAATTCTAGAATGGTAGTTCTTATTCTCTTGTGATTGTGGACAAAAGTTACCAAGAGGAGAATCAAACAACGTGTGCACATTCGCATTCTAGTCATGGAAATAAGAATAGCAAAGAAGACTAGTTGGCTGAGGCTCTTCCAGACGCGATTCTCAATGACAGTTTTGTCAAACTTTTTTTGTCAAAAGTGCAGTTTTGATTTTATAAGGTACGAAAGATCTATTTTTATTTATCATATATAGCATGTTTAACTTGTCTACGTAAAAAGCTTTTAATTAAAAAAATTTAAATTTACTGTATACTCGTTTTCCAACATTATAGGTTAGAGCCAAAATACTGTAGTATATGAGAGCTTTATACCGTAGTATTTGGAACTTATGAGTTGTAATTAGGTTGCTAAGCAAAGCCTAAAATGGTTGTAACATGACCAAAATTTATAACAAATATAAATTTTGAATAGAAAAAGTTATTGAATATCAATTTTGGGTCAAAAATATTGAAATAACCCTAACAATAATTTTGAAGAAGTAAATTGATTATTTTTGTGCCAAATAAAAGTAAACAGTAGAAATTTCTAGAAAAGTTAGTGAATGGCAGTAAAGAATTTATTAGGCAATTCTTATATTTATACCATGATTAAATTTAGTAAATCTGAAATTTACCATCACACATTGTCCCATGACCAAAGTGAAAAAAAATTGAAATGTATCGAATTTGTATCAATGAAATTTTAAATTATTTACATTTCTTATTAATATTTACTATACATAATATTCTCTATTTTTTAGATAATTTTCTCATATTTTGCTTTTACAAATCTTCTTTTAGAATTGGAAATGTGATTTGTTAACAATTGCTATTATTATTTACTAATTACTACTTATAGACTCAAAACTAAGCTATTAGCTACAATTTTCCAAATAAAAAAGAGGCACTCGTTATAGACCCTAAAAACATGATGTAAAGAGAATAAGTAAGAGAAAGAGAGGGGGAGCAGCCACCTAAAAGGATGACATCTACCTTTTAACTTGTCATAAGTTCATTGCCCTTTTTGCCTTCACACCATCTAGATTCAACCATCATGAGTGCAACCTAGCCCAACCCTTTCTTCCATTTTTCTCGAAAGTCCATATCTTGTTGTTCGGTCGCTTCCCCTATCATGTCACTTGACAATCCCAACATTGTCCTCATGTCATGGAACCTAGACTCGTGGTGCTATCCCATTGCAAACCTAGGTTACCTTGACCCTATGCCTGTAACAAAACCCATAAAGACTCAAACCGAGAGAAAATTGAAGGAACCCAAAAGCATAACCTGTCGATGTCGCTCCACGCATAACATGATGGAGGAGAGAAGAGGTTTTAAAGAAGGAAAAAAACCATTGACATTCTTTTTTAGTTGTACTCTTAGACAAAAAAACGTTCTTTTGTATGCCACGGGTATTCTTTTTTTTCTCTATGGTATTTAATTTTTTTTCTAGAAATATTGTTGCACATTATTTATGTCGTTAAAAAAAGAAATGTTGGTTGGCAATTTTCCTTCTTTTAAAACTATTTTAAGTGTCCAGGAGTTTTGTTTCTTTTTTGTTTTCAATTTCTAATTGCTTAATAATTTAAGAATGAAATGAACGAAAAATCCCATTATAGAAAGAAAAAAATGTGTCATGTCTAGTTGGTCAAAATATGTTAATTATTTGGAGTGTTAAGGTCTAAAATATCTTTGGAATGAAAAAAAAACTTTTGACAAGATTCCGATAAAATGGAAGATATTGATAAAAAAAAAATGATTTGGGTAAGGATGCAATGTTTTTTCTTCTTACAAAATTTAATAAAATAATAAAAAATTAGAAATTAGAAACTTTGAGGAAAAATAAATAAACAGTCAATATACTTTTTTTTTAAATTATCAGCATTTTATTAGGTTAATGATAGATTTTATCACCTAGCATTTTTTTTATCACCAAGTATACTTATGCAATTTTTCCATATCTATGTAATGATACTAATACTGCTTGAATTACGGTAATATATTATCTAATTATGTTTGAATCTTATAGAACTTATAGTATTGAGATTTTAGTTTAGTGTAAAACATCTATTAATCTATTTTTCAATATTTATCCTCTCATAAAATATGTAATACATTTCTTAAATTATATTTATATATGCATCTTTACAGTATATAAAGTGAATCCATTTTCATGGATTCACTTTCCAAGCCCGAAACGGTCAAACGTGTCCCTTTTTTTCTTTTTTGCTTTCTTCCTTTTGTTTCTCTTTCTCTTGTTCTTCTCTCATTTTTTCTCATTATTGCTTTTTCCTCTGCTTTTATAATTTGAATCTCATGGTTTACTTTTCCTTAAATGTCCTGTTAAAATAGTTTATTTCATAAACCATATTCAAATGTTTTTCTGAAATCATCTCAAATACAATTTTTTATATATCTTTTCGATCTGCTCGGGGACCAAGTCTTCTTAAGTAAAAAAAAACAATGGTTGGATAGAGACCGAAATTGTAAATAATGTGTGTCTTCAGTGTCTATTATCTATTACACTATTATATAAGCAGGAGTTTCTTTAAAGCACAATAAAAAAATAGTTCATCTATTTTGTCTCTTTGTGTTTTTGTCTTTTTTTTTCTTTTTTCTTTTTCAATTATATCTTTTCTTTTTATCAACTTATTAGTTTTCCATTCATAATCCATAATCTATTTCTATCTATAGTTTATAACTATAACTTTTTAAAAGAGAGAGTTCCTTTTGGGAATTATTTAAAAAATAATCAAATTATTTTGCCCTTTTATGATTTTTTCCCCTTTTTTACTTTAGCTCTTTGTCTAGCCCTAAAATTTATATTTTTTTTTTACAAAAAATGTTTTAAAACATTATTCTTTTGCTGTGAATTATAACTTTTATTTTTTTGTATATATTGAATTAATTTTCTCTCAAGTTTGCCTCCATTAAATTTTTACTTGAATAAGATAAAAGGGAATTTTTTATTTTAGTATTCATTCATTCATTCATTTTATTTATTTATTTTGTTGTTTTGTATTTTTTTTGTATCACAGTCTTCACTTTCTCTTTTTCACCTTTTTTATCTCTGTTTTTTTCTCACTAAAATATTGTATCTTAAATGTGTTTCATTATAATTCTTTTGCTTCAAATTTTCTATGGATTGAAATAATTTTTTGAATAAAATTATTGATGAAAGTGATAAATAATTTTAAATAAAATCTAAAAAATAAAAACTAAAACTTAAATATTTAAAAATAAAAAAGAATGTGTTGTTAGTAACATTCACATGGAACCTTTGACGTGTGAAGCACATCGTTTCTATTAATATATATAAAAGACAATTCGTGTTTCAATAGATCTCATTAAAGTACGATTCAAGTTTTTTTCTTTTTATTTTTTAATGGAGCTCTTTGCTTTTTTTTTTTTCCTCTTAGTTTTTTAGTCCTCCTTTTTTTGAAAATTTTCATCTTTTGATTATTTATTTTTTTCTTCTCACCTTTTTATTATTTTTTGTTGCTTTCTCTTCTAATATCTTGTTTATTTTTACATCAAGTTTATTAAGCTGCATTTCCATTTCTATTTTGTCTTTGCTTAATTCTTTTTTCTTTTATATACATATAAATAAAGAAGAAAATGTATCCCATCCTTGCTCCCACATTATGAAACGCCAAAACGTTTTGGCCTTTTTTGTGTCCTTTATTAGTTTTTTTTTTTGTTCCTTTTTTTTAATTATTGTCTTTGCCTCCTCCTTCTTCTTCTTCTTCTTAACATTTTATTTTCTTTTCCTTTTTTTTTTTTTCTTTTCGTGTCCCTCTTTTTTGGTCTTCTCCCTTTTTTTTCCTTCTATTCTTGGCCTTTGCCGTTATGTATTCTTTTTTTCTTTCAAATGTAACCCTTATAAATATTTTCCTTGATTGTCCCATCAAAATAATTTTGTTCTCATAAATTTCTTTAGCTAAATCTTTTTTTAGACCCTCTAAAATATTTTTTATACTAAATAAAAGAATAAAATATATATTTTAACAAAAATCAAAATTTCAAATAAAAAATGTAACATTGCACATGCTCCGTATGTGTTTCAACTAGTATTGTTTGAAATAAATATATAGTCTTCATAATATTTTTGACATTTTTACAAATATAAAAATACAAAAATTAAGAAAATGACCTATTAATGGCCACCCTTTTAAATGAATAGAAAACCTTTTAAAAATTAAAAAAATGATTAAATTTTTCAAAAATTTAAGGAATGAATTTTTTTCCTTATAATAGTACATTGTTAATAGACACCGATACATCTTTAATATAAATTATTAATTAATATTAGTATTGATAACTCTATAAAATAGAGTTATTTTAGCTATCTTTAGTATAAAAGTTGGCTAAATTCTTAAATTTTATGTTTATTTGATTTAATTTTGTTTTATTTTATTCTTATTGTGTTTAATTAGATTTTATATGCTTTAATTTTATTATGTTTTGTTTTATTTTATATAATTTCTTATTTATTTATTTATTATTTCTTCATTAGTGTACGTCAATTAGGTAATTGGGCAACTTTGGAATGTGCTGAAAAAGGTGAAAAGAGTTGGAAATTCGAATTGATAGTGTCCCAAAATTACTCGGCACGTGCGATTTCTATCAGCGCTAATGTGCGCCGTCGATACAGCTTCCAGGCCTTAGATCACGCGCGTGAAGCCACTCAAGGAAAGAAGCGCGCCAGTCCTCGTCCGTCAGTGGGCCCAGTTGCCCAATATATTAAAGCAGGTGTGTCGGTTCACGTGCTCCATGTCTCACGTTCTCCTCGTGCATCCTCTTTTTCAGCCAGCAGGAAGCGCCACGTGTCGCGGCAATCTTCTTCCACTTATGACCCTCACACTAAAACCACTATTCGCCTACCATTTTCCCTCTCCTTGTGGCGTGAATTGAAGAGGATTTGATTAAAAAGGCCAACTGCCTTGAATAAAAGGGGGACCTCATTGTCAATGTGAAGAAGAAAAAGAAAAAAAAAAAAAATAATAAGTGCTAGAGGAGGGAGACAGAATGACGCTTTGGCTGCGGGTGTGTTTGGAAATAGATTTGAATTAGTGAATTGATTGAAGTTTGTATGATTTAAATTAGGATTTAAATTGTTATTCGGATTAGCTTTTGGATGTATATTTAAGTTTTAATAGTATGGTATAAAATTAAAATTTACGTTTAAAGATGTAGTAAAATGAGTTTTTGATTTATTAACAAATTTAATAAAACTTAATGTAAATGATCCTAAAAAATATGCAATATAATCTTAATTTATTCCTCTCTTCACGAAGATCATAAGGAAAAAAAATCATTTCAATTGGATATTAAATGAAGAAGTTTTGTTTTTTTTTTTTTAAATATAAGAGAGAGAATTTTAATTTTCACTGTAGCAGAGATATCCAAGTATCAAAAGTTTAGGACGAGCAGAACTCTAAAAACTTATATTCTTGATACTTAAAAGATTTGGATTTTGGAGGAAATAAACAAGTATTCAAAGGATTCTTAATACTTAAATTCAAATATAAGTTCACTGAGTACCAAGAGTACTCAAAACAAACAAACCTTGAGTGTTTGGCTCTTAGAGAGGGGACTCAATTTGCTGCCTGATGTGATTAGTTATTAATGCAATACTCAATAACTAATCACAGATTGGATAATTGAGACTAACACGCTTAATGTTGTTCAAATGATCTGCAATCCGACTCCAAGAGCTGTGGAAGCTTCGATTGTTGAAGATATTTGATTAGTTATTTTTTATACAAACAATGGCTCAGTTTGCTACATTTCTCATTAAGGGAATTTTGTAGCCCACTATCTAGCAAATTATGTTTTTTTCTATGTTTTAGAATTTATTTGGGTTGGTGTTTCGCGAAATTTTATTGGCCTTATGGACTAGCATATATTGCTCCTCATTAATACAAGCAGTTTTGTTTTTTGGGGGAAAAAAATAATAGAGCTTTGGCATTGATGTCAGGGTGCTGAGGCGCCCGAACACTAACTAAAAACTTCTAATAATTCCAAATTTTAAAATAATTTATCCTACTTGATCAAAGCTTATAAATAGAACATTTTTAACTTATTTAGAAAGAGGCCTAATCCTCCTAAAATTGAGAGCTGGGGAGAATTACCTATGCAATTTTTGTTAGGTTTTTATTTTTAGTTTAGAATTTTGTCTCCAATAAATTCAAGGAATAAGACAACTTGAAGATCAAGAGCAGAAGATTGAAGATTAGAAAGTCAAGTTTGGAGAATTGTAACATATTCATATGGGTTTTTCTTTCTAATTTTCTTATTTTTGTATTTTTACGAATTGAGATATTGAAACCTTTTTTTTTGTGTTAAATTTTATGTCTTTAATTGTTTAATTTATTTTTAATTGATTTTTCTTTAAGTTTATTTGTGTTATTCAATTCTATTGCTCCCGATTTATTGGCCATGAATTAGATAATTTGATATTTAGAATTCGGCACTCAAGAGAGGGACTTTTAGATACAATCTTAGATAAAAAAACCTAGGATTTTATAGATCATTTAGGAGGCTGATACTTCCTTTGAAGCCCTTTAATTTGAAAGAACCATAAGACGTGTTAGATTCTTACTTTCTTAATTTTGAATAGGGATATTGAAATCATAATTTAGGAATTATTTTTGCTCGGCACTTGGGAGAGGGAGTTGAAATAAATTTGGGTTCTTGGCTTATAGACTCAAGAGTTAATTATTAATAAATTGGCATGAAGAGATTTTAGTGTTTTAGTTTTTATTATTTTCTTTATCTTTTCTTAATTGTAAATTTAATTCACTTTATTTTCATTTATTTTTAATTACTTTTTTTTCTTTTTTTTGATTTGTTCAAATAATTATAAAGTTAAGCAATTTTGGTACTTAACTAGATTAATGCAATCCTCATAAGAACGATACTTTTATGCTCACTACTTTATTACTTGTGTTAGGGGTGTGCTCGGTGTAATTCCCAAGGACCCCCTCATGACTGCTCGGTCGCCGTGCTTAGGAAATAGCTGTTGCATGTTGACCCAAAGCTCTATCATTTCGTCATTTCTCTCCGAGGTGCTTTGTGCGCCTTGATCGGCTCTATGAAAGGCCCCTAACTCCTTGGGACGAATGAAGTGCCTGGGTCGGACTGACAGAGCTTGCCACAGGCAATAATTCACCACTAAAGATCGACATATGGTCTCATTCCAACCCTTGGATGGAGAACCAACCTCCTGCATGGATCATGACACTTGTCGCCTAGCACCTGACATGTCTTGATGGGACACACGGGTTGTAGGTCAAACCCACCTAACACCTGGCTTAAGTGGTAGCCTATAAATTAAGTGCATTTATTGCACCTCAAGGTAACATGCTCTTTCTTACCTAACTTTGTTCTCGAACTTGGCCAAACAGGTACCTGATTTGAGTGTTGAAGAGCCTTTGGCTGGCACCATATTGGTGCCCCCGACCTTCGAAGCGTCTCTTTTCTTGTGCATGTCCACCTCGGGAGGTCGAGACGAGCAAGAAGGACATCCAACCACTATGCGCAGTTGCACGTTTTTCGATCTCTAGTGAACCAAGGCAAAGCATCAATATTTTGGTGCTAGAATAAGGCCCCCGCGTCTTTCTAGTAATCTTACTCAACATCCACATCCGCCAACAACCATACTCTACATGGCTATGATAGGAAACACCCAGTACGAGGGCTCCCGACAAGAAAGGTCGAGCAACGCCCAAAACTGGAATCAAAATAGACCTCGTGGGAGGCCCCAGGCTGCAAGGTCTCAATCAAGCAGCCAGAGCAACAAAGCCAGGGCAGATCAGGCCATACAAGACCCGATTCGCGAGTTGACTAGTGCGGTTTGCCTACTCTTGCAACAAATGGCGCAGCAACAAGCACAACAGTTGCCCCCATTCTCCTTCCTCTGGCCCAAGAAGGCCAAGCAGGTGGTCGAGTAGGGCCGAGGGGTGGCTTTCAAAACAAAGGAGATTCCATGCATACTAGACCGTAGGCCTTGGAAGGCATGTTCGAGAATAACTGACTCGTTCAGGAAGGCTAGATCAGTCTTCGGGAAAGCCATGATTGCTCCCCTTAAGGCTCCTGAGCTTTAGTCTTTGACAAGCTTTGGGACTAGAGGTCTCGCCCTGCTTAGGACGGATCGAAGGGAAGCGGCGACAAGATGGAGGGCGGAGCCTAGTATGGGGTGGAACTGCTTAAAGACACCAACAGTCGTCAGTTACGAGACTTACAGTAGTAGATTGACTAGATCAAAAACTGTCGCTCTAGAGTAGACGAAGGCGACATGCCGGACTCGCCTTTCACCAACACAATCATGCGGTCCCTCATGCCAAACAAGTTCAAGATGCCATAGATCAAGCCTATGATAGAACGACAGAAGCCGATGAGCACTTGGAGCTATATAGAGGTCACATGCTCCTCCAGAACATGAGTGTGCCGCCATATGCAAGGAATTCTCATTTACACTAATTGGTTTGTCTTGACAATGGTTCCGTCGCATCGAGCCTTACACCGTGTTTTCATTCCAGTAGTTGTTTGGCTTGACAATGGTTCCGCCACATCGAGCTGGGCACCATGTTTTCATTCCGCTAGCTGTTTGACACTTTTTCAGCTGCATTCGCCATATCCTAAACCAGTAGGAAGGAGGTAACCCAACTCTATGCTGTTAAGCAAGGTGACAGGGACTGCAAGACTACATCAATTGCTTCACCCGAGCAGCATTGGAGGTGAAGCACCTAAAAGATAAGACTCTAACCATGCCTTTTCGGTAGGGGTTGAAAGACAAAGGGATAATCTAGTCGCTCACCCTCAAGCAACCGAGGATCTTTTTTGAAATACTTAGCTATGCCAGAGGCATGCTGACATGACTGATTACATAAAAAGCCACTAGGACAAAGAAGGTATCAACAAGAAGAAGGGCAAGAAGCAGAAAGATCCATGCACGTAGCCTGAGACTGACTAGAACAAGAAACCCAAGATCGAAAAGTCCAAAGTCCCAACTAGGAAATTCAAAAGCTACACAACCCTGGTAGCCACCATGGACGAGGTGCTAAACCAAGTAAGCAACCATAACTTGTTGGTGAATCTGCCTCCATTGAAGGGGAATAGAGCCAAGAGAGATTAGAACATCTATTTTAATTTTTACAAAGATATTAGACCCAATACTCACAACTGCATTCAACTGAAAGATCAAATTGAGAAGCTCGTTTAAGAAAGGCATCTCAAGGAGTTTGTTGAGCGAGTCTTGGCCCTTGGTACCAATGTTAGGAGAAACGATCAGCCGACCTGAGAAGGTTAGCTAGGACACATAATGACGGTGAGAATGCCCCGAACCCGTCAAACATCATGCACACAATCATTGGCAGGCCAATCACAAGGGACCCTATGAGTGGCCGCTAGGCTTATGCTTAGGAGGCCAGGCTGGTCGAGCGAGGGGACCTTATGAATATATGAAAACATATCAATAAGATCTGTCGTTAGGAGGACATTACCATTACTGTCATGGAGGAAGAAGCAGATAGGCTCATTCATCTGCATAACGATGCTCTAGTATACGAGTTGTAAATAGCTAACAGTATAGTTTGGTGGATGCTGATTGACAGCAGGAGCTTGGCTGATATTCTGTTTAAGCAAGCGTTCGATAAGCTTAAGATCAGCAATGCCGTACTAATCTCGATCTAGGCACCCCTGTACGGCTTTTCGAGTGAACGTGTCTGAGCAATAGGCATCATCTGCCTACCGGCCTTGTTCGACGAAGGCAATGCCTAGGTCATATGTCTCGTGGAATTCCTCATTGTCGATAAGCCTTCTTAGCATAATATCGTCATCGGGCGACCAACTCTCAATGCCCTTAAGGCTATAGTCTTGACCTACCATCTAATGATGAAATTCCTAACCAAGAATGGGGTGAAGGCGATTAGGTCGAGGCAGAAGGATTCCCAAGAATACTATGTTAAGGCCATCAAGGAAGCAAGAGTCGACAACTAAATGTCTCGGCCATTTTCAAAGTGGATGAGGTAGAGTTCCCTACTGAGCAGGAGCCAAAAACATTATTCGACCTCGACCCACGGTTACTTGAGGAAGAGGTGCAAGCCACACTTGTGAAAGACTTGGTGCCATATTAGCTAGACCCCGAACACCCCAACCGAATGATCTATCTTGGATCCCAACTAAAGCTTAAGATCAGGCAGATCTAAAGAAGTTTCTAACAGAATATTGGGAGGTATTCACCTGGTCCCATGAAGATATGCCCAGGATCGACTTGAGCATCATTAGCCATCATCTGAATGTCCATCTTGGGCACAAGTTGGCCATCTAAAAGAAAAGAGCGTTTAACCTGAGATGTATGCTGCCATCAATGAGGAAGTTCAGAAGCTCCTAAAGGCCGGGTTTATCTAGGAGATTACATATTTAGAGTGGCTGATGAATGTTGTCCTGGTCAGAAAGGCTAATAGAAAGTGGCAAGTCTGTCTTAATTTTACCAACCTAAACAAAGCCTGCCCAAAGGACTATTCCCCACTACCCGGATCAACTATTTGGGATACAAAACTGTAGGGCACGAGCTACTAAGCTATTCCCCACTACCCGGATCAAGATTTTGTGGTTTGCAAGAATCAAACCTTGCTCCCAAGGTTTGGAGTGCCATCACCCCCCACCCAGCTAATTCAATGCTTTTAGTTAAAAAAGGGCTTCTAATATATTTATTATGGATTTAGAGTGTTGAACCAAAAATCTCACATTGGAAGCAAAGAGAGACCTCCTCTTCTTTTTTCCTCAATATAAACACCACCCAAGTTTCTTTGGTAGCGTTAAATTTTGTTTTGGTCCAATCTTGTTTTTTTAAAATAAGGATTGGAAGAAATAGAGTTAAAAATATTTAATAATTTAATATTATTAAATTTTGGACATTAATAATTAAATATTATTAAATTTAACATTAATAAGGACTTTTAAGTTTGTAGTAAAGAATTTATACAGTAAAAAAATTGATTTTTTAAAATTTTGTTGGTTAAAATTTTAAAAAAATTATATAATAAAAATTTATAAAATAATTTTTTTATTCATGTCGTGTTAAATGTGTTTTAAGCGTGTCGTGTTCGTATTCATATTTTGAGCACGTTTATTAATCATGTCGTGTTCATGTTTGGTTTAATTGTATCGTGTTGTAAACGTGTTGACACGAACAGGACACGAAACACAAATCGTCAGCTCTACCCTAGACGACATATCTACAAAATAAGAAAAAAAAACAAGTGAAGTTGAGGTTGGCAAAAAAAAAAAATATTCATGAGTTAAACCTCTAATCCAGAGCTAGCCTTGTGGGTTGAGAAGCTTGATCACATCCCCGACCTCTTCAACAGCTATGGGAGGCCTAAAATCGAGGAAACCACTAGAAGAGTCCTTAGAATTGGATGATGATGGCTCCCCTGCCGGTCGGCTGACTCGGTAAGTGATTGTCCTCGGGATGTTAGCAGCACTTTGCCCTGCAATTGTCACTTGCTTGGCCAGATGAGCAAGAGGAACATCATTTTGACAGGGGTTAGTCGAACTATATCCCCTAAACCTATAATGCCCCCTTAACGAATGTCATAGATGTCATTACTTTAACCCTTTAAATCATTATTTTGAGATAAACTATTCAAATGCTTTATAAATAGTTGAACATAACCTAGGCTCCATGCATATATTTTTTTTGAACAAAATATTTTTAAAACTACTTATGTATATTTAAATAGTTTGTCAATACCAAAAATAATGTAACCATAATAGTTTATTAAAATCAAATGCACGTTTTATTGTGGCATAGCAGCCCTACACTGGCCCTACATTAGTCCCACACCGGCCCCACTCTTGTGGATCGTTTCGGTGTGAACTGTTTCGATGTGAGCCATTTTGGTGTGAACCGTTCCGATGTCGGCCCACTTAGTACCAAATAAGGAAACCATAATTTTAAAACAAATTTTTAAAGGTCAATAAAATCTGCTTTCTAATTCGACAGGCCGAAAAATAATCAGCAGGCCGATCTAGCTGCCACAATAAATGAGAAAGTTTTGAAGGAAAAATCATTTTAAGTCATAATACAACATAGTGCGGAAATCGCCATACAATAATAAGTCATAGTTCAAGAAATTAAAATTCCTTCCATAGTGTGATTCCATTTTCCAATCCATCATTTCTAGCATACATGCTGTCCTCGTCCTCCTCTTAGTCTATAATCCTTTTTATCTTTGTCTGCAACATGATATAAAACTTAAGCATAAGCTTAGTAAGTACACTTTCCTATCTCACAACTTAAAACATTTCATGAAAATCATTTCATAACCATAATCATTATCATCAACATCATCATAGTGCACTAGGCACAAATTCATATAGAACATATCTTTCCTTTGAAAACATCCATATTAAAACTTCATTCATTTTATGTTTGGGGGCTTAAGTGTCGTACCATTCATCATCATAGGTGCGCCGTTATGAGAGGAAAGGGGTAGCTAATCCCAAACTAAACATGACAAGTCTAACTTTGGACAACATCATAAACATTAACATTAACATTGGGTGTGGTGATACATATATATACACTTTTGAGCTTTGACATACCTCATCATCAAAACATGCAATAAACCTTCTTGTAACATCAAAAGCTTTCATGACAAATCATTATGTAAAACATCATAGAAATCATCATAAAACATTTTCACAAAACTTTCATAAACTCCATCATGTTGCAGGTGAGAATGCACTTACTTGTTTAGCTTGCTTACTAAACGTCGCTGCGATCTTTATGTGCTCAACTCTTGGAGTGTTCATGTCAATCATTCATATACACAAGAAATCAACATTCATCTTCATGATATCATACAATACCATATAACATAACTCATACATCCTCCTCTAGAAATATCAATCCAAAACACATTTTATCAACCTTTAAAATGTTTAAACAAATCTACCTGAGGGAAAAACCTGTCTGACCCTTGCGAATTCATAGCTCAATAACTTACAATTCACTCACAACTAAAGAATGAAACTTTGTAGGGACAAAGCTAACATATAAATATAATTCCATGATTTTTTGTTGGTCATAAAAATTCCATTTGATAATTAAAATAAATCATGTTTTCAAAAACATGAAATCTGCCAGCAATAGCTAGGCAGTGAACAACCTTAACCAAAGTTTATGTAATAAATTACCTATAATATAAAATAATTGAAAAAAAATATTACATATAATAGACACATAAAACTATAATATGTCCAAAATTTGGCTTCAAATAAAATCAGAATAAATCAAAACATGCATTTGAATATCATAAGAAAATCAACTTCAGGTTTGAAAAATAGTGAGCATACTTTAGTAAACATTTTCAAACAAATAAAATAAAATTACTTTGGCTCTAAAATTTTTACGACAACTATGTACATATAGATACTAAAAAAAATCTATTGGTCAAACAAATTCATTTACACATAATAAAAAGTTGTTGAATCAGGAGGTCAAGAATTTAGAGGTTTAACAGCCATAGAAACCTAGTTTAAAGAAAGTTCAATAACTCATAAAATATAGATGATATTACCACGAAACTTTCCATCCAAAAATTAACATATAGATGGATATTTCTACCAAATTTCATAAAAATAAAACACGTTTGCCGCTTGAACAAAGACTATGTTTATACAAAGCTTTACCGATCAACAACATTTCGACTATGAGTGGCAGAGCATGAACATTTAATATCAAAGCATAGACAATACCAAATGACTTGAAACTTTGAGCAACATCACATAACATATATATAAACATCATACTAAAATTTCATTAAAAACGAAACTTTGTAGATGAACTTAGGGAGGTTGGAATTCAATGGATCACAAAATTTTAGGTTACATGTACGATGATGCTTACCTTAAGATGAAGCTTCTCTAGTTTTTCTTTGAGTTTGGCTAGGTGAAACATGAGATTTCTTAATTCTTATCTAGGTCTTTGTAGTAGAATAATGAAGTGGAAAAGTGGAGAAAAATGTGGAAGATGAGTTGAAGCTTAATTCAATATGGAGTTTCTCTCATTTTCTTTGAGTTCGGTAAGGAGAAGTTTGAAATTTCTTGATGTTCTTTTAGATGTTTGCAGCAGGGAAATGAAGAGAAGAAATGGAGAAGAAAACGTGGAGATGAGTTGGAGGAGTTTTTGAGAGAAAAATGTGAAGAGAAGAGGGAAAGTGATTCGGGTGAGATGTTTTGAGGGTGTAGGATTTTTCCAACATTAACAACTTAGTGGAGGGAATAAACAAAGAAAGTGGGAGACAACAATAATAAAATCATTCATCATTAGCCTTTTAGGTGCTCCATGTACAACTTTCCCTCTCTTTAAAACATGCCCGTCACAACATCAATACATGTTGTCCACATCCAACATTTCACACAATACCCAAAACCAACTGGTGCACAATGTTTCCATGCAACCATTTAGGTGCTCAATGCACCAAATATATACTTAATTACTATGTAAAAGAAATGAGGTGCAAAAAGGCTCACAACTAGTTGCACGGCAGCCTACCACACACACACATATGCCATACAATACATATAACATTATTTTATTGCATATAAACAATTCCTAAGCTTAGTGGGAATATACATCAATGTGCACAAGTGTAAATAAATCAAGACATGCATACAATTCATTCATTCTTGAACGCATGGCAATATCATAAAATATGTCATATAACATCACATTTCACATAATAAATGTGTCTTTTGTTGGATGCATGATTGTAGCTTTCGGCCTGCCAAACTTTCAAGATCGACTTGCCGAAGTTGAGCAATTCGGCATGTCGATAAATCCCATCAGACTATTGAACTGCCGAAATCCCACATGCTTTAAAATAGGAATAAAACATTAATTACCTATTATGCTTACATCATAAATGACATGAATATCTCGAGCACATCAATTCCATGTGACTGTCACCTATCATAAATCTCAAAATAAATGGTTAATAACATTATTTTATAAGAAATCACATAACACCGTTAAATAACATGCATTTATCGTTACAAGAAAATGGCAAGTGTTACAAAACTAGCCATAATTGGCCAACTGGTCTTCCACAACAGAAAAGCCTGCTGTTGGATAGCCTCAGGCTTAGTGTGCAACTTCTCAATGACCGCCAGGAGTCTGTTCGAGGTCCACAGCCTCTTCGACCATATATGCCCCTACTCAAACCTACTCGGCACGACCAGATCAGTGGTCACTACTTCATCGGCCTGGGACAACCAATTCCTCCTGACGTAGAACCACTTGAACTTTCACAACCTATCAGAGTGGGGGTTGCCGAGAATGAAGTCGTTTTTAAATCCAGTGAAGTAGTACCACCCGATCTATCGAGGAAGCCTTTTCATTTAGAATGCCTACTTGAAAGCCTCCCACGGTATCTCAATCGTAGAGAAATATTTCCATAGAATATACATGTCGATCATGGACCTGTAGTAGTTTGGATTAAGTTAGGAAGGGCAAACATTTAGGTCATTTAGCGCTTGGTGCAAAAAAAGGTGAAAGGGAATACAGAGTCCTACTCAAAAGAACTCTACGCACAAAGTGATGTACCCTTTCGACAGATCAACGGGTGAGTCTTTGTCCCTGGACAAAACAAGGATGACATCATTGGGAATCTGATATTCATGATGCAAAGTTTCAAGCTAGCCCAGTGTCATTCCTGATATGTATCCTATCGCGGATGTTTGGTCGGGCCAATGCACCCTGAAGGCTACTGTTCCTTGGACCCTGGTCGTAAGGGTGAGCTGCTCTTCTTCTTCATCATCCTCGGCTTCGCCTCCTTCGATCTGTCTCTCCTCATCAGTGGCTATATTGATGATCACTTCTCCCATTATAGGAGTTACTACTGCGACGCCCTAGCCGGATGTGCTCGGCATGTTGGTGGCAGCCACTAGGTGGGCATGCTTCTGAGTAGTGACCCAAGATGTGCCTATGGTGGCCGGCCCGATGTAGGGGTCTTATAGGACCCTTTCCTTCAAGCATGTCTAGGAATTCTTTCTCAAGCACCGTTCCTTGCTCCAAGCTGAGGATTTTGGCCAACTGGGCCACTCTTTTAAGCCTGGTTAACATCTTTGTAATGTCTACACCGTCAGATACTGCCCTGTAGATCTTGATACTCTTATTTGACCAAGAAATGTTAACTAAATCATTCTGGGAGTCACTTAATTCACTCATAACTGTGTTTGTGTTCAGAAATTACCTACTCATGTTAAGTTGTTTGGGTCAACGAAAGAGTCTTCTTAGAATCATTAGTTTCCTACTCAGTAACTGATCTTAGAAGGATAGAATTTCCAACTAAAAGTACCCTGAAAAAGCAAGAATCTACACATATTTATAGCTGAAACTTGGGCATGAAATTTGAAGAGACACAATGATTATGCTCGTTAGGGAAATAGCCAATCATATGCTGACATATGTCCTACCGAGCTTGACCACTTGTCCCTTCAAATTCCAGTGCCCTAAGGGCAGATCCGAAGACTAAACTTCAACAAACCACCCCCTCGGACATAGTATACTTGGCTAGGTGCACTAGGGGCTACTATTGAGGGAGTGCTCAGCGTAATTCATGAGGACCCCTCACAACTACTTGGTTGTCGTGTTGGGAAATAGCTATTGCATGTTGATCCCAAGCTCCATCATGCCATCATTTCTCTCTGAGGGACTCTGTGTGATGTGATCGGCTACCACGAAAGGCCCTTAACTCCTCAGGACGAATGAAGTGCTCAGGATCAGACTGACAAAGCCTGTACCTAGGCAACAACTCACCATTGAAATGGCCTCATTCCAGCCCTCGGATGGAGAACCAACCACCCTAGGGATCATGACACTTGTTGCCTACCACCTGGCACGTCTTGATGGGACACACGTGTTGGAAAATAAGTACGTAGTGAAAATTTTTAAATTTTTAAATCACAGTATTTTTCAAAACACAAATTAGACATGCTATATACATAAATTAATGACAGATCTTACTAACCTTTTGTATACCGAAGTAGGCTTGAACTCGTGTAGAGAAGAATGTTCTAGGAGAGCCTCAACTAACTGGTCTTCTTTGTTATTCTCTATCCACGATCAGAGTATGGGTGGTCATATATCGTACAGCTCTTCCTTTGATGACTCTCTTTCCAACCACTTGAAAAGACTTAAAACTAAAGTTCTTGATGTTGAACAATAGTTCTCAGAGAGTTTCAGAGTTTCTTAAACTAGAGTACTCACTCTATGCTTCTCAATTGATCCAAATAAATGAAAAAATTCACCCCTATATATAGTGGTTAATCTCTATCAAATAAGGCCTCAAAATTTGAATTTGGGTCAACTTTCGATGATAAACGTGTCTGAAATGCATATACAAATTATTGCATGGTCGGTAGGCCAATCTGGGAGATCGGCTTACCAAACTTACTCCATTGGCAGGCCAAACTCATACACTAACCTGCCGAACTTGCGATAATTTGATCCCTGAGAATATCGTATTTTCCATCCGAGATTTTTAGATAAAGTCTCAGTTTTAATTCAAATAACCTAATTGAAAAGTTATCTTATCAAAAGAGTCATATATGGATAATCCCACAAAAATTAAATATTTTCCAAATAATTCAACATGTTTATCTTGAATTAATTTACAAAATTAATTCAACTGATAACCTTACATGAATTATTAAATTTGATCTTATCGAATTTTAGCCAATCTAATAATTTAACATAAGTCACCAATACGTAAGAAAAGCACGCCGTATCGTTACAGGATTTATTATGAGCTAGCAAAGGGGGCTTGATAGATATATACAGTTCAAGCTCCTATAATTATAAAATACAATATCCTGTATACATATTTTTATAATTATCAACTCTAACACTACTCTACTAGAAGCTTAAAGCTGCACTATTGACCCATATAAAATTACAAAGCTTCAATAAGCTAACCGTCTATGACATATCATAATATGTCACATCTCTATAGGATATTCATAACTGGCTTAAGGATAAATTCTATTTTAACTTCCTAATTATTTTCAACTTACGTTCCATTATCACATCATTGGAATACTTATTATCTAAAGACAGTATACCATTCGGTTACACCTATGTATCCAAATGGTTGAGTGCTCCAGTCTTCCAATTACAAGATAATACATATAAGAGAATATAATTAACTCTTGAAAAAGAGCTATGGATTCCATATATATAAATAACAAGTCTACACAATCAAGAGTCATGTCTCTAATATACTAATATATGTACCATCATAAAGTCAGGATGTCATCCTTTGCTACATCAAAAGACATAAGTTAAGAATACAGGCCCATTAGTCATTCAAGATTAAGACACAACACATATGATTATCTAAAGTGAATTGATTTGCACAAACGAAATTATTAACCAAATGAATTCAACTTTTATGTCCCCAATCCAATACATCGTCACCTATGACATTGCACCAATGTTTCTACTCGTGGAGTCCTACTCCGATGACCAAGACAAGCCATCTCTTGTTAGGGATATAGACAACATAACAATCTTAGAATGAATAAAGTGCCCAACTTTATTCCCTCGATTTTGGATCTTATGATTTATACTGTTACCTTTAAGATTCATTTCTTCCATATAATCTGTCAATCATATGCACGATTCTTAAAGGTTTAGACCAATAGACTCAGACTTTTGTTTGCTTATCAAACATTCAACAGATATGAACATAAAAAGACAATATTTGGTATATGAATAATAAATAAACTTTTTATTGATAAAATGCCTTCAAAAACATATTACAACATTTTATTTCTTAGGGCATCATGTCTAACAATCTCCTACTTGCACTAGCGGAGTAAATGTGATATGTTATGCATCTCCTTAGCCTCGATAGGCTATAGTGTCCTCAAATGCAATCAAACATATTTTCACATTTCCACTCATTATGTTGTCCTTTATCCCATGATACTCTTGATGAATATGGTTTCTCTTCTTGAGAAACCTCAATTCCTTAGCATTAGCTATCCCTGCAATGTTATCACAATACAACAATACTACCTTATCCATACTAGGAACCACCTCAAGATCCTCAAGGAACTTGCAGAGCTACATTGCTTCTTTCGAAGCATCACTAGCTGCCACATACTTAGCTTCCATCATTAAATCCAAAGTGCAATCTTGCTTGATACTTCTCCAAACAATGGCACCGCCACCAAAAGTAAATACAAAACCATAAGTCAATGTTCTCGAATTCATACAGGATTGAAAATCCAAATTAGTGTATCCTAGAGGTGTTAAATCCTCACCCAAATACACAAGCATATACCCTCGAGTGCTTCTCAGGTACTTGAAAATATGCCTGATCGCAACGTAGTGGTTTGGTCTTGGATCCAATTGAAATCGACGTACTATCCTAACCACATAACAAATGTCAGTTGTGTGTAAAGCATAACATACATAAGACTACCTACTACCAAAGCATAAGGCACTTTCTTCATGTATTCTCTTTCTTCATCATACTTTGGTGAGTCTTTCTTAAAAAGGGTAATAGTAGACCTAGATTGTTGCCCATCTTTCTTAGAATTCTACATTGCATACTTTATGAGAATTTTATCTATGTATGTAGCTTGGGGTAAAGCTATCATTTTGTTCTTCCTATCTTGAAAGATCTAGATACTGAGAACATAATTAGCTTCACCCAAGTCTTTCATGTCAAACTGCTAGGTCAACTATAATTTGACTGATACAATGCCCCAACATCATTGCCAATTAGCAAAATGTCATCTACATAGAGCAGTAGAAAAACTAATTTGACTGATGACAACACCCCAACGTCATTGTCAATTAGTAAAATGTCATCTATATAAAGTAGTAGAAAAACCACCTTCCTATCGTTAATGTGTTTGTAAACACATGGTTCATCCATGTTTTATTTGAATCCATAACTCTTGATCACCTGATTAAATTTTATGTTCTAAAAACGAGAAGTCGGCTTAAGTCCATAAATTGACTTTAGTAACTTATAGACCATACCTTCTTGACCCTTAGCTTTGAACTTGTCTGGCTGCACCATATATGTAGACTTATCAAGATAGCCATTCAGAAATGTCATCTTGACATCTATCTGTCAAATCTCGTAGTTGAAAGCAGTAGCCATGGATAAGAGAATGCTGATGGACTTAAGCATGGCTATAGACGAAAAGGCTTTCTTACAATTGATTCATTCCTTTTGTGTGTATCCCTTAGCTACCAGTCTAGCCTTATAAGTTTTGAATTTCCCATATGCTCCTTTCTTTCTCTTATAGATCTACTTAGAACCTATGGGTTTTACCCTTTTGGGAAGATCTACAAGTTCCTAGACTCGATTAGTCTCCATAGACTTCATCTTAGTGTTCATGGCTTCTGTCTAGAGCTTTGATCAACATCCTCTATAGCCTCCTCATAAGTGTAAGGATCCCTGTCATGTTCAACCGGTTCAGCCAAGTAAGCTTCACTATTGAACACATACCTCTCGGGTTAACTCTCAATCCTCCTACTATGCCAAAGCCCTTTAGGTTGTTATTCGATCAGTTTTTCTACATTGATTGGATTGGTTTCAATTGAAACTCTTGGAGTGATCAAATCACTCGCCAACTCCTCAAGTACCACTTTATTTCAAGGCTTAAATTCGTTCATGTAACTTTCCTCAAGGAATGTTGCATTCATTGAAATCATGGCTTTATTTTTGTTTGGGTTATAGAAATAACCCCTTTAGTCCCTTTTGGATATCCTCTAAGCATTCAAACTTTTGAACATGCTTCCAATTTATTCGCTTCCTTATATAGGACATGAGTCGGACATCCCTATATATGAATATGTTTTAAGGTGACTTCGTACTCGTCTACAGCTCGTGAGGGGTTTTAGGAACTGATTTTGAAGGCACATTGTTCAAAAGATAACATGTGGTTTGTAGTGCATATCCCCAAAAGAATAAAGGTAATGTTGAATAACTTACCATCGACCTAACCATGTCCAACAAAGTCCTATTCTTTCTCTCAGCTATGCCATTCTATTGTAGAGTGCTTGGCACAGTGAAATGAGATAAAATCCTATTCTCTAATAAGTGTTCCAAGAACTTATTAGAGAGGTATACATCACCTCGATCGGATCGAAGTGCCTTTATAAGTTTACTTAATTGCTTTTCTGCTTTAGCTCGAAACTCCCTGAACTTGTCAAAAGTTTCAGTTTTATGATGCATCAAGTAGACATACTCATATCTTGAGTAATCATCAATAAAAATGACGAAGTACTCATATCCTTCTCGTGCCCTGATGTTCTTGGGACCACAAACATAACTATGCACAAGTTCTAGAACTCCCTTGGACCAATTGCCCTTAGACCCAAATGGTCTTTTGGTCATTTTGCCCTCCAAACAAGATTCACATTGTGGTGTAGACTCTACCTCTAATGACTTAAAGGTCGATCCCTTACCAATCTTTGAATCCTATTTGGGCTAATATGACCTAATCGCAAATGCCAATCATAAGTGTTATTAGAGTGTAAAGTGATGAGGACATCAAGGCTACAAAGAATTTGCATGATCCGATGCAAGTTTCAGTTGGTCTTGTAACGAGGGCTCGAGCTAAAAGATTCAAAGAAGAGCTGAATAACTTGGTCTAGAGAGTTCTACAACAAGAAGAGAGTGTGTTCACTACCGAGGGTGAACAAAGGCTAGTTTTACTCATCAAAGTTGATCCGAAAGGGATCCATTCAAGAATCAAGATTTGAATTCTTTGTAATCTTATTTTAGTTTAAGTTTGAGTTTCACAATTGAAATTAGAATCTTTGTTTCGACTTTATTATAGGCGTGAATAGGAGGAAGGAATCTTGAGTTAAATTTGATTCCATCCTAGGGTTTTATTTAGGCGTTTATTTCATTAAGGGTAGATTAGGAATTTTACATTCAAAATAAACCCTATGTAAATTTTGGCCACATAAGGCCATCTTTCAGATTATGCAATTCAGTTTTGATGTTCATTCATATTGAAAGTTATTCTTTTTGAGTTCTTGAAGAAACTTTTTTTCAAACTTATCAAGGATTCCTTGTGGCTTTCGATTGACTTATCAAACAGACTTTCCATACTCGTTTATGGCGTCTACACCATACCAAGGTTCTTGCTTTGTTAAGTAACGGGTCAGGGTTTCCACTCAACTTAAGAGGTCTTGGGTTTGAAATTTCTAGATTTGGTGTCAAGTTTCGTCACATTGTTGGCATGGTTTGTATCAGTTGGTATCAGAGCCCTTCGGTTCTTCAGGTTTGCTTATCCTTTTTCTTGTTTTTCTAGGTCAAATTCATAAAGTTAGGGTTAGGGTGTCAATTCGGCCAAATATATATATATATTTCAAATTTGGTTCTTTAGGGTTTCTTGAAATCATCTTTTGTGGTTCTTGAATTGTTTCTTTAGTCTTGAAAGAGTCAAACCCGAATTACTCTTTTGGTTTTTCTTGAATTTCTTTAGGGTTCTTTATTGATTCTTTAGTTTTTAGGTTTCGTTTTGGGATTTTTCTAATCTTGATATTGTACTTCTAGTTTGACATTGTGGATTGTGTCTTGTGACCCTACTCTACAATCTTGATTTGTTCTAGTGGTTCCTTGCAGAATTATTTTAAAAAAAAGAAAGGAAAAGAAAGGAAAGAAAAGAAAAGAAAAGAAAGAAGAAAGCAAAAATCAACAAAGGAAAGAAAAGAAAAGAAAGAAGAAAGCAAAAATCAACAGAACCTTTCTTAAGATTTTTTGTTCTATTCTTGTTTCTCATGACTTAGACCCCCTTTTGCCAAAACCCCACGCTTAAGTGACAAAATTCATCAAATTCCATGGTTAAATTTGTGTCCTTTGGTTTGCCTCTCACCTTAAATTGCTGCTTGAATCCTTCTTGTTATTGTTTGATTAGTTTTGAAAGAACTAAAAGAAGAATACAAGTGGAAAAAGGCAGAGAGTGTGAGCATACTAGAAGGTAAAAGCCAAATTAATTGAGCAAAACAAGAGTGAATTTGAGTGAACCATTTTATTTTGAGTGAAACACTTGAGGGAGTGTAGTGAATTTCCTTTCTATATTGTTCTAACTTTGTTTTGCAGGATTCAATCATGTCTCAAAATCAAGAGAATAACACAAATGAAGAGGTTCAACTGCCCGTTGGACCGAATCTGCAAATACAAGCATTCATGGGGGAGATGAGACAGATGTTGAGGAGAGAGTTAGATCAAATCCATGAGAGGTTGGATAGGGTAGAAGAGGGAACACAACGGGAGCAACCACCACTTGCTCCAAATGCCCCAAGGAGGAATAGGTTGTACCAATAGGAATTGGAGGATTTAGATGAACTTAAAGGGATGGTTTAGAGGAAGAGTTTGATAGGATGTCAATGGGCAGCCATAGGAGATTTGGTCAGGAAAGAGAAGCTAGGAATTGGGTAGACGACAACTAGGGCAGTATCAAGATGAAAATTTCAATGCTCCAAGGAAAAAGTGACCCCGAAGCCTATCTTGAGTGGGAAAAGAAGATGGAGTTGGTTTTTGATTGTCACAACTACTCCAAATTAAAGAAGGTAAAATTTTTTGCCATTGAGTTTACTAATTATGCTATTGTGTGGTGGGATCAGTTGTGCATCAATAGGAGGCAGGACGGGGGTCATCCTATTAAAACTTGTGATGGGATGAAGAGAGTGATGAGGCGATGATTTGTGCCAAGTCACTACTACCGGGATCTATACCTCAAGCTACAAGGTCTGCATCAGGGTAACTGGAGTGTAGATGAGTATTATAAAGAGATGGAGATGGCTATGATTAGAGCCAATGTGGAAGAGGATCGGGAGGCGACAATGGGTAGATTTTTGAATGGTTTAAACCAAGAGATTGCTAACACGATCGAGATACACCATTATGTGGAGTTGGAGGATTTGGTGCATGTGGAAATCAAGGTTGAGACACAACTCAAGAGAGGTGACACACGGCCAAGACCAGCCCCACAACATCCGAACACAGCTCATTAGAGGACGAGCTACCCAAAGAAAGAAGAAAATCTAACCACCCCCAAGGCCAAACCCGAGCACAAACTAGCCACCTCCACCACTGTTTCTCAAGGTAAATCAACCACTACTTCAAATCATTCTAGTGAGATTAGATGCTTCAAATGCTAGGGGAGAGGGCACATGGCTAGCCAATGTCCAAACAAGCGAGTTATGGTGACTAGGAAAATGGTGAAATCGAATCCAAAGATGAAGCTGATCTTGATGATATGCCACCGTTGGAGGATGCCCCCATAGGAGACAATGAGTTCAAGGTAGAACATGGTGAGATGTTAGGATTAGTCGCATGTCGAGCCTTAAGCTTGCATGCTAAAAAAGAGGAAGAAGAAGTACAGCAAGAGAACATCTTTCACACTTATTGCCACATGAAAGACAAGGTTTGTAGGGTAATTATCGATGGCAGTAGTTGCACTAATGTTGCAAGTAGGTCCATGGTCGAAAAGCTAGGGTTTACAACACTTAAGCACCCTCGACCATACAAGCTGCAATGGTTAAATGATAGTGGTGAAGTGAGGGTTACAAAGCAGGTGGTGGTACCATTTCGAATTAGTAAATATGAAGATGAAGTATTATGAGACGTGGTGCCAATGCAAGCTGGACATCTTCTGTTTGGAAGACCATGGCAATTTGATCAACATGTGCAGCATGACGGCTTCACCAATAAGTATTCATTCTTGTTCAATCAACGAACAATCACCCTAGTTCCAATGATGCCAAAACAAGTCTATGAGGATCAAGTGAGATTACAAAAATTGAGTGAACAAAAGAAACTGAGAGATCAAGATAATTTGAGAGAGCAAAAGAAAGAGAGTGAAAAGAATAGTGAGGCGGTGCATAGTGAGAGTGAGGGGAGAGAGAAACACACGGCCAAAGAGAGAAAAGAAGAGAGAAAGCCCGAACCTGGTGAGGAAGAAAAGAGAGAGAAGAGTTCAGCCAAAGAGGTAAAATCAGAGAGAAAACAAAGAAATTTTTATGCAAAAACAAGTGAGGTTAAGCGAGCATTACTTTCAAAATGGCCAATAGTTGCACTCATGTACAAAGAGACCCTTTTAAACACTGACCAACTTGACTCTTCTTTGCGTAGGGTTGTTGTTTCTCTCTTGCAAGAGTTTGAGGATGTGTTTCCCAAGGAGTTCCTACATGGTTCACCACCTATCCGAGGGATTGAACACCAAATTGATTTCATGCCCGGTGCATCAATTCCAAACCGACCAGCATAAAGGAACAACCCAGAAGAGACAAAGGAGCTTCAAAGGCAAGTTGAAGATTTGATGAAAAAAGGGTATGTGAGAGAAAGCATGAGTCCTTGCGCAATTTCAGTGATTCTAGCGCGTAAGAGGGATGGGACATGGAGGATGTGTATTGATTGCAGAGCCATCAACAACATAACAGTAAAATATCGACACCCTATTCCTTACTTAGATTATATGTTAGATGAGTTGCATGGTTTTTGTGTGTTTTCTAAGATTGATCTTAAAAGTGGGTATCATCAAATACGAATGAAAGAAGGAGATGAATGGAAGACAGCGTGTAAAACTAAATATGGGCTATATGAGTGGTTAGTTATGCCGTTTGGATTAACTAATGCACCTAGCAATTTCATGTGTTTAATGAATCATGTTTCGTGTGCTTTCATTGGTAAATTCGTTGTTGTATATTTTGATGATATTTTGATTTACAACAAGAGTTTGCATGAACATCTCTCACATTTGCATTCGGTTTTGGATGCGCCTAGAAATGAGAAGTTATGTGCTAACCTCAAAAAGTGTACTTTATGCATTGATAAGCTTGTTTTCCTAGGTTTTTTTGTGAGTGCTAAAGGTATTGAGGTTGATGAAGAAAAGATCAAAGCCATCCAAGATTGGCCGACCACCTCAAGTATAGGTGATGTTAGGAGTTTTCATGGACTTACTAGTTTTTACAGGAGATTCGTGAAAGATTTTAGCACCATCGTTGCACCGCTTACCCAAGTTATCAAGAAGAACGTTGCATTTGAATGGGGTGAAGAACAAGAGAAGGCATTTTAGCTCCTTAAACATAAGCTTACTCACGCTCCTGTACTTGCTTTACCTAATTTTTCTAAAACGTTTGAAATTGAATGTGATGCTTCTGGTGTAGGTATAGGCGCTGTTCTTATGCAAGATGGAAGACCACTTGCATACTTTAGCGAGAAGTTAAGTGGGGCTACACTTAACTACCCCACTTATGACAAAGAGTTGTACGCATTGGTTCTAGCTTTGGAGACATGGTAGCACTACTTGTGGCCCAAGGAGTTTGTGATTCGTATAGATCATGAATCCTTGAAGCATTTGAAAGGTCAACACAAGCTAAACAAGAGACACGCTTGATGGGTTGTATTTATTGAGACTTTTCCCTATGTCATTTGTTATAAACAAGGTAAGGAAAATGTGGTTACGGATGCACTTTTCATGCAGATGGTAAGAAGAAGGTAGAATTTGTGAAGCAACTCCATGAGAGGGCATGGCTGAACATAGAGAGGTGAACCAAACAATACATCAAGCAAGTTAACAAAGGATGTCAGAAGCTGGTTTTTGACCTCGGTGATTAGGTGTGGTTACACATGAGGAAAGAACGATTTCTAGCACAAAGACGTTCTAAGTTGCTACCCCGAGGAGATGGTCCTTTTCAACTGCTAGAACGGATTAATGAAAATGCCTACAAACTTGACTTACCAGGTAAGTACAATGTTAACGCTACTTTCAATGTTTCTAACTTGAGTCCTTTTGATGTAGGTGTTGATTTGAGGACAAATCCTTCTTAAGAGGGGGAGAATGATGAGGACATCAAGGCTGCAAGGAATTTTTCACAATCCGATTCAAGTTGCAGTTGGTCCAGTAACGAGGGCTCTAGCTAAAAGATTCAAAGAAGAGCTGAATAACTTAGTCCAAAGAGTTCTACAATAAGAAGAGAGTATATTCACTACTGAGGGTGAACAAAGGCTAGTTTTACTCATCAAAGTTGATCCGAAAGGGATCCATTCAAGAATCAAGATTTGAATTCTTTGTAATCTTATTTTAGTTTAAGTTTCAGTTTCACAATTTGAAAATTTGAATCTTTGTTTTGACTTTATTATAGGCGTGAATAGGAGGAAGGAATCTTGAGTTAAATTTGATTCCATCCTAGGGTTTTATTTAGGCATTTATTTCATTAAGGGTATATTAGGAATTTTACATTCAAAATAATCCCTATGTAAATTTCGGCCATATAAGGCCATCTTTCAGATTATGCAATTCAGTTTTGATGTTCATTCATATTGAAAGTTATTCTTTTTGAGTTCTTCAAGAAACTTTTTTCCAAACTTATCAAGGATTCCTTGTCGCATTCGATTAACTTATCAAACGGACTTTCCATACCCATTGGTGGCGTCTAAACCATACCAAGGTTCTTGCTTTGTTAAGCAATGGGTCGTGGTTTCCACTGAACTTGAGAGGTCTTGGGGTTCAAAATTTCCAGATTTGGTGTTGGGTTTCGTCATGTTGTTGGCATGGTTCGTATCATGAAGTCTTAAGTCTTTTAGAGTTATTATCATTAACCTTAGTGTTAAGCAGTATGTCCATCTTAGGTTTGATAAAATATAGATTGTTTTGCATACATCCACATAGATAAAAGATTTATTTTTACGAATCACTACTTTATTATTAAAAAAAACTGAATAAGAATCTTTAAATAAACAAGCTACAGATATCAAATTCCTTTCAAGTCTAGGAACATAAAATAATCTTTCAAAACTAAAAGATTATAATTATCAAAATAAAGATGGATGTCTCTAACTGCTTCTACGAACACTAAGGATCCATCGTCTATCCAAAGCATAAAGTCCTCATGCAGCAGACTTCTTGTTTCTTTGAACCCCTATAGAGAAACACAAACATAATTAGTTGCTCTAGAATCTGACCCAAGTGTCATTTGATTCCTCAACTAAACAAGTTTCAGTAACCAGAAGACCATACTTACCTCCTTAGGAAAGGAAATCCTTACAATTCTTCTTGATGTGCCCAACTTTCCCACAGTAGAAGCACTTCAGCTTCTTTGGATTCTTTTTCTTCTTCTTCTTATTTTTGCCATTTGTAGGAATAGAAGATTTCCCACTCTTAGCCCCTTGCTTCCTTTCATTCCTTAGTTTAGGATTGAAATTAGATACAGCCGCCAAGTTAGCCTCCCCACTCGCAAGAGTTTTCCTGATCAAATTTTTGAACTCCTATAACTGCTTCATCAGCTCTGTCAATGTCACATCCTATCTATTGCTCAAATTATATGAAGGTCTAAACAGGATGTACTCCTTAGATAGAGTCTCAAAGACCATAGTCATCTATGACTTAGCATCTATGTCAACTCCACGGGTTTGAGCCTCAACAAGGTAACGCATGACCAACATCAAATGCTCCTTCATAGGAGTCCCCAGTTTTTGTTTGCAATTCAAAATTTTCTTAAGAGCCCCTCGTCGTTTTGTTAGGGCTTAGCCTCCAAACATGTCTTTAAGATTATTCAAGATCTGCTTTGCAATCTCATAATCTTCATGTTGAGCTTGCAGTATGTTATTCATGCTAGCCATAACATAACAGCGGGCCTAATCGTTAGCATCTTTTCAGCTATCATATGCTTGGATTTGCTCATTAGTGGATTCCTCGGTAAGTTCGGGAGGACACAGTGTTGTTAGGACAAATTTTATTTTCTTAAAGGATAGGAAGATGTTTAGATTCCTTTTCTAATCATTATAATTCTCGTCAGTTAATTGGTTCTTATCGAGTATCAAAAATAAAGCATTTTTAGATATTTTAATCTACAATAAAGATTCATATACCAAATATAAGCAAACATTCCATATCAATTTAGTAAGATAACACAAACAAGTAAACGTACAATTGTATTTATGTGTCCAAACCTTGAAAAAATCACAACCTTACAATGGTAATTCCTAACTCAGAATTCAATGTGCCGCCTAAATGAGACTTACAAAATTCAATTAGGAACACAGATCCCCTCCGATTAATATATGCATCCAAGACTCATTTGATCTATCATATATTAATAATCATTTTTTTTCCATTAATTTCATTAACAGAGCTCCTAGGAGAGGTTAATAACAAAATTAATCTTGAGTGTATAACCATCGTTTTAACTATTTTATCCATGATTTATAATTACTACCTAGGGGTGTACAAGAATAAACCATGCTAAAATAAATTATCTCTTTAGAAATCCAACCTGGCACATGATGAAATCACTTTTTAGAGGTCGAAACCACCATGTGCTACCTATGGACTAACGATGGAGGCCGTAGATCCTTTCTTTGAAAACCTTCTCCCACTCAATATTTTTAAAGCCAAGGTTTTATGTTATCATGCAATAGTAATTTTTAATGAGTGGAACTCCTAATTCTACAAGGCAACAAATCATATTATAATGTAGAAAAACAAAGCAATATGCCAAGCCACAAGCAAAATAATAATAAATAAACAACCTTAATATTATGGCTTTATCCTAGAAAAAAGAAAATAAAGATTATAAAAGATTAATCGAAACATATTAACGATTCCTCATCTTATATCTTCAAGTTGTATTATGCCTCATGTGGCATCCATCTTCTGTAACACCCACCTATTTTTATGTAACGGACCACGTTAAGTTAGTAACGATGTTAAAGAATTTTATTAATAATTTATATTATATGTTATGAAATATGATTTAAATGTTACTAACTTTTTATGTCAAGTTTTATGATAGGTGATGACCGCTTGGTATCATCATGCTCAAGTGTTCATGATTATTTTAATGTATGTTTAATTATGATGCATGATGAATTGAATGTTTTAATGTATGACATTTAAGGGCAGTTTGGCAGGCCGAACTTTTAAGATCTGCAGGCCGAACAGATTACCAAAGATCGGTAGGCTGAAGGAAACTATCGGCAAGCCAAACTTGGTGGAACTTGCAGGCCGAAGAGGAAAATCGGCAAGCCAAACACAGCTGACGAGCAGTCAGCAGAAATCTCTCCAAATTTATGGCTGAGATAATTACGTTAAATGGGTGATTTATTATGATTAATTGGCACAATAATGAAACGTTTTATCAGTTAACGAAAATAAAAAGGTTTGACTTCGCATTGATTTGTGTTATTTTAAATGGTTTCCTATTTTAAGAGGGCAAAATATGGTAAGATGTGATGATTTGTTTTACTTTCTTTTTCTGCTCTCCTTCCTTCACGCCTTAGGCTGTTAAACAGTCAGAAATTCTGACTTAATGAAGGGCAATGAATGTTCATCATACTTGTTACGTTAAAATTTTTTTTTAACGATTCTTTTCCTCAGCTTTTCTCCTCTCATTCACTATCTGAGACATTTTCTGATTTTCTCTCTTTCTTCTCTTCTCCGCGAATCCCATCTCCTTCCCTCTCAAAAATTCTCTGCAAGTATTGAAAGAAAAAGTTATATTTCGTTGGTTAAATTCAAGGATTTTGAGAAGAAATTTTAAGGTAAGAATTTAGTTATTTTCGGTGTTTTTGAAAAGAAATTCTCCTCCTCAATTCGTCTACAATATCTTTCTTTAGGTATTGTATTTGTTTTGAATTTTTAATATATTATGCATGTATGTGTTATGAGATGCTTTCTTAAGTTTCAAGTTGTTTCGACGTTTTATGATAAAATATGAATTTTCTATCTTCTACCCCTCACAGTAAAATTTTACTGTTTAATCTTGATGCATGAAAAAAGTAATGTTATTCAAGGGGTAAATATGATGTTTTTCATGATAGTCGTCAAAAATGTGCGTGTATAATGTATGATGAATGTATTTTATGTTATGAAATTTTTATGGGAATACATTAAGAAAACTGTTTTAATAAATGTTATTTCTGGATTTTGTTTATGAAATGTTATGTATGTTTAAATGATTTTATGATAATGAAATAATTGTATGCATGATAATATGGTGTTTGTATGAATTTTTAAAATTAAAATATATATATTTTAATTGTTCAAAAATATTTTATTTAAAAGATAATTATATTCAAAATGTATGGTTTGTATTTATATGCTTAAGGTAATTTTTGTGATTTAAGAAAAATCATAATAACATGTTTATGTGATGACAATTTTTATGGTTATGAATTATGTTTGTAATATGAGATGAATGTATATATGAATGTTATATGAATGAATGTTTTATGAAAAGTATTAATTTTATTGTATTTTTAAATGTATAAATGGCATGAACACTCAAAGAAACGAGCATATCGAGACCGCAGCGTCGTCACCAAAAGTATATTAAGGTTAAGTAAGGTAGTGTTAAGGTAAGTACATTCTCACCTACAATATGACACGTTTTACAAGGTTTGATGATATATTCACAATGTTATTCATGATGATTTTATGGTTATTTTCCTTAAAGGATTTCTTATGAAAGATTTTCATGATTTAAAGTTATGTATGTATGATGATGGCATGTTTCAAAGAATGAAAATTATGTCTATATGTATCACCTAATAAGTGTTGCACACCAATGTTATGAAATGATATGTTATGATGTCATGTTTGGTTTGGAATTAGCTACCCTTCTCCTCTCATGATGGCGCGCCTACAATGATGTTCATGGTGCAACACTTGGGCCCTTAAGATAAAATGGAATAAGTTTTAAAATGGTCAATGTAATGAAAGATATGTTTTTATGAAATTGTGCTTAAGGCACTTTTATGATATGATGACAATGATGATGATGATGTTTATGTAATATTTTAATTATTTGTACTTACTAAGCATTAGCTTAATCATATTTTATGTCATGTTGCTGATAAGGGTAAGAAAATCATGGAATAGGTGGAGGACATGGGAAGGCGTGTGAGCACAAGGCACGATGAATTGTAACCGAAAGAACGCCAAGAAGAATGATTTTATGTTTTAAATCAAGTTTTATATTTTGAATATTATTTTTATGTTAAGTTTTAAGAATATTTGAACTATGGTTTTATATTCCATTTTAACATTTTAAGGAATTATGAACTTCTGCATTTTTATGAAAGGATGGTTTTGTTTTAAAAATTAAGTTTTTCCATGGATTTTTGGCTCGGTCGGTCTGACGAACATCTTGGTTGGCCTGCCGATTTCCAGAAGTTCGGCTTGCCGATCACGTTTTTGGCCTACCGGACGATGATGAGTTTTTAAGTCAGTTTTGCATAGCCTCTGCCGGCCTACCGGTTGAGAAACTCCGGCCTGCCGATCATGTTCGGCTTGCCAAACTGTGGGAGTATGTAACTTTTAAGTGATGTGATGTTTTTATAAGTTATGATTTTACAACTTGGTTTGTCTATTTAATTAAAATAAGTTTATGATTAATTTAAAGTATAATTGAATAAATTATGATATGGAACAAGTTAAGCAATGTTATTTAACAATGTTAAGTTATTAAAAAAAATGTATGAATGGATCCTGAATAAGTATGTTTTGTTATATCTACAATTTAAAGTATTGTATAAGTTTTGGACTTATGTTTATGATTAAAGTTTAAACAAGTATGAACGTAAGTATGTAACGACATCTGTGGCTTCTGAACTAAGGGGAGTTTCAGGCTTTGGTATCAGAGCAAATTTTTGATTACAATTCATATCGTCACACGTCAATCCAAGTCCTCCAAGTAAGTATGTTATAAAGTTAGATGTATAGATGCAAGTATGATGATAAGATTAAGGTTTGAATGTTTAATGATTTACGATCTAGTAGTGAAAACCTGTCTCATAAATTGAAGATTATTTCTAAGTCCTAATTCTTTTAGGAAATTAATGATGGATGGCCACAGAAGAATGTAGACTCGCACCCAAACCAATGAAAGACTCATGACAATAATTGTTGAACTGCAAAGGCAGTTGGAGGACCAAAGAAGGGTGATTGTTGCTTTAAGGGCCAACGGCCAGAATGATGAACGTTGAGGCAATGAAGAGCCTCCTCCTCCTCTGTAGCCACAAGTAAATGAAGTTCCAATTCCTGCTGCTGAACCAAGAGCGGCCTATCAGAAACCCCTACTGGTCAGATGGAAGAGAGTTAAGCCAGCAGATTTTGAAGGTTCTAAGGATCCGTTAATAGCTCAAGGATGGTTAAAGACGATTGAGGCCACCTTACGACTCATGGATTTCACAGATAATGAAAAGGTCCTCTGTGCATCGTACTGCCTCACCATGGAGGCCAGGATATGGTGGGATGGCATCGAACAGAGCAGGAATGTTGAAGAGATGACATGGGCTGACTTCGTTCATGAATTCAACACGAAGTTCTTCCACATGAACGTTACAAGGAAGCATTATGAGGAGTCCGAGAGGTTACGCTAGGGGGATATGTCAGTCACTGACGTGGTGACAAAATTTGACCAGCTTGCTCGTCTATGTCCAGGAATGGTTATGGATGAACATGAAAGGGTAAGAAGGTTAATCAAGGTTCTTAGGCCTGAAATTGCTGCTATTGTGGATGGGGCAAGCCCACCCAGGAGTCAAGATCAGGTTGTCATGAGGGCTCAACGCGCTGAGTTCCATCTATCCAAGTTAAGAAGGAACCAGCCTCAGCCTGGTCAACAGGCCATCAATGCAAACAACCAGAACCGCCCTCCACACAGGAACAACAACAACAGCAACAGTAACAACCAGAACTAGAGGAACAACAAGAGGAAGGGCAATCCTCAAAACCAGCAGGGCCAAGACAAAAAGAGGCACAATGATGGTCAGCGCAACAACAATGACAGGCGATTTCAACCATGTGCCAAATGTGGAAAGAAGCATCTAGGGGAATGTCGCTTGGGAACAAACCAATGTTTCATCTGTGGGCGTGAAGACCACTTTGTTAAGAACTGCCCCAAGTTGATGAATGCCAATGCCCCGCAGAGAGCTCCTCCTCAAGCCCAGCTTCATCAGATGCAAGCCTCCCTTAAAGGGCCACTTATTAGCCAAGGAAGAATTGAAGCCCCACCGACGAATGCCCAAATCTATGCCATGACGAAAGAACAAGTGGCTGCATGGGCTACCTAGCGAACATTGTAGACAGAAGCCAAGAAGGAAAGACAAGAATTGAAGATGTGCATGTTATTCATGAGTATGAAGATGTGTTTCCTGATGATCTAACGAGTCTACAGCCAGAAAGAGAAGTTGAATTCAAAATTGAGCTCGCTCCAGGCACCGATCCAATCTCTAAAGCGCCTTACAGAATGGCCCCAGCAGAATTAAAGGAGCTTCACACGCAATTAAAGAAGCTACTTGACAAAGGATTTATCAGGCCAAGTCACTCACCATGGGGAGCTCCAGTCTTATTTGTAAAGAAGAAGGATGGCACTATGAGACTCTACATCGACTACAGAGAGCTGAACAAGGTGACGATCAAAAATAAGTACCCGTTGCCTCGAATCGATGATTTGTTTGATCAGCTCAAGGGTGCGTCAGTGTTCTCAAAGATTGATCTACGATCAGGATATCACCAGTTGAAGATTAAAGAAGGAGATATCCCCAAGACTGCTTTCAGGTCGAGGTATGGTCACCATGAATTTGTGGTTATGCCTTTCGGTCTGACGAATGCACCTGCTGCCTTTATGGATTTGATGAACCGGGTATTCAAGGATTTCCTCGATAAATTTGTTGTTGTATTTATCGATGATATTCTTGTCTATTCTAAGAATCAAGAAGAACATGAGGAGCATTTAAGGATTATGCTGGAGACTTTAAGAAGACACCAGTTATATGCAAAGTTCTCCAAATGCGAGTTTTGGCTGGATAAAGTGTCATTCTTAGGGCATGTTATTTCAAAGGATGGGATTATGGTTGACCCTGCTAAAGTAGAAGCTGTTCTCAACTGGAAGCAACCGATGAATGCAAGTGAAATAAGGAGCTTCTTGGGTCTAGCAGGTTATTATCGGAGATTCGTAGAAGATTTCTCCAAGATAGCAGCTCCACTCACGAACTTAACTCGCAAGGGAAAGAAGTATGAATGGACGGATGCATATGAAAAGAGTTTTCAAGAACTGAAGAAAAGACTAACGACGGCTCCAGTGTTGGCAATTCTTGAAGGAAATGATGGGTTCGTAATCCATAGTGATGCGTCCAAGATGGGCCTCGGAGCTGTATTAATGCAAAATGAAAAGGTGATTGCTTATGCTTCAAGACAATTGAAGGATTACGAAAAGAACTATCCTACTCATGACCTCGAGTTAGCAACAGTCGTTTTTGCGTTGAAGATATAGAGACACTATTTATATGGGGTCCAATGTAAGATTTTCACTGATCATCAAAGTCTGAAGTACTTCTTCACACAAAGAGACCTGAACATGAGACAACAAAGATGGCTAGAGTTGGTGAAGGATTACGATTGTGAAATCCTTTATCATCCTGGTAAAGCTAACCAAGTGGCTGATGCTCTAAGTAGGAAGTCGGTTGCCACGTTGATGTCAATGCAAGCAATGTCTCCACCTTTAAGAAAGGAAATTCTAGACTTCGGTTTAGAACTTATAGCAAGCTAGCTATCAGCACTCTCTCTTGTTCTGACGATATATGATGAAATTCAGAGAAAACAAGATGAAGATGTAAGTCTTGCAAGGATCAAGCAAGAAATGAAAGAAGGGAAATGTCAAGAATTCCATATCAAGGATGACAGAACTCTATATCTCAAGGACCGTTTATGTGTTCCCAATGTTTATGATTTAAGGGAAAAGATCTTGGCAGAAATTCATGATACACCTTACTCTATTCATCCAGGTGCAACAAAGATGTATAATGATCTAAGGGGTAACTTCTGGTGGTTTGGAATGAAATATGATGTTACAAAGTATGTGAAGAAATATATGACATATTAGGAAGTAAAGGCTGAACACCAGAGACCTAGTGGTGAATTACAGTCTATCTAAATACCAGAATGGAAGTGGGAGGATATAGCAATGGATTTCATTACCGGTTTGCCCAAAACTACGAATGGTTATGATGCAATTTGGGTAGTTGTGGATCGACTGAGTAAGACGGCGCATTTCATTCCTATCAAGATCACTTACTCTATGGAACGGTTAGCGGTACTCTACGTCAAAGAAATTGTACGACTTCATGGGATTCCCAAGTCAATCATCTCAGATTGTGATGGCAGGTTCACATCTAAGTTTTGAAAGAGTGTACAAACTGCTATGGGAACCAGACTACATTTCAGTACCGCTTTTCATCCTCAGACAGACGGTCACACGGAGAGGATAAACTTGATTTTGGAGGATATGCTACGGGCTTGTTCTCTCGATTTTAAGACCAATTGGTGTAAAATGTTGCCATTAGCAGAGTTTGCTTACAACAACAGCTTTCAGGTGACTATTGGGATGGCACCATATGAGGCTCTGTATGGACGAAAATGCAGATCGCCTATATGTTGGCACGAAGCTGGTGAAAAGAAGATGATGGAAAGCATCGATGCTGAAAGAACTGATTTTGTGAATGAAACATCTAAGATGATAAAGCTAATAAGAAGAAAAATAGAGACCGCTCAAAGCCGTCAAAAGAGTTATGCTGACAAGAGAAGAAGACCCTTAGAGTTCGTCGTGGGTGAATATGTGTTTTTGAAAGTTGCACCAATGAAGGAGTTATGAGGTTTGGAAAGAAAGGCAAGTTAAGTCCAAGATTTATCGGTCCTTATGAAGTTGTTAAGCGAATAGGCAAAGTAGCTTATCAGCTGAAATTGCCATAAAAAATGTCAGCAATGCACGATGTATTTCATGTCTCCATGCTCAAGAAGTATGTTCCAGACCCGACGCATGTGATTGAGCCACAAGTGATCGAGATACGGGAATACTTAAGTTATGAAGAAAAGCCAATGAAGATACTCGATCGAAAAACCAAGACCTTGAGGAATAAAGAAATTCCATTGGTTAAGGTGTTATGGTGAAATCATCAAGTTGAAGACGCCACATGGGAACGTGAAGATGACATGAGAACTATGTATCCGCAATTATTCTAAGTTTCGAGGACGAAACTTTTATAAGGTGGGGAGAATTGTAACACCCACCTATTTTTATGTAAAGGACCACGTTAAGTTAGTAACGATGTTAAGGAATTTTATTAATAATTTATGTTATATGTTATGAAATATGATTTAAATGTTACTAACTTTTTATGTCAAGTTTTATGATAGGTGATGACCACTTGGTATCGTTGTGCTCAAGTGTTCATGATTATTTTAATGTATGCTTAATTATGATGCATGATGAATTGAATGTTTTAATGTACGGCATTTAAGGAGAGTTCGGCAGGCCAAACTTTTAAGATCGGCAGGCTGAATAAACTGTCAAAGATCGGTAGGCCGAAGGAAACCATCGGCAGGCTGAACTTGGTGGAATCGGCAGGCCGAAGAGGAAAATCGACAGGCCGAACACAACTGACTAGCAGTCAGCAGAAATCTCTCCAAATTTATGGCTGAGATAATTATATTAAATGGGTGATTTATTATGATTAATTGGCACAATAATGGAATGTTTTATCAGTTAAGGAAAATAAGAAGGTTCGACTTCACATTGATTTGCGTTATTTTAAATGGTTTCCTATTTTAAGAGGGCAAAATATGGTAAGATGTGATGATTTGTTTGACTTTCTTTTTCTTCTCTCCTTCCTTCACGCCTTGGGATGTTAAACAGTCAGAAATTCTGACTTAATGAAGGGCAATGAATGTTCATCATGCTTGTTACGTTAAAATTTTTTTTTTTAACGATTCTTTTCCTCAGCTTTTCTCCTCTTATTCACTATCTGAGATGTTTTCTGATTTTCTCTCTTTCTTCTCTTCTCCACGAATCCCATCTCCTTCCCTCTCAAAAATTCTTTGCAAGTATTGAAAGAAAAAGTTATATTTCGTTGGTTAAATTCAAGGATTTTGAGAAGAAATTTCAAGGTAAGAATTTAGTTTTTTTCGGTGTTTTTGAAAAGAAATTCTCCTCCTCAATTCGTCTACAATATCTTTCTTTAGGTATTGTATTTGTTTTGAATTTTTAATATGTTATGCATGTATGTGTTATGAGATGCTTTCTTAAGTTTCAAGTTGTTTCAATATTTTATGATAAAATATGAATTTTCTATCTTCTACCCCTCACAGTAAAATTTTACTGTTTAATCTTGATGCATGAAAAAAGTAATGTTATTCAAGGGGTAAATATGATGTTTTTCATAATAGTCGTCAAGAATGTGCATGTATAATGTATGATGAATGTATTTTATGTTATGAAATTTTTATGGGAATACATTAAGAAAACTGTTTTAATAAATGTTATTTCTTGATTTTGTTTATGAAATGTTATGTATGTTTAAATGATTTTATGATAATGAAATAATTGTATGCATGATAATATGGTGTTTGTATGAATTTTTAAAATTAAAATATATATATTTTAATTGTTTGAAAATGTTTTATTTAAAAGATAATTATGTTCAAAATGTATGGTTTGTATTTATATGCTTAAGGTAATTTTTATGATTTAAGAAAAATCATAATAACATGTTTATGTGATGACAATTTTTATGGTTATGAATTATGTTTGTAATATGAGATGAATGTATATATGAATGTATATATGAATGTTATATGAATGAATGTTTTGTGATAAGTATTAATTTTATTGTATTTTTAAATGTATAAATGGCATGAACACTCAAAGAAACGAGCACATCGAGACCGCAGCGTCGTCACCAAAAGTATATTAAGGTTAAGTAAGCTAGCGTTAAGGTAAGTACATTCTCACCTACAACATAACACGTTTTACAAGGTTTGATGATATATTCACAATGTTATTCATGATGATTTTATAGTTATTTTCCTTAAAGGATTTCTTATGAAAGATTTTCATGATTTAAAGTTATGTATGTATGATGATGACATGTTTCAAAGTATGAAAATTATGTATATATGTATCACCTAATAAGTGTTGCACACCAATGTTATGAAATGATATGTTATGATGTCATGTTTGGTTTGGGATTAGCTACCCTTCTCCTCTCATGACGGCGCGCCTACAATGATGTTCATGGTGCAACACTTGGGCCCTTAAGATAAAATGGAATAAGTTTTAAAATGGTCAATGTAATGAAAGATATGTTTCTATGAAATTGTGCTTAAGGCACTTTTATGATATGATGACAATGATGATGATGATGTTTATGTAATATTTTAATTATTTGTACTTACTAAGCATTAGCTTAATCATATTTTATGTCATGTTGCTGATAAGGGTAAGAAAATCATGGAATAGGTGGAGGACATGGGAAGGCGTGTGAGCACAAGGCACGATGAATTGTAACCGAAAGAACGCCAAGAAGAATGATTTTATGTTTTAAATCAAGTTTTATATTTTGAATATTATTTTTATGTTAAGTTTTAAGAATATTTGAACTATGGTTTTATATTCCATTTTAACATTTTAAGGAATTATGAACTTCCGCATTTTTATGAAAGGATGGTTTTGTTTTAAAAATTAAGTTTTTCCAAGGATTCTTGGCTTGGTCGGCCTGCCGAACATCTTGGTCGGCCTGTCGATGTCTAGAAGTTTGGCCTGCCGATCACGTTTTCGGCTTGCCGGACAATGATGAGATTTTAAGTCAGTTTTGCATAGCCTCTGCCAGCCTACCGGTTGAGAAACTCCGGCCTGCCGATCATGTTCGGCCTGCCAAAGTCCCATGATCAACCTGCCGAACTGTGGGAGTATGTAACTTTTAAGTGATGTGATGCTTTTATAAGTTATGATTTTACAACTTGGTTTGTCTATTTAATTAAAATAAGTTTATGATTAATTTAAAGTATAATTGAATAAATTATGATATGGAACAAGTTAAGCAATGTTATTTAACAATGTTAAGTTATTAAAAAAAATGTATGAATGGATCCTAGATAAGTATGTTTTGTTATATTTACAATTTAAAGTATTGTAAAAGTTTTGGACTTATGTTTATGATTAAAGTTTAAACAAGTATGAACGTAAGTGTGTAACGACATCTGTGACGTCCGAACTAAGGGGCGTTTCATCTTTAATTTTTCAATCCCTCATAGATCAAATGCATTATTTTTTTTTGTCATCATAAAATTCCATGTTTCTTAGAATTATCTCAAAAATAAAATCAAAATTGCATCCAAAAACGCACCTTTCTTGGAAACGTACTACTCTATGCTGGCCTATCGAACCTAATCATTAGCGTGTTGGTCACCACCATTGGCCTGTCGAACCTTTATGTTCGGCCTGCCACCAGAGCTGATAGAATTCTGCCCTGTGAACGGCCTGCTGAATTGGAAGTTTGGCCTGCCGGTCAGTGACCATCGGCTTGCTGAACCTAAAGGTTCGGCCTACTAACTGAGCTGAATTCACATTTTTTTCAAAAATCAGTTTTTAACAGTTTTTCAATCTTATTTTTAACAATTCAAAAACATAAAAGTTTTAGAAACTTAGGAAAAACAATGGAACTCCTATCATCTCCATCTTTTAGATCCATCTTCACTTAGAATGATTATTTAATATCAAAACTTTACAAATTTTAAAATTAAAATAATAATTCCTAGACAGTAATGATAGACCGCCATCTAATTATATGAAAAACCTAGATACATATTCTATCCTCTAAGGAACCATAATTAGCACAAATTGACTAATTAATAAATAATTAAATAATAATTTAATCAACCATAATTAATTAATAAACATTCATTATATAATCTCATGACAACATTTAATTATATAGAAACCCAAAAGTACCAACTCTCTAAAAAATTAAATTCAAGCATAGAAGAGAATAAGATCACACAATCTATATATATATATATATATATATATATAATATATAGCATGAGCACAATCTCGTAAATTTATGTAAAAACACTGCCTCTGATACCAATCGTTAAAAAACGAGTACACAGTAGAAATTTTGAAATTTTTAAATCAGATTATTTTTTAAAACACAAGTTAGACATGTTACATACATAAATTAATGACAGATCTTACTAACTTTTTATATACCAAAGTAGGCTCGAATCCGAGTAAAGAAGAACGTTCTAAAAGATCATCCATCAATTGGTGTTTTTAGCTATTCTCTATCCACGATCGGAGTATGGGTGGTCACACGTCGTACAGCACTTCCTCCAGTGAGTCTCCTTCCAACCACTTGAGAAGATCCATAACTAAGGTTCTTGATGTTGAACAATAGTTCTCAGAGAGTTTTAGAGTTTCTCAAACTAGAGTACTCACTCTATGCTTCTCAATTAATCTTAAAAAACTAAGAAAACTCACCCTCTATTTATAGTGGTCGAATTTGGGGTTAATCCCTATCAGATAAGGCCTCAAAATTTGAATCTAGATCAATTTTTGATAAAAAAAAATGTGTCTAAAATGCATATATAGATTATCGCATGGTCGGTAGGTTGATCTGGGAGATCGGCCTACCAAACTTGTAATAATTTAATCCCTGAGAATATCTTATTTCCACCCAAGATTCTTAGATAGAGCCTTAGTTTTAATTCAAATAACCCCATAGAAAAGTTATCTGAATAAAATAGTCATATTTGGATAATCCTATAAAAAGTAAAATATTATCCAAATAATTCAGCATGCTTATCTTGAATTAACTTACAAAATTAGTTCAACTGATAAACTTACATAAATTATTAAATCTGATCATATCAAATATCAACCAATCTAATAATTTAACATAAATCACAAATATGTAGGAAAAGCATGCTGTATTGTTACAAGATTTATTATGAGCTAGCAAAGGAGACCTGATGGACATATATTGTTCAAGCTCCTATAATTATAAAATACAATATCCTAGATACTTATTTTATAATTATCAACTCTAACGCTACTCCACTTATTTTATAATTATCAACTCTAACGCTACTCCACTAAAAGCTTAAAGCTACACTCTTAAACCATATAAAATTATGAAGCTTCAATAAGCTAACCGTACATGACATATCATAATGTGTCACATCCCTATAGGATATTCATAATCGGCTTAAGGATAAATTCTGTTTTACTTTCCCGATTATTTTTAACTTACGTTCTATTATCAAATCATTCGAATACTTACCATCCAAAGACAGTATACTATTTGGTTACACCTATGTATCCAAATGGTTAAGTGCTTCAGTCTTTCAATTACAAGATAATGTTGTTAGACATGATGCCCTAAGGAGTAAGATGTTGTTATATATTTTTGGAGACATTTTATTAATAAAAAATTTATTTATTGTTCACATACCAAATTTTATCCTCTTTACATTCATATCTGTTAAATGTATGATAAGCAAACAAAATTCTAAGGTCGTCAGTTTAAACCTTTAAGATTCAAGCATATGATGGATAGATTATGCGGAAGACAAGATTTTAAAGGTGATGGTCTAAATCACAAGATCCACAATCGAGGAAATAAGGTTGGGCGATCTATTCATGCTAAGATTGTTATGTTATCTACATCCCTTATGAAAGATGGCTTGTCTTGGCCATTGGAGTGGGACTCCACGAGTAGAAACAATGGTACATTGTCATATGTGACGATGTTTTGGATCGAAACATAAAGTTGAATTGATTTAGATTAATAATTCTATCTATGCAAATCAATTCACTTTAGACAATCATATGTGTTGTGTCTTAATCCTGAAATGACAAATGGGACCATTATCTTGACTTATGTCTTTTGACGTACCAAAGGGTGACATTCTGACTTTGTGATGGTATGTATACCGGTACGTTGGAGATATGACTCTTGACAATGTAGACTTTTTTTTCACAGATATGGAATTCATAGCTCTTTTGTAGAGTTAATGATATTCTCTTATATGCGTTATCTTATAATTGGAAGACTGAAAAGCTCAACCATTTAGATGGAAGATGCAACCAAATGGTATACTGTTTTTGGATAGTAAGTTTTCCAATGGTGAGATAATAAAAGGTAAGATAAAAATAATCGAGAAGGTAAGATAGAATTTATCCTTAAGCCTATTACGAATATCCTATGGGGATACAACACATTCTAATATATCATGGACCCTTAGCTTATTTGGAGCTTCGTAATTTTATATAGTTTGAGAGTGCAACTCTAAGCTTTTAGTGGAGTAGCGTTGAGTTAATAATTATAAAATATATATCTTAGATATTGTATTTTATAATTATAGGAGCTTGAACTATATAGGTCAATCAGGTCCATTTTTGCTAGCTCATAATAAAGCCTGTAATGATATGGCATACTTTTCCAATAAATTAGTGACTTATGTTAAATTAATAGATTGACTAAAATTCGATAGGTCAAATAATTCATGTTTATTTATCAGTTAATTAATTTTGTGAATTAATTTAAGATAAACTTGTTGAATTATCGGGAACATTTACTTTTTATAAGATTATCCATATATGACTGTTTTGATTAGATAACTTCTCTATTGGGTTATTTGAATTAAAACTGAGGCTCTATTTAAAGAATCTCGGGTGGAAAATAAAAGATTCTTGAGAGTCATATTATCACAAGTTCGGTAGGCTGATCTACTTGTTCGGCCTGCCTATGGGGTAAGTTTGGTAGGTCAATTGTTAGTTCAGACTGCCAATCTAACGATAATCTAATCATGCATTTTTGACACGATTATATCAGAAGTTGATCCATATATGAATTTTTGAGGCCTTATTTGATAATAACTAACCTTGGGTCTGACCTCTATAAATAGGGAGTGAGTTTTCTCAATTATTCAAATCAGTTGAGAAGTTAAGAGTGAGTACTCTACTATAAGAAACTCTAAAACTCCTTGAGGGCTATTGTTCACAATCAAGAACCTTAGCTCTAGGTCTTCTTGATTGGTTGGAATGAGAGTCACCGGTGGAAGGGCTGTATGACGCGTGCCCACACACACTACGTGTTGGAAAAACAGTCTACAGTGAAAATTTTAAAATTTTAAATTAGAGTATTTTTCAAAACACAAGTTTGATACGCTATATGCATAAATTAACTAGATCTTACTAACCTTTGAATGCTGAAGAGCTTCTGAAATCTGTGAACAAAAGAACGTTCTAGAAGAGCCTCAAGCAACTGGTCTTCTTTGCTATTCTCTATCCATGGTTGGTATTTGCATGGGCACACCTCATACAGCTCTTCCCCAATGACTCTCCTTCCAACCAATTGAGAAAATCTAGAACTAACATTCGTGATTTGTGAACAATAAATCTTCAGGGAGTTTCAGAGACTCACAGACTAGAGTGCTCATTCTTAATTTCTCAACTGATTTAAATAACTCAGAAAACTCACTCTCTATTTATAGAGGTCGTCCTCAAGGTTAGTCATTATCAGATAAAGCCTCAAAAATCCAAATCTAAATGTATATCTGAAAAAATCGCGTCTGAAACGCGTGATCAAATTATTATTAGATCAGCAAGGCAAACTAACGGATCGGCCTGCCGAACTTGCTCCATCGACAAGCCGAACTAACTGATCGGCCTACTGAACTTGTGATAATATGATCCTTGAGAATCCTTTATTCCCATCGAGATTCTTTAGATAAAGCCTCAGTTTTAATTCAAATAACCCAATAGAGAAATTATCTGATTAAAACAACAATGTCTAGATAATCTCTAGGAAAATAAATATTCTAGATAATTCAACAAATTTATCTTGAATTAATTTACAAAATTAATTCAATCAATACATAGATATAAATTATCTGAAAAAATGTCTCCAAAAATATATTACAACATTTTACTCCCATGGCATCATGTCTAACAACACGGGTCAAACCTACCTAATACCCGGCTCAAGTGGTAGCCTATAAATTGAGTGCATTTACTGCACCTTAAGGTAATGTGCTCTTTCTCACCTAACTTTCCTTCCAAACTCGGTCGAACAGGTATCTGACTTGAGTATCAGAGAGCCTTTAGCCGGGACCATACCGGTGCCCCCTTGACCTCTAAAGCGTCTTTCTTCTTGTGCAAGTCCAACTCGGGAGGCCGAAATGAACAAAGAAGGGCCGTCCGACCATCGTACTCAGCCGCACGTGGTGTTGATCTCCAACAAACCAAGGCAAAGCATCAACAACTTGTATACGATATTGTGCACTTGCAATTTCACATAACAATTACATCACTAGTTTACTTTAGTTTACCACTAATAGATTAGATTATCATTGATAAATTGATAAATTATTAAGGGAAATTAGTTTATTACTAACTAATACCGACTAGTCATTGATAAACTACCTAGTTAATTAATTATAAACCATAAGTTAATATAATATTGATGTACGTTAGTTTATCATCAATGTAAAAAAAAAAGGGATCATTTGCTTATTTTTTAAAAAACTTCGACCATTTAATTAAAAAATAGAAAACAAGTATGGTAAAGGGCAACAAAATTCGCCACCAATAGAAAATTTTTGTTAAGATAGTTAGATTTTCATCTAATGATGAAAAAGCTTAAAAAAATACATAGATCATAACAAGTCCTTTCACATATAACTGAATACCAAATTCAATTCGGGAGATTTTGATGAATGACTTTTGGAAATTTTTTTTTTGATGAATGACTTTTTTTTTTACAATTTTTGGCACTAAAAAAAATATTTTTTGAACATCAAAATGGTTTCATTTTTTTTTTTCATTTTATTGAAGTTTCTTATTCTGCTATAGTCATTTTTTTTTTGAAAAAAATTAAAACAATTTACCTACATAAAAAAGCATATTTTTTTGTTCCAAAAAAAAAAAGACTTTTACCCGATTCAAATTTTTTTTTATCCCTTTCATCCAAATCTTCCAATTCTAAAGCCTAAACTCATCTCTCTCACTCATATCTTTCTCTCCCTCAAATATCTCTCTTATCTTTCTTCTCAGTCTGCCTTCTATTACCACTGGATTCCATAGAGTCGCTGTCATTAAATCTGGTCTAGCTCGGTCATGATTTGCGCCCTCCCCCGAGTACAACAACACTATGGTGTCTCCCCCTTCGCTCCTATAGCCCATTGTGCCCCACCCTCACCTTTACTGTTCGTGCAGCAACCGACTTGCACCGTCACATTTATCGGCCTTCGCCTCCCTGCGTGTTGCTCGTGAGAACGGCGTGGCTTACAACCATGGACGAAGCAAACTGTGGGTTGCAAAACGCAAATGCTCCTCACCCACCATCGCCATCTTTGCCTCATGCTTCATGCCCCTTGCTCCTCTGTAAACCCACCGCCACTACAAGCGGTGGTTCGCCGCCCTCGACCTCGCGATCTATCACAGTCCTCTGGGTTTTGGACTAATTTTTTTTTCCTTGTATTATGAAATTAAATGTGTTTTGTAAATTAATTGTGTTTTTAAGATAGATTTGTATATTTATTTGTTGTATTATTTGTGAAAAATTTGTAATTGGTTTGATTTTTGATTTGTTAACTAATCTAAATTCGTCTATTTGTTAATCTTTGGGGGCTTTTGTATTAATTTAGTGGTGTTAATTCATCTGTTTGATTTGATGTTTGTTAATTCATCTGTGGGAAGGTCTATGGTGGAGAATGAAGTTATTCTCTATTAGTGGATAATAATCCAAGGATCATATGAGATTTTTGGATTTGAATCTATGGTGAAAGAATAGAAGGATTACTAACTCTACCACATATAAATTAAAACCTAATTATAATTTTTACTTTAAAAATAAAATTAAAAAAATACATCTGAGTCCCTCCTCCACCGCATACCATCCTCACCGAGCCTAGAGAAAGCAAGCTTCCGATCGGAGTTGGGGACGGAGACATAATGGAGCTTGCCGATGGTGCAAATCGACGGCTTCTCCGGAATCTTCGCAGCACCGGTGTTGAAAGCTCTCAAATTGGACGATGCCGTTGAGGACAACGGTGACAGCGCAAGGCACAGCACGACGGCGCGTGAGAGCATAGAGTTTGGAATTAGAGACCGAATGATGAACGAAGAAGATGAAAACGACGCACGAAGAAGTAACTACCGAAAGTCGAAAGTTCAATAAATAGTTACAACACAATTCTCTCTCTCTTTCTTATTTTTTAATCTCTAGAAACACCAACTGTTGCCTCCCCTTTGAACTTGGCCACCACGAGTCGAGATATCCTCGTTGGCAGTGAGCTCTTGAGGTCGTTGCAAGGTTCATCGAAACACCGAATCGTCTGCGAGGCTCCACCGCCAAATCTCCACCGCCGAGTTCTCTTCTCTATCGTCGCCATCGGCAAAGGCCACAGCGGCTATGGTGGATTTCTTGACTCTTTTTTTTTTTTTTTTACGAGTTAAAGGAGAGGAAGATGGAAGAAAGAGAAGTTGTTGAATGCTTTTGATTCTATTTTTGTCAATGTAAACTCATCGTTTTAACGCTGTTTAATTAAAAAAAAAAAATAAAATTCTAGTACACCACCAAAATTTTCCCTATTTTTTAACATCTTTTGGCTGTAATTTAGTACGAGAGATACTATAGTTTACTATTTACCGTTCGATTGTGAAGAATAAAAACTCGCTCGGATCATAGACCTTCCCAAAAAAATAGTTAACAAAGGGCCCTTTATGCGCAAACTTTCCATAATAAAACCTATATTCTACGTAAGCTTAGACTTATTTTTTTCCCTTTTTTTTGGCTGAAAGCGTAAGCTTAGACTTAACTCCTACACAGAGTCCTTTCAAAAAAAAAAAAAAAAAAAAGAGTCCTACAGTGAGAGAGAGTAATGGCGATGAAGAAGGTGTTGTTGCTGTTAAAACCGTTCGACATTTACCCAGTTTGGCGATCGGAAGGTCTTTCTCGTGTCAAAAACCCTCAGGTAAACTGTGTTCTACTTCAGCTTTTAATGTTTGAAAGTACACGCTGTAAATCTTTTATTCTTTGCATGGTTTCTAATAATGGGCTGGTTCTTTTTTTTTTTTTTTTTTGTCTTAATTACTCCAATTGTTTCGTTACACCATTCTAAAGAGCCAGGTGTACGGATACTTTTTCGTTGGCATTTGCGTTCAAGGTGTTTGATGAAATGCCAAAATGAAAAGTTTTTTGAATGCTAAGTAGTTTTTGCTTTGTTTTCTTTCCTTTTTTTTCTTGGGATAGAAAGTTTTGGTTTGTTTTCTTGTCAACTAGGAAGATATGTCAAAGACTCAAAAGTAATTATATTGTGTGTAGAAATCTTTACTATTGAAAAGTTTGCTTACTGAATGGAATCATATGAGTGAAAGATATCTTAGTATGACTATTTTTTTTATATAGATATTTAGAGAAAAACTTATAATAACATTTGTTTTTCTATAAAATAAAAATTGATTGCTTTCTTATCTTGACAAACTAAACCGCGAAAATTGAGCAGTTTCTGGTAAATTCTTCTCTCTAAAAACTCAAATACGTCTTTGACTGAGCTACAGTGTAACTGACATCAGCTCAGCCTAATTTTGTCTTAAAGAGTTTCAATTTTTTAAGATTTTAATGTGAATAAAGGGATCTTTCAACCTTTTTACGGACAATATGGCGGAAAAATTTCCATAAGGCTAAGGAAACTTGTAAGTGGAGATCAGGTTTACAAGTTTGAGTTTTGAAGTTTCCAACTTTATCATTCATTTTTTAGAACGCACCATATGTTCTCTGTGAAGATATTGCCTATAAATTAAAGTGGTTACAACGGTTTATAAGGCAGTTATGAGGTGTTTATTATGTGAGTGTTTCTGTCCAAGACTGCAGCTTGTGCAGGATTACACTTGATGACGTGAGGCCATAGCTGAAGTTGTGATATGCGCTGTTACACAGGATTCCAACTGTTTAATGTAATATGAGCTGAGGAAGAATAAAATTGAGAGACTAGCATTCAGTTCTTGTTTTTAGTTCTTTTCTCGGGTGATATATTGAGCTCTGGGTTCTTTCTTGTAAAGGGGGTGGAGGAATGTTAGTTTCCCGATGAAAAGTCTTCTTAATTACAGAGAGAGAGCTTGATGAGAGTGCTGTGACTCTGAGTGTGTAATTCTCCTCATTAATGGATTCAACTAGGGCTAAACCTGCCCTCACTTGGATGTAGGATCATTCAAGATCCGAACCAAGTATAAAATACTGTCCATTTTTCTTTTTTGCTTTCTTGTGTTTCTTGCTCGTGAGTGAGCAATTCCTGTTTTCCCTCACATTCTCTTATTATTTTCAATTGTTTTTCTCACTTGAAATTCATTTTCTTTTGAATGAATTTCAGGTGTTGCATTACTTGGAAAACAGGCTTAAAGTGCACAAGGATGCCATAAACTTTTGCCAGGACGTCTTGCGGAATAAGCCTGTTGAGTGGGAACCCATATTTCGTAGCAATTTATCGCGCCCCATCTCTGATGTGGACCTGGTTGTTACAGTTGGCGGTGATGGCACTCTTTTACAGGCCAGCCATTTCATTGATGACTCAATCCCAGTTGTAGGTGTGAATTCTGATCCCACACAAGCTGAAGAGGTCAGTTATTTGCTCGTCTAAGTAGAGACTTTCATCCTTCGATTAGCATATACATTTCCATAATTCCTGGTTTCCATGATCATATTTGAAACATCTTTTATTGGGAAGCTTGCGCCATTTGTATTAGTATTATTTTTACTTTTTATTTTCTTATGTTTAGGTGGAAGAGTTCAGAAACGTGTTTGATGCTACTAGAAGCACCGGTTACCTTTGTGCTGCAACTATCAGCAACTTTGAACACGTAAGATTTCCTAAAAATTTTTAGTTTTAATGTGGGGAGTGCCTGTAGTCTTGGCTCATCTATTTAAGGGTATGTTTGGAAGAAGGTTTAAATAAGTTATAAGAAAAAACATAAGCTTATTGTGCTAAACAAGATAAAGCTTTTACGGAGGGAAAAATGTCTATGCTGAAATTTTGACCATTTTTCATGTGTTTTGGAATTGAAATGCATGTGATAAGTAGTAAAAGAAGCACTCATCAATGACCGCTTTCCATAATTTATGGACTACGGAGTGGTCAACTGAAATTTGTAATCTTGCCACATCCCTCCTGCTACGATGGCGATTAGTTAGGACTGGTTTGTGCAGTAAGAGATGGAACATACTGAAGAAAGTTGTGCTTTAATAGAAGAAATTTTTATTCCTGCCATATACCGTTTAAGTGTTGTTCACTTTTTGTGTTTCAAGAGATATTTTAACAAAGCAGTTTTGTGGTTCAAGACATATTTTAACAAAGTTGTGCTCGCATTTTGCTTTCATGGTACTTGTCAGCCCAAAGCATAAACTAATTTCTATAGATGCCTATAGCCTGTACCATTATTATAAAGAAAATAATTGTTTCAGGTATTAGATAGCATCATTGAGGGTCAAATGGTTCCTTCCCAATTATCGAGGATGTTAATACGTCTAAACTCGCAGAAGCTGCCTACTTATGCTCTAAATGACATTTTGATTGCACATCCATGTCCAGCATCAGTTTCTCGATTCTCCTTCAAGTAGGGTGTTTTCCATGTTGCATTACAATTTAGCTACATTTGACCTGTCCTTTTGCAGATTAATGGTTGTTATTTCTCTTTCTTCTTCCCCAAACTGAAAAATTAAAAGGAAAGCAATATCTTATTTTTGTTTTTCCTCCTCAGCAGAGTTAAAGGGAATGACCAATCACTTTCCCCTATAGTGCATTGTCGATCGAGTGGTCTCAGAGTTTCGACAGCTGTTGGATCAACGGCTGCAATGCTTTCAGCTGGTGGGTTTCTAATGCCTACTCTATCACGCGATCTGCAGTACTTGGTGAGAGAGCCCATTTCAGCGGGAGAAGCCTCAAGCTTGTTGCATGGATTAGTGAAATTTTATCAATCATTGGACTTGACTTGGTTTTGTAAAGAGGGTAACATATACATCGATGGTTCCCATGTTTGCTACTCTTTAAAAAACGGGGATGCTGTTGAAGTATCTTCCAAGGCCCCAATTTTGAAGATATTCTTGCCCGATCATTTGTTAGAACACACGACAGGAAAAGAAAGCTGAGGTACTCTATGTTTATTCTATGCTTATTGGATTTTAGATAGAAATTTGTAAACGCTTAAAGAATGAATCATTTTTTAGTTGTGAGAACGATGCAAAATGTAGATTGAGCACGTTACATTAATGAAAAGCTGCAGGTCGTAATGACCCTTAAGAAATCCTTGAACATGAATAAATATTAATTAGAAGTGAGTTAAAAACACTAAGGTAACATGGTACCAGCCGTCTGTTGTCGGCTTGTTGGTAAGGTGAGAGCTTCAAGCCCGATTTCTGGTTGGACAACCCTCACACAAGCACTGCTTAACAAAGTGGGAAAAGGAAAAGCTATAGGCCTAGGACCTTCAACCCTTGTTTCAAGTGGGGTTGTTCAAAGCACCTCATCTTGTCATTTGGTCATTGCCCATCATGTGTGGCCTTTTTTTTTTCTTTTTCTTTTTTTTCCCTCCATGCTTGCTCACACTTCGCTGACCTATCACACGCTAAAGAGAAGACAGTACGATAGAAAAGTAAATGGAGCACACCGTAGAAATATTCTAAATATGAGAAGTGAAAAAGAAAAAATGAAAGTTCTAAGGTTGTCTTATCACCATTCAAAAAAAAAAAAAGTTGTCCAATCATTGATCAGAGGAATGCAACAGGTATTTTTCCTCTAACACCCTGCTAAAACCCTGCAAAACCTCTTCCAACGTTTGTTTTCCCCTATGTTCTTGTGAAACAAACGAGTCATACAATGTGAAAGCACCAAATTGTATTATTGTGGAAAAAATATCGAATAGTAGAACAGCGTGTTGTATGTAGGCTGAAGAAGCAATAATGCCCTATTACAACCCAAAAAAAATAATAATAATAATGCCACATAATTTACAGTAAAGTTCAGTACCATCACTTGATAAAGTTGAGGCATATCTGGCTTTAAAAGTTTGCAAGCGGTGGAATTCAAGAAAAAAAATCATGGTCAATGGTAAGCAACTCATAAAGCTGACTTCCGCCGACTGTTGGAAGGTATAAAATATCAAACAGTAGATTAGCGCGCTGTATTATAGGCTGAAGAAGCAATAATGCCTTATTTCAACCAAAAAAAAAAAAAACCTAATGCCGCAAAATCTACAGTAAAGTTCACCGCTATCACTTGATAAAGTTGAGGCATATCTGGCTTTAAAAGTTTGCAAGTTGTGGAATTCAAAAACAAAACTTGGTCAATGTTAAGCAACTCATAAAGCTGACTTCCACGGAAAGTTGGAAGGTATAAAATACTTTCTTCTTGAATTGAAAACGGTGATTACAGCAAAATGTAGTTTTCTTTCAAGCATACAAGACTGGTGATAGTGTATGTGTAAATGCTTTTACCACAATCCATTTAGCATTCTTCAGCATTTGGCCCTCTTAAAGCGTTGGGTAATCTTCACGAAATTCACAACAACAACGGAGCTGGTAGCCAAGTGCTTTATTAATATTTTTCTATCTCGATTTACAACAATAATAGAGCCGGTACATCGAGATTTCTTATGCCAAATCAAGTGTATTCCTTATCGCAATTCGGTTATACAAGGAACATTTGAAATCTCACATTTTCAATTCAAAAGATATTTTCTGAGAAACAAGTAGGATTTCAGGCTTCTTTCTTTCATGGCCTGTTGGGCAGCAATTATTAAGTTCATTTTCCAGACAAAAACCTGTATTTGTATCAAGATCAAGCACATTAATGATTCCATCATCCAACTACTTCACTTCCATCATCCAACTAAGTCACCAAGGAAATTACCTTCACCAATGAAAGCTACAAAAGGTAATAGCAGAACGGGCTTTGGCAATTTGGCATCCTGCCTTGGTGAAGGGGGTGCAATGCTGTGGAACGTTAATCGGCTTCTACGATATACCGTTATACATATTTCTATGTCAATAGAATCTGCTTTAACTATTTCACCAAGAAAATTAGCATTTGAAGCAAACGTTGTGAGAACTGCTGATTCATGTTTCTCTGCAGTACCAACAGAATTCCTGTGTTCGGAAGAAAATTTCCAAAGGGAAAGGAAACAAATTCTTAAACCAGTCATAGCCGAGCAGACAGCAAATCCCCAAGATTGATGCTACAACCTAGAAACAAATTCCATGAAAAGTTAGCAAGTAGAGTAGCCAAGTAAAAGTTTGGAGAATGAAGTCCGTGGCTTACGTGAACAATTGTGCATGGTTGCGTGAGAGTTCAGGCCCCTTCATAGGAGAGAGAATCAAGTTCCTCAAAGTCATTGAGGGGTTGCCAGATCCAGTTCCAAAGACAGAATGAACACCAACTCTTCTGTTCCCAGCATCAACTGGAATAGCAGCTTGTTTTGCTGGTGAGCTAACAGAGATGTCAAAGGGAACACCGGAGTTTGAACTATTTTGTCGTGCTGTCCATATATAGTCTCTGGGCGCTGGAGTGTCCGGAGTAAAAACATGCCAATCTGCAACAAATAAGTCAACTGGTTTTCGAATATTTAAGCAAACTTAAGTTCTTCCGTTTAGTGCCAGCACTGATAAGTCAACTTATACACTTTTGAATCCTTGTACAATTGTCAGTACATTGTAAAGTAAATTTCAAGAATTGACAATTAGTTGTTGCTTAGAATGTGGTGTAAAACTGGGAAAGGATTACCTTTTCTCATAGCTTCTCCGTTGTTAGCAACACTAGTTGGGTTGGAGAATAAATCAGGCTCGTTCCTTGAATAAAAGTTGCTTGCTGGTTGGATGGCAGATCTTTTTATCAACTCATACTCACTTCTTAATTGATCATACATTTCATCTAATTTCCTTTTCTGCCTGATAAAGGAAGAGTTTAGTTTTAAAACATTGGACCTAATAATGGGACTGCAGTGAATGTCAACAAAAAGTTTCAGGAAAGTGTTAACAATGCACAATAAAGGGAAAACAAACACCTGGATTTTTCTGCAAACTTTTCCTGGAGCTCCTGCTTGTCTTTGGATAGGTTTTCGTTTTCTTGTTCCATCATTTGGCACCTTTTAGCCATTTTCTGGTATGCAATATGTACCTGCTCCAGTTTTTCCGTGAACTTTTCCTGCATGGCTTCACATTTCTGCCGGCATTGAGCTACTACTCGGTTCATCTTGTACTGCATTTCCAATTCTCTTTGTCCAATATAAAACATCACGCTTCTGTATGCAGCCTTCATCACTAGAATTGGTCAAGGAAAGCTAAGCGGACCTGTGTCCTCTTATCAAACTCAACCTTACACAAGCCGCAGAACATACCACATTTGGTTTAGTTACTCCGCAAAAGGAGAAATTGAAAAGTACTGCCCCACATATTTGTTCCTCTGTTCTGTCAAAGTGCTAGGGTAGTTTGTAACTTACTATTATTATCCTACAGTACTAAGGAAGAAGGATACATATCTGAGGTGATACTCCAGCCATAACCATCTGCAACCAACAACACGTTGAAAAAATCAGCATCAAAGAAAGTTACCAGGTAAAGAAGCTAAAGTAGCAGACAAAACCAGTTTCTAGAGAAGGGGACAGAGTTTAGGGCAAGTAATAAAAATGTTCAATCAAATACATTTAATTTTCAAAACTGCTTACATTTATCCATTCATCATTTGGATTGATATCCACAGGTTTCATATGACTGTCAAGTAGAAAGCAAGAATAAGAATGCTGCTTGGAAATAAGAAACGAAACTAGTATATACAACAACCCTATCCCAGCATCCAAGTAAACATTTAACGATAGTTTTATATCGCAGCTTTCAATTTTGTGTGTCAAAAGGTATTGCTAAAGTCACGGAAGGAAAATAGTTTTACGCAGGTGTTTAACGCCAATAAGTTTTCATAATATGTATCATGGTTACATTCTTAACCATCATCTATGCTTAGCACCCCATGCACATCTAAGAATCCACAAGTTGAAGAGTAGAGACTTAAAACATTAAACAAAAGAAAACAAGGAGAATTCTAAGCATCACCATTACAAGTTTCAACCTCTAAGAGAGCATTTGATGCATCTTTACAAGTGACTTACCTCTTAGAGAGCACTTGATCACAAATAGGACAGGCTCCATCACTGCTAAGAATCTTGCTGGCATCTTCTGTGCCTTTTATATGTTAAGGAATTTTTTTATAAAAAAGGAACAATGACCTCAGACGGAAAAATAATTAACCTATACAACTGCAAAGGTACAGTATTTCTATGGATCTGGATACATAGAACATGACCACAAGTTGTGGAAATGGCTCGGCCTTCCAGTTCTCGCCAGCATGCGTTGCATCTCATTTCAGACTTCACAGACAATCAATAATCCCATGGCATATCTGGAGCATTTCAGACGTGAAACTCAAAAGGTTTCTGAAAACAATATAGCTTCACCATAGAGATCAGTAAGGTTTGTGGCAAACAGAAGAAAGACATACACGGCTCGTTCAAACTAAAAAAATTGCAAGCTTGTGTGCCAATATGACTTCAATTATGAAATATGAGCACCATTCCATGTAGGCAACTAATTAGAAGATATATTGTTTGGAAGAGGTTTATTTAAACACAAGCATATTAGGTTGGGAATGTGCATCAATTTGAAAAGGATTTCTCAATTAAGGCGGAAGAATATTTGGCAAACCTTTATTGGCGAAAATCCCAGGCAACCAGGCGCCATAAATTAAATTGACGTCAAGGCATTCTCCGCAAACTTCAGCCATAAATTTTAAATTCCTTTTTTAACAATTCTTTAAGATGACTAGTGTTGCAGTTTTTATATTGGAATTGAAAAATTAAAAACACAAATTTTGTTCGACTGAAATCAGTAAAGAATAAAATTTGTGGAGAAGACGTATCTTTTATGAATTCCCAAGTCAAGGAAATATGAGTTTCAGGATGGGCACATTTGATCGCATCTTCACTTAAGATGGAATTTCAAACCCAGAGATACTCATTTGGTAAAATTTAGCCTATGATATTCAAGTAAAACCTCTCAACTAATGAAGTCATTTTGTCCCTAACCACATATTTTACCATTATGCAAACATGTCTGATAACTTTTGGATTTCACTAAAAACAGTAAAATCCACTAAGTTTTCCAAACTACGCAAAAACAAAATAATTCAAGCTCTTTGATAAAAAACCTTAAAACAGAAGGAAAGTAGAGTCCAAACTAACCTAAACATCTATTTAGCTCATTTTAGCGAAGATCAGCATCTTTTAAGATCTCAAATAACAAATAATGCATGCATGCAATTAGAATACCTGAAACCGGAATATTCCAATCCTCTCGCCCAAACTTTCAACCCAATATCTGAAAACTAAGAAAAATAAATATAAATCGAAGGCTAGAAAAAATGAAAATTAGAATGAAATCCAAAGCGCACAATGAAATTAAAAGGTCGTGATTTTCCCTTACAGCTGTCAATCTCTATCAAATGCGGAGGAAAGCTCAGAAAAAAACGAAAAGGTATGCCCTAGAGGAGATGGCGATTCTCAGATTGTGCTCCGACTACGAAAATGAAATACTCAAACTGCATAAATTCAAAATAAAAACAAGAAAAATGGATCGAAATTACGCAACTGAATCCAAACCAAAGTTAACAAATTTCAAGAATAAAAAAAGAATGAAATTTTGAAAAAAAGAATTACAGCGAAATCATAGGAGAAACTTAAAGAATCTATGGCTCTTCCAGTGTTAAAAAGTTGCAGAATCCAACGCAAGAGAAGGCGAAGAAGAGAGAGAAGCTCCCGATGAATGAAGGAAATCTAGGCCTTGAGAATGGAATTCGCGGGAAAAGTTCTCGCTATCTCTCGCGAGAAGATGAAGGACAGTCGGAGGTCGGAAATCAGAAAACGCAAAGTTGGTTAAATTCAAGTCTGTGATGGCGCTAAAAATGAAAGAAGAGAAACACCCGTGTGGGCTTCATAGCTACCGCTTTCTTTTTTAGCTTTTAAAACGAGGTTAACGTGACAATTGATTTATTATGTTTATTGAATTAAAATATAATTTTAATTTATAAAAATTTTATAATAAAATATTTAAATTATTTTTATATAATTATATAATATAATATATAATATTATTAAAATAATTATTATATTTTTAAAAATATTTTAAAATATTTTAAATATTATGTTAGGTTTTAATTTTATAATAATAATTTAAAAACATGTTGTAATTTTTTTTATAAAATGTTAATAAAATATTTACTATTTTACCCATATCCAGGCACTGAATCGAACCCTAAATAAATCATCAAAATATCTATCTCGTCCCTCTCTCTCCAAAATTCTGCTCTCTCTTTTCGCGCTCTCTCCTGACTTATAAGAAAAATGGAGCGATGTCTCTCTGTCCTCCTTCCTCTTTCTCTCAACGCCCCCTCTCTACAACAGTGACGAATTCTCCGGCAAATGGTCGTTCTTCGACGTTGCAGATCCGACGAAGATCTTTTCGTTCGAATATGTGACGAAGGCCATCCGAGGCCTGATCTCTAGCGAATCTTGGCCCCGTCGTCATTGGTCTTCTCCTGTCAGATCTCGGCTCCCGTGATTCACGAGGCTCGTCAGTTGTAGGTGCGAAGAAGTGCAAGGAAGAAAACGCTCGCCACATGGCCAATCTCCGTCGTCTTTTCACCTCCTACAACGTACGGTTTTTCTTTCCTCTTTTCTTTTTATTCATTTCCATGGAAAAAAAAAGACAATTTTTTTTATTTTTGTAAATTACAATTTTTGATCTGCCTTCAATTATTTCTTTTATTTTTTCCGCATCTATTTATGAATTCTGAATTGCTTGTTTAATTATGTAAATTTATTTGAATGGACTTTATTAGCTTTTGTGTTGGAATTTATTGGATTTAGTCAGTTTTGCTTCATGATTTTCTGTCTATAATTTTTTTTTTCGATTATTTGAACTATTGATTAAGTGGTTGAAGTTTTAAATATAAAATTGTTTCGAGTACTCTATTTGCAACTTTTAGATAAGATCTCACTGAAGAAGAAAAAAAAAAAAAACCTAGATTTACCTTGTACATAAAGCATTGGACCAAGATATAGGTCGAGCCCTCTATAATTTTTGTTTTGAATCATTATTTCTTTGAATTTTTCCTAGATTTTTTTTTTCAAATTACTTGATTTGGAAAAAAAATGGCAGGTGATGAATTCTACTCAACCGCTTATTGATATACTGATTATTTAGTGTAGATAATTCGTTTTTATCGGATTCGGAAGCTTCGGAATGTTGTGATTTTGTAAGATAAAACTTTTTCTATGCATCAAATCTTTGTTTTGCTTTAAATTGTATTCAAGGGGTTAATTACACTAACTCAGGCACTATGCACAATTCGGTGAAGCTGAATATGTTAAATCTCGGCGTTGATTTTTGAAAATTTGTTTACTTTAAGGAAAATCTCGTTCGTGATTTAGTTGTTGAACGACGTTTTTAAATTGTATCCTCACAGGTTTTAAAGCAAACAATGAATTCTGTTTATTCTATAGCTATTGGTACATAAATATTAAGACTTGCTTTCTTAAAAACTCACAATAGATTCCATCAGCAGATTTCTGAGTTGGTGGTGTTGTGTTTGGATTTGTTAAAATAATTGTCTTATTTCTAAACTATTGGTTTCTTTGCAGCTAATATACAGAATTGGAAAGGGAGACATTCGTGGAGTTCAAGTTTGTGTAAATTGCGTCGTTATAGTATGAATTTGTGTATCGTTCTCTATAATATGGTGTATCGATGGTTTTTTTTTTTTTTTTTTTTAAGAGAGGTGATATTTATAAAAAATGAAATTAAAAAAAAAGATAATCTGATGGATTATAGAACGGAACCTTTTTTGCACTTAGTGGGTTCTGCGACGAAATTTGATAGGTTCTAGGATAGAACGTGGCAGATTACGGTCCAGCATCTCACGTCAACAACCAGAGACGGTTAGCAATTTTTTTATTTCAAAGAAAATATATTAGAATCTGGTAGGTTTTAACTTTGGAACCTGTTAGATTATGCTCCGGCACCCCGCGCCGCAACTAGAGGCAGTTGGTGCTTTGTTTCAAATAAAACTGTTAGGAATTTAGTAGGTTTCAAGTTTGGAACATACCAGATTACAATTGGGCACCTCGCGTTGGTGACCGGAGACGGTTGGAATTTCTTTGTTTTAAAAAAATATGTTAGAATTTAGTAGGTTTTGAAGTGTTACAATCGACACCTCGTGCCGACAACTGGAGGTAGTTAGTGCTTTTTTGTTTCAAAGAAAATATGCTGGAATTTATTAGATTCTAACTTTAGAACCTATCAGGTTACAATCTGATACCCTGTGTCGGCAACCAAAGGTGGTTGTCGGTTCTATGTTTCAAAGAAAATATGTTGGAACTTGGCGGGTTTCCTTATGAGGGAGTGAGAAGGGAGAGTAACTTGGATTTTTCATAAATCATCAATTTCTAATAAAATGATAGTTTTAATAAATTGTTTCTAAGAAAGTATTTTTAATAAGTTGAGACATTTGGGGTGTATTCTTATAAGTTGCCCATTTGACAAATACTACTTATATTATGCATTATTGTTTTCCAATCATATCACTTCTATAAAAAGGTTGAAATATGACTTTTAAGCAGTATAAAGACATAATTGATCATAAGTATTTTAAATTAGGATTAGGCAAACAAGTATTATCCAAGGGTATTTTGGTCTTTTTGATTAAAAAAAGTGGTATCAATAAGTGGAAAAAAAATAATAGAACACAATAATAATAATAATAATAATAAAATAGTATACCATTTAATTTACTCAAAATAATAAGACAAAAAACTTAATTTTGTCCATTAAATTAAAATATTACTCCAGTTTATAAATATTTTATATATGTTTCAAAATAAAACAATTAAAATAATTATTAAACAATTATGCAATACAAAATATGATATCATTAAAATAATTACTGTATCATTAAGATATTTTAAATATTGTGTTGAATATTAATAGGAAATTTTTATAAATGTCATTTCTTAATATTTACTGTTTATAAATGCTATATATGTTCATTTATGGCACAACTTAACATGTAATATGAATGATAATATATCATAAACTTTTTTAAGTGTGGCATAAATAAACACAACTTTTTAAAAATATGGCATAACATGTAATTTTTTCAATTTTAATTCCATAACAAGAATTTGGTCATGTATTGCAATTTTTTCTTGACTATGAAGTAAAGTAGAATAAAGACAAGTTGGGAGGATTAGGGAAATAGTAATTTTGGGAGTGTAAATTAAATATAGAGAAAGTTATACGACATGCTATCTTTTTAACCAATTTAATTTTTTATGCCACATATTGTAAAACTATTCCATAAATTTTGATCTGTCACAAATTTTGATCTCCTTTAAAAAGAAAAAATTAATCAACTCCATATCTATCACATTTTTTCCTTTTTTCTCTCTCTCTCTCTTCTCACCACATACTTTCTCCCTGACACTCTCATCTGTTTCTCTTTCTTTCTCTCTCTCTCTCTTATTCTTCTTCAATGGGGATTGTAGATCCAACTAGCGGGTTCTCCTTCAACGCCAAGACCTTCCACAATCTCATGGCTTGCTGCAACCTAGGGTAGATGCATCATTGTTGGGGGTATGGCACACTCTCATCTGGGTTGGCTATAGCATGATCGGACGACTGGTACTACAAGTTTGATGCTCTTTGGCTTTTTGCATATTTTTCTTCTTGTAAATGCATTCCAATTTTGAAATTTTGAGTTTGATTTATCCTTTTTTGCCTCAAATTAATTCCAAATTGCCAAATTGTTCTTATGCCTAATTTTCCTAGACAAATGAGAGAAAATTAATAATTAGCGAAAAAATTAGATAAAATAAAAATTTTACAAAATTAAAATAAATAAAGTAAAATAAAAATAAAATTATATAAAATGAAATTAAAATACCCAAAACATAGAAAAAAAATGCAATTCAGTACAAAATAACTTATATATATTTTTTAAGTTATTAGGTGGTTTCTTGCAACTTAGGGTAATAGGTAATAGGATTTGTCAGCTTGCGGTCATGGGGACCCTCTTTGTTGGGGTGTGAGGTTGCGGCGGTTAGAGGACTTTGGCTATTTGCTTCATTTTGGTACCTTGGCAAAGGTGTGGCATATGGGATTGTCATTGGAAGTGATCGGCCTCACCATCTCATGCTTGGACGGTTGAAGTTTTTTGCATAATCGGTTTTTGGTGTTGTATGTATCGTCCAAAATTATTCTTTAAACGCAGACGTATGTAGTATAGAAAGATTGTCGTATCCACAAGGAGGTAGGTTTTTAAAGAATTGACAAATTAATGGCTGAAAAAGCAAGGGTGATTTTAATGAGATTTTAAAGAAAAAAATATTTTTTAACAATTTTAAATAAGATTTTAAAACATAAAATTAAAACGGTGAAGCTTCGAGAATCCCTTGTATGTTTCATAACTGATATAGAATTTTAACTCCAAATAATTATCTAAAGCATTTGATTTATTATATCTTTTCTCATTAAATACAAGCACTTTTACTAATTCTATAAGCCAACCTAAAGCAACAATATAGCAAGCTATAATGTAGTAAGGGTTTTCCTATAAAAAGTAGCAAAATAATCATCTCTCACTAATGATTTAGTGCATTAATTATGAAAATTATAATCGTTGTCACTACAATTAAATTAAGATAATTTTGAAATAGAAAAAATAATAACAAATCAAAATTATTATATTTAAATATAAACTTTTGCGTTAATTTCAACTACATCCTGTCATAAATATCTAAAATCGACAATATAACAAGTCATATTACAGTAAAAGACATTCCATAAAATTTAGCATTATTTTATTATTATTAATATTAATTATGCAACACAATTAAATTACATAAACAAAGAATGAGTGAATCTACATAAAAATTGGCAGGATAATAACACTAATAGTAATTACTAAAAACTTGAAAATATAATTTATTCCACAAAAATAAAAGCATTACAAATTGGATACATATAAAAGCATTACAAAAATAAAAACCATACTAAAGTACTATACATATAAAATCATCTCTCTGTCTCACCAAACTCTCTACAATAATTTAGACATTATTTTAATATTAAAAGTGGGGTCAGGGAGTACCTTAACAACATCTCCTCTCAAATTGGATACTGCTGATCAGAGAGTTGAAAAAAGAGAAGAAATGGCCAAAAGGCATCACGTGTAGGGGGTAAGGGAAGGAATATATACTATTTATATATTTTTTATTTTTTATATTTTATTATTTTATTTATTTATTTATTTATTTATTTTTCTTTTCTTTTTTGCCACCAAGCAAATCAACGTTGCTGATTAATATTTTTTCTTTCTTCTTTGTATTTCAGCATCTTCATTGTGCAAAATGCAACTCGAAATCTACTGTGATGCTAGTATGGGACAGATGATTTGTGACCTTTGAATATGCTGACCGAAGACTAGGCAAATGGCTGTGTAACGCCCCTGTGTGGGGGTTAGTAGTATTGAATAAATAAAAATAATAATTTTAAATTTCATATTATTTAAATCAATTAAATAATGCCCATGGGTCTTTAAACAAAAATAAAAATAAAAATAAACTTTTTAAACACAAACCACAGTTTTTAGTATAGCACCAAATATATATTATACAGTCATCATCACCATAGTACAATTCTCAAATAACTTAACACAGCCATCATAAAAAAAAAAAATACAACTCTTATATGTTGTAGATAAGTTACAAATAAACAAGGTCTTCTAACATGAAAACAACAGGGTTGTTTTCACCTATTCCTCTTAAGATATGTTGCATTGAGTTCCACCTGAGAGATGAAGATATGATAGGGATGAGCATCGACATGCCTAGTAGGGAAATCATGACTCACCTTATGGTTTATCCATTACCACATTAAAACTGCATGGTTAATAAGTTACATCATATTCCAGATTATGAGGTTTATTATGATCACATCTCGTGGATACCATAGTTAATCATTACCAAGTTTCATAATTACACATTTATACAAATATTACTAATTATCATTGTTCATAGGTATCCATGTTAAATAGAGTATCACTCAACTCATCGAAACCCAAATGAGCGCGCTTGATCACCCTGTAAACATTCGAAAGGTGTTCCGGTGAGGGGACATCAAGCCTCGAGTCCTCACCAAGTCGATTCCTGTACAGTACATTCTGGGACTTTCAACCCAAGGAAGCGTCATCACCTTCCCCCTATTTTACCTTTTAGGGTATTCGTGTCCAAGGATGTAACCGCCGCCCTTTTTACATCTCACTATTCCTTTATATTCAATTTTTATTTATAGAGTTAATTTTCTAACCATGCTTCTCAATTTATAACATATGTCAAATCATTATATTCCTCGCTATACAATATACATATTTTACAACATAAAACAACCAAATTTAATTTACCAAAAACCTCACAAAAGATGAGTAATAGAATCCCTACCTTTAAAGCTTAACAACAAACTTTTAATCTTGGAATTAATTAACGTTAGCTCCACACATCGTTGACCCTAAGGCATGCATAAGGACAATTAAAACTAAAGCACAACGTATAATCACATTCATAAGTGAATTATGTGTAAATCCATCTACTAGTGCCATTAAAGTTTTTTTTTTTATGCAATTGTTCTTTAAATACCAAGTAAACAATTTTTATCTTAAACACAATATAACATACATACAAGTAATTTACATGTTTTAGTCTTTAATAAGAATTCATAAATCATTTAGGATAGTATTGGAAAGGTTGCAAGACATTAAGGGGCTAGAAGGTGAGCAAAGTTGGGTTCTTGGTTCAAGTTAACAGCCGGTATACCATGGCAAATTGGTGGTATACTTTTGCAAAAAGGTGGGTTCACTATCTACAATCAACACACGGGTAAACAGGTGGTTTACTTAAGGTAGATGGGTGGTTTACTAGTTTCTAATCCAAAAATTGAAAAATTCATAGAAATTAAAATACAACTCCGATTTAGGCTCATGATAGCTTGTTGGAAAGCTTAGGATGTCTACTTTTTAAATATAGAAACCAATTTACAAAATTCATTTTCATTTAACTCCAGAATTTTAAGAAAGAACTACTGCCCATAGAGGTATTACAAAGTTCATGGACTGTCAAGTTTTTCTTTAACTCAAAGCATATTATCCTTGTTCAAAATCTCAAAACCATTCCAAAATATGCAACATGCATTCTATAATCACAATAAACATATTCTGATGAGTTTTATACCAAAATCATTATCAAATTATATCTCTAGCCTTTTTTGTAATTAATGATGAAAACATGCTTAAGTTTGCTCTTTAAGCTCAAAACATTAGAACGTCAATCTTAAAATTATGGAAACCAGTTTTAAACATTCCTAGCATGTTTCTAACTTTGTTGTCAAACCAAAATAAAGGTTGGTTGTGGGTTGTAACTCAAGACTCAAGTTTTTGTTCATAAATGTTCAAGGATGCATGTTAACATAACTAGAAATTTGCATGAATTTTGAACACGAAAATTATGCATTAAACATAGAGAAAACATATACTAAAAACTAAGTTTAGATTAAAGAAAACCTACCTCAAAACTTCTTTGAAAAGTACCAAAGTTTGGGTTAAAAATCAAGCTTGAATTAACTCTAAAACCGCCTTGACCATGGTTGGGAATTATAATTGCCTTGGCCACAAAGAGAGCTTTGTGCTCTATGTCTTTAGTTAGAAATTGAAGTGAGAAAGGGAGAGAATGAGAAACTAGAGAAGAAGGTGGTGATGGTTAAATAAAAATATATCAAAATGCTTGAGAGGAAGGGGAAGTTTACAGGGAAAGTTGTGAGAAGAAACAAAAGAGTATTAAAAGAAAATATCATCATGTCTCCCATGGAGACTTTTAACAATTAATGCCAACATAATTGAGGGGACAATTGGAGTGAGTTATGGAAGGAGATGAGGAAAGAATTAAATAGGTGGTTGAGAAAATATCTCCATGTCTTCTATTAATTGAGGGAAAATTAATTCCATGTCTCCTTCGGAGACTTTAGCAAAATGAGAAGAAGGCTACATAATTGAGCATTAATTTAGGGAGACAAGATTGATAGAAGAGAGTATTGGTAAATTTTGAATGTTTCTTATGAAGACTTGGTAAGAAAATACTAAAGTGGCATTTTTTTTTTATGATTGAAACAACATAGACAAACTTGGTAATTTTAAATACTATAAAATTTTAAATTGTCACATTTGATTCATTAAATTTTATAAAATCATGCCCGTTAAAATATGGGTGTTACAGCTCTCCCCTCTTATAAAAATTTCGTCCTTGAAATTTCGTACATTGATTACAATGTTAAAAAAAATGTGGATGCTTCTCTCTCATTTCAGATTCAAGTTCCCATATGGTTTCCTCCACATCATGATGTTGCCACATCACTTTCACCAGAGGAATTTCACGACGACGTAATATTTTTATTTCACGATCCAGTATCTGAACTGGAATTTCTTCATAGGTCGTATTTTCTTGAATTGGCACATCTGTCCACATGATAACATGTGAAGGGTCGGGTTCATACTTTCTCAACATCGATACATGGAACACATTATATACATGAGACAATTATGGTGGCAGGTCTAAACGGTATGCCAACATTCCAATGCGTTCCACAATCTCAAACGGTCCTGTATACCTTGGTGCTAACTTTCCTTTAACACCAAATCGAGATACACCACGTTTTGGTTTCACTTTCAAGAACACAAAGTCTCCGATCATGAACTCTAAAGGTCGCCTCCTCTTATTTGCATAACTATTCTATCGACTTTGAGCTGTCTGAAGACGTTCGCGAATAATCTGGATCTTGTCCATTGTTTCTCTAATAAACTGAGGCCCAAGTTCAAGATGCTCTTCCTTTTCAGACCAACACAATGGAGATCTACAAGGCCTACCATATAAAGCCTCATATGGAGCCATTCCAATACTTGCTTGGTAACTGTTGTTATATGCGAATTCAACATATGGCAGCTATTCAGTATAATTTGTTCTAAAGTCCAGCACACAAGCCCGAAGCATATCCTCGAGAATCTGAATAACACGTTCAGATTGTCCATCTATTTGAGGATGAAAAACTATACTGAAATTCAATTGAGTTCCCAAGGCCTTCTGCAATCCTCTCTAGAATTTCAACGTGAAACGTGTATCCCTATCGAAAACTATTGACATTGGCACTGCATGCAATGTCACTATCCTTTCCACATACAATTGACATAATTTTGAGACATTATAACTAGTTTTGATTAGGATGAAGTGGGCTGTCTTAGTTAAACAATCCACAATTACCCAAACGACGTCATGCCCTATTTGAGTCTTAGGAAATCCGATAACAAAGTCAATTGTCACGTGATCCCACTTCCATTCTGGAATAGGTAAGCTCCTCAACTCGCCTCTAGGCTTTTGATGTTTTGCTTTAACCTGCTAACACGTCATGCACTTAGAGACAAAGGTTGCTACATCTCGTTTCATTCCTCGCCACCAGTATTGTCATTTTAGATCCATATACATTTTAGTGCTTCTAGGATGAATAGCGAACTTTGAACAGTGAGCCTTATCCAGCACCACATGCTTGAGATATGGATCCTCTGGAAAAACTAATCTTCCTTTGTAAAGTAAGAACCCTTCTGGCTCAATCTACCATCCATCTAGTTGTTCTCCATTTTGTATTTGCTCCTAAACCCTACGTTATCCTTCATCGTGCCATTGTTCCTATTTTACTTGCTGAATTAACGTAGGAGTTGCTATCACATTGAATAGAAAAGCTCTTTCATCATCTTCATAATATTGCAAGTTGAAGTCAGCGATGGTGACTCGTCTCCAATCTTCCAATGCCAAACTGGCTATACTTCCATTGTTCTTACGACTTAGAGCATCCGCCACAGCATTTGCTTTTCCAGGATGGTATTGGATACTAAAGTCATAATCCACCGTGTACTCAGTCCATCTCTGTTGCCTTAGGTTGAGATCCCTTTGAGTAAACAAATATTTCAGACTTAGATGATTTGTATAAAGCTTGAACTTTATGCCATATAGATAACATCTCCAAATCTTGAGTGTAAAAACCACAGCAGCTAACTCAAGATCATGTGTGGGGTAGTTCCTCTCGTGGGGTTTCAATTGGCGTGAGGCGTAGGCAACTACTCGTCCATGCTGCACTAACACACAACCCAAACCGTTTCCCGAGGCATCAGTGTATACTGTGTAAGGCTCCACGTTGTTGGGTATGATCGGCACAGGTGCACTAGTGAGTCTTCGCTTCAGTTCCTCAAATGCTTCTTCACATTTATCATCCCACACAAACTTGACATTCTTCCTTGTGAGTTTTGTCAATGGAGAAGTAATCTTTGAAAAATTCTCTACAAAACGTCGATAGTATCCAGCTAGTACGAGGAAACTTCAGATCTCTGACACGTTCTTCGGTCGTTCCCAATTTAGCACTACTTCAATTTTGGAGGGGTCTACTGAGATGCCTTCTTCAGAGACAACGTGTCCAAGGAACTTGACCTTCGTCATCCAGAAGTCACATTTCTCTCTCTTTGCATAGAGGCCATGTTCTCTCAACATCTGTAGAGCAATCCTCAAATGCTCAGCATGTTCTTCTTTAGTTTTAGACTAGATCAAGATATCATCTATGAAGACAATGATAAATTGATCTAAGTACGGTCGGAAGACATGGTTCATCAAGTCCATGAAAGCCGCTGGTGCATTAGTCAACCCGAAAGGCATGACAAGAAACTCAAAGTGACCGTAGCGAGTCCGGAAAGCCATCTTTGGAATGTCCTCTTCTCTTATCTTCAGTTGGTGATATCCGGATCGTAAGTCAATCTTTGAGAAATATCAAGATCCTTCTAGCTGATTGAACAACTCATTAATTCAGGGCAGAGGGTACTTGTTCTTGATAGTCAGTCGATTAAGCTAGCGATAATCGACACAGAGTCTCAACGATCCGTCATGTTTCTTCACAAAAAGCATTGGAGCTCCCCAAGTTGATGTACTTGGTCGAATAAATCCTTTTCCTAGTAATTCATCCAATTGCTTCCTTAATTCTACTTTCTCAGTAGGTGCCATTCGATGCAGAGCAATAGAAACAGGTGCTGCTCCTTGAGTTAGGTCGATGACAAACTCAATTTCTCTATCAGGCGGAAGTCCAAGCAGTTCATTTGGAAAAACATCTAAAAATTTGTTCACCATAGGAGTGTGAGAGGATAGGTCACTTCTCTTTAGTTCTCCATTTGAAGCAAAGATTGCCCCAAGATTGGTGAAATTCCTTCGTCCTCCAATACAAGCCTTTAGCACCGGGGCTGGCGTCACTATTCCTGTCTTTGCCTAAAATTCGATGACTTGTCCATTCTTGGTGAATAAAGAGACACGTTTCCTATGACAATCTACTATTGCCTGGTATTTAGTTAGCCAATCCATTCCTAAGATTACATCAAACTCTGTCATAGTTATTACATATAGGTCAGTCGATAGTTTATGTTCTCCTATAACAATACACACTGATTTGTTAGACATGTATGCTCTAAGGAGTAAAAATATAATACGTTTTTGGAGACATTTTTATCAATAAAGAATTTATTCGTTTATATATACCAAATATTGTCCTCTTTACGTTCATATTTGTTGAATGTATGATAAGTAAACAGTAGTCTGAGACTGTCAGTCTAAACCTTAAGAGTTGGGCATATGATGGGATGATTATGCGGTAGACACGACTCTTAAGGTGATGGTCTAAAATATATGATCCGCAATCGAGGGAATAAAGTTGGGCGCTTTATTCATGTAAAGATTGTTATGTTGTCTATATCCCTTTTGGGAGATGGTTTGTCTTGGCCATCGGAGTTGGACTCCGTGAATAGAAACATTGGCGCGTTGTCATAGGTGACGATGTGTTGGATCAGGGACATAAAGTGAATTGATTTGGATTAATAATTCTGTCTTGGCAAATCGATTCACTTTAGACAATCATTTGTATTGTATCTTAATCCTGAGATGAATAATGGGCCCGTTGTCTCGACTTGTGTCTTTTGATGTACCAATGGGTGACTCCCACATCTCTATAGTGGCATGCATGCCGGTACGTTGGAGGCATGACTCTTGATAGCGTAGACTTGTTATTCATAGATATGGAATCCATAGCTCCTCTTTAGGAGTAATGATATCCTCTTATATGCGTTGTCCTGTAATTGGAAAACTGGAGCGCTCAACCATTTGGATACATAGGTGTAACCGAATGGTATACTATCTTTGGATGGTACGTTTTCTAATGGTGAGACAATGGAACGTAAGATAAAAATAATCGGGAAGGTAAGACAGAACTTGTCCTTAAGCCGATTATGGATGATCATATGGGGATGCGATACACTATGATATGTCATGGAGACTTAGCTACACGAGCTTCGTAATTCTATAAAGTTCGAGAGTGCAGCTCCAAGCTTTTAGTGGAGTAGCGTTGGAGTTGATAATTGTGAAATGTATATCTGGAATATTGGGTTTCATAATTATCATGAGTTTGAACTTTATAGGTCCATTTTGGTCCCCTTTGCTAGCTCACAAAATCCTATGACGACACGGCGTGCTTTTCCAATAATTGGTGACTTATCTCGGATTTATCAGATTGGTTTAAAATTTATAAGAATCAAATAATTCATGTCTGTTTATCGGTTGAATTAATTATGTAAGAAATTAGTTCAAGATGAACTTGTTGAATTATAGCGTTCGGATAATTCTTGTCTGTTTATCGGTTGTTTTAATTTTGGACAATTAGAACAAGATAAACTTGTAGAATTATTGTGAATTGATTTATTTTCTTAGAGATTATCTTGATAAAGTTTGTTTTGATCAGATATCTTTTCTATTGGGCTATTTGAATCAAAACTGAGACTTTATCCTTTAGAATCTCGGGTGGAAAATAAAAGATTCGCGGAGATTTTTTCTCGGCAGTTCGGCCTGCCTATCAGAAAGTTCGGCCTGCCGAACTGACCAGTTCGGCCTGCCTATCACACAGTTCGGCATGCCGACCGCGACAGTTAAGATTACGCATTTTTCACGCGTATCTTATCAGATATTGATCCGAACTTGATTCTGTTTCGATTTTTGAGACCTAATCTGATATGGACTGACCCCAAGGACCAATAGGTATAAAAAAGGGAGTGAGTCTAATGATTTACTAAGATCAATTTGAGAGATTAAGAGTGATACTCTTCTAGTGAGCATCTGAAAACTCCCTGAGAGCTTTTGTTCACAAATCACGAACACTAGCTTTGGGTTCTCTCTATTGGTTGGAAGGAGAGTCACCGGTGGAAGAGCTGTACATGTGAGGCCACACTCACTCCGGTTGTGGATAGAGAATAGCAAAGAAGACCAGTTGGTTGAGGCTCTTCTGGAACGTTACTTCTCTACACAGGTCGCGGAGGTTCTTTGGCACACTGAGGTTAGTAAGATCTGTTTAATTTATACATATAACATGTCAAACTTGTGTTTTGGAAAATACTCTGATGAAAATTTAAAAAAATTCCGCTGCGCACTTTGTTTCCAGCAATTGGTATCAGAGCCGAGGTTTTTACATAAATTTGCAAGTTTGTGATCATGTTATGTGCATAAATTTTGTGATCTTAATCTCTCCAATGCTTGAATTAAATTTTATAGAGAGATGGCACTCTAGGTTTCTATATAATATATATGTTGTCATGGATTATATGGTGAATGTTTATTAATTAATTATGGTTGATTAAATTGTTGTTTAATTATTTATTAATTAATTAATACCGGTTATGGTTCCTTAGAGGTTAGAATGTGTATCTAGGTTTTTCATGTAACTAGATGGCGGACTATCATCTCCGTCTAGGAATTATTATTTAATTTTTAATTTGTAAGAATTTTGTAATTAAATAATTATTCGGAGAAGACGGAACGAGAAGTCGGAACTTAAAGATTGATGATGGCGCCTCCAGGTATTTCCTGAGTCTCTAATTTTATGTTTTTGAATTGTTGAAAATAAAATTGATGAATTGCATTAAAATTGTATTTTCTGGATTGAGGGTTTTCTGCTCGGTCGGCATGCCGGACCTCACAGTTCGGCAGGCCGAAGGTCACAGATCGGCAGGCCGGACGTACGGTCCGGCAGGCCGACAGTGGGGCAGAAATTTTGGTGCTCTGCCGGCAGGCCGAACCACCATGATCGGTCGGCCTATCATCCAGATCGGCCTGCCGACCGAGAGCAGCCAGGTGTCCAGAAAAGGTGCAATTTTTTGGTGCAGTTTTAATTTTATTTTTGGGACGATTCTGAGAAACATTAAATTTGGATATGACCGGAAATATGAAGTGTTCGATTCATACGGGATTGAGGACTTGAAGATGGATATTACATGAAGAAGGATACAGCTTGAGGATTCAAGGATGAAGAATCGATAAATGTCTCGATTATTCTCTTGTAATCTTAGTTTTTCTATTCTCTAGGGTGGAACCATAATATTACGGTTATTATTATTATTATGCTTGTAGCTTTGCTTGATTGCTTTGCTTGTCTGCATTATAATATGATTTACCATGTATATTGATAACATGTCATATAGAATAGGGAGTGCCGCTCATATTAAATTGTTCATGCATAATTTCAAAATAAAACCTTGACTTCAAAAGATTGAGTGGGAGAAGGTTTTCGAAGAGAGAACCTAAGGCCTCCATCGTTGGTCCATAGGAAGAACATGATGGTCCCAACCCCTAGGAAGGGATTTCTATCATGTACCAGATTGGATCTCTGAAAGGATAAGGTATTTTAGTATGATTTATGGTTGCACACCCCTAGGTGGTGATTATAAATCATGGATAAAATATTAAAACGGTGGTTATACACTCACGTTAATTTTATTATTAACCTCCCCTAGGAGCTCTGTTAATAAAATTAATGGCCAAAGAAACGATTATTAGTATATGCTGGATCATACGGGTCCTGGATGGCATATATTAATCAGGAGGGGATCCGTGTTCCTGATTGAATTTGGCATGACTCCCCTAGGAGCTTGTTGAATTCTGAGTTGGGAATTATCGTTGTAAGGTTGTGATATTTTCAAGGTTTTGACACATAAACACATTTGTATGATTTTACATGATTGTGTTATCTTACTAAATTATTAATATGTTTGCTTATGTTTGGTATATGACTCTTTATTGTAGATTGAAAATGTCTAAAAACGCTTTATCATCGATACTTGACAAAAACCAATTAACCGGTGAGAACTATAATGATTGGAAACGGAACCTGGACATCGTCCTTTCCTTTGAGAAACTGAAATATGTTCTGACAACTCCTTGTCCTCCCGAGCCTACGGGAGACTCAAGTAATGAGCAATTCCAAGCGTACGACCGCTGGAAAGATGCTAATGATCAGGCCCGCTGCTATGTTATGGCTAGCATGAATAACGTGCTGCAGGCTCAACATCAGGATTATGAGACTGCGAAGCAGATCTTGGATAATCTTGAGGACATGTTTGGAGGCCAGGCCATAACAAAGCGGCAAGGGGCGCTTCGGAAACTCTTAAACTGTAGACAGAGACCGGGGACATCTGTAAAGGAGCACATGATGTTGGTCATGGGTTACCTCGCTGAGGCTCAAACCAATGGAGCCGACATCAATGCTGAAACTCAGATGACTATGGTCTTTGAGACTCTATCTAAGGAATTTATTCCGTTTAGAGCTACTTTTAATCTAAGCAATAGACGGGATATGACCTTGACAGAACTGATGAAACAATTACAAGAGTTTGAACTGCTGATCAGGGAGTCTCCTGCTGGTGGAGAGGCCAATATGGTAGCTGCTTCTGGTTCCAATCCTAACTCTGGGAATGGAAAGAAGCAACGGGCCAAAAGTGGGAAGTCTTCTATTCCTATTGCTACCAAGAGCAAGAAGAAGAAGAAGAAGAACCCAAAGAAGCTTAAGTGCTTCTTTTGTGGTAAGGTCGGGCATATAAAGAAGCATTGCAAGGACTTCCTTTCCAAGGGAGGTAGGTGTGATCTTCTATATTTAGAAACTTGTTTGGTTGAGGAATCCAGTGACATTTGGGTCATAGATTCTGGTGCAACTAATCATGTTTGTGTTTCTCTGCAGGGATTCAAAGAAACGAGAAGTCTACTTCGTGAAGACTTAACGCTTCGGATGGGCGATGGATCCTTGGTCTTAGCGGAAGCAGTGGGAGATGTCCATCTTTATTTTGATAATTATAGGAGTTTAATTTTGCGAGATTGTTTTTATGTTCCTAAATTTAAAAGGAATTTAATTTCTGTATCTTCTTTATTTAAAGACTCCTACGTGGTATCTTTTAATGAAAAAGTGGTGATTCGCAAAAAAAAATCTTTTATCTGTTCTGGATGGATGCAAAATAATCTATATTTTATCAAACCTAAGATGGACCTATTGCTTAATGCTGAGATAAATGATAATGACTCAAAAAGACTTAAAACTTCTCACTCTAGTAAGACTTATCTTTGGCATTTGCGCCTTGGCCATATTAACCTAAATAGGATTCAAAGGTTGGTAAGGGATGGACCTTTAAGTCACTTAAAGGTGGAATCTATACCTCAATGTGAGTCTTGTTTGGAGGGTAAAATGACCAAAAGACCATACGGGTCTAAGGGCAATAGGGCCGAAGGGGTTCTAGAACTTGTGCATAGTGATGTTTGCGGACCGATGAACATCCGGGCACGAGGAGGGTATGAGTACTTCGTTACTTTTATTGACGATTACTCAAGATATGGGTATGTGTACCTAATGCACCACAAAAGCGAAACTTATGATAAGTTCAGGGAGTTTCGGGCTGAAGTGGAAAAGCAATTGGGTAGACCCATAAAGGCACTTCGATCTGATCGAGGTGGGGAATACCTTTCTGATGAGTTCTTGGGACACTTGTTAGAGAATGGGATTTTATCCCATTTGACTGCGCCGGGTACTCCGCAGCAGAATGGCGTAGCAGAGAGAAGGAATAGGACTTTGTTGGACATGATTCGGTCCATGATGAGTTATTCATCATTGCCTTTATCCTTTTGGGGATATGCACTACAAACCGCATGTTATCTTTTGAACAATGTGCCTTCAAAATCGGTCCCTAAAACTCCTCACGAGTTGTGGACAAGACGGAAGACATCCTTAAACAATATTCGCATATGGGGATGTCCAGCTCATGTCCTGTTTAAGGATCCGAATAAGTTGGAAGCACGTTCAGAAGTTTGCGTGTTTGTAGGATATCCAAAAGGGACTAAAGGGGGTTATTTTTATAACCCAAAGGAAAATAAAGTCGTGGTTTCAACTAATGCAACTTTCCTTGAGGAGAGTTACATGAACGACTTTAAACCTCAAAGCAAAGTGGTGCTTGAGGAGTTGAGGGGTAATCCGTTTACTCCGGAGGTTCCGAACGAAACCATTCCGATCGGTGTAGAAAAACCAAACAAACCTGAACAACAACCTCAGGGGCTTCGGCGTAGTGGGAGGATCGGGCGTCAACCTGAGAGGTATATGTTCAATGGGGAGGTCTTTTTGGCTGAACCGGATGAACATGACAGGGATCCTTATACTTACGCAGAAGCTATGGAGGATGTTGATTCAAAACTCTGGACAGAGGTCATGAACATTGAGATGAAGTCTATGGAGACTAATCAGGTCTGGGAGCTTGTAGATCTTCCCGAAGGGGTAAAACCCATAGGGTGTAAGTGGATCTACAAGAGGAAAAGAGGAGTGGATGGAAAGGTCGAAACCTTTAAGGCTAGACTAGTAGCTAAGGGTTATACGCAAAAGGAAGGAATCGATTATGAGGAAACCTTTTCGCCTGTAGCCATGCTTAAGTCCATCCGGATTCTCTTGTCCATAGCTGCCGCTCTCGACTACGAGATTTGGCAGATGGATGTCAAGACGGCTTTTCTGAATGGCTATCTTGATGAGTCCATTTATATGGAACAACCAGACGGGTTCAAGGTCACGGGTCAAGAGGGTAAGGTTTGTAAGTTGCTAAAGTCTATTTATGGACTTAAGCAGGCTTCTCGTTCTTGGAACATAAGATTTGATCAAGTGATCAAGACTTATGGGTTCTCACAAAATGTGGATGAACCATGTGTTTACAAACACATTAAGAATGGGAAGGTGGTTTTTCTACTACTCTATGTAGATGACATTCTGCTAATTGGCAATGACGTTGGGGCATTGTCATCGGTCAAATTATGGTTGACCAAGCAGTTTGACATAGATAAAATTTTGTTCTCGGTGAGGCTAATTTTGACATAGAATGGGAAGGACTTAGGTGAGGCTAATTTTGTTCTCGGTATCCAGATCTTTCGGGATAGGAAGAACAAAATGATAGCTTTGTCACAGGCCGGCTACATAGATAAAATTCTCAGGAGGTTTGCAATGCAAGATTCCAAGAAAGGTGGGCAACCATCTAGGTCTGGAATTACTCTTTCTAAGAAAGACTCTCCAAAGTCTTATGAAGAAAGAGAATACATGAAGAAGGTACCTTATGCTTCGGCAGTGGGTAGTCTCATGTATGCCATGCTTTGCACTCGACCGGATATTAGCTATGCGGTCGGGATTGTGAGTCGATTTCAGGCGGATCCAGGACCGAACCATTGGGTTGCGGTAAAGCATATTTTCAAGTACCTGAGAAGGACTCGAGGGTATATGCTTGTGTATTCGGGTGAGGATTTAACTCCTCTAGGATACACTGATTCGGATTTTCAATCCTGCCTGGATTCTAGGAAATCGACATTCAGGGTTTGTGTTTACTCTAGGGTGGCGGTGCCATCAGTTGGAGAAGTGCGAAGCAAGATTGCACTTCGGATTCAACGATGGAGGCCGAGTATGTGGCGGCTAGTGATGCTTCGAAAGAAGCAGTGTGGCTCCGCAAGTTCCTTGGGGATCTTGAGGTAGTTCCTGGTATGGATAAAGCGGTATCACTGTACTGTGATAACAGTGCGGCGGTAGCTAATGCTAAGGAACCAAGATTTCACAAGAAGAGTAAGCATATTGATCGGAAGTATCATGTGATAAAGGACTTCGTTGAGAGCGGGCATGTCACGGTATGCAAGATCGCGTCAGAGGACAATTTAGCTGATCCATTCACGAAGACACTTACTGGGAGAGTCTTCGAGAGGCATGTGGAAGCTATGGGGATGCGAAATTTGCAGTATTTACTCACTTAGTGCAAGTGGGAGATTGTTAGACATGTATGCTCTAAGGAGTAAAAATGTAATACGTTTTTGGAGACATTTTTATCAATAAAGAATTTTTCAGTTTATATATACCAAATATTGTCCTCTTTACGTTCATATTTGTTGAATGTATGATAAGCAAACAGTAGTCTGAGACTGTCAGTCTAAACCTTAAGAGTTGGGCATATGATGGGATGATTATGCGGTAGACACGACTCTTAAGGTGATGGTCTAAAATATATGATCCGCAATCGAGGGAATAAAGTTGGGCGCTTTATTCATGTAAAGATTGTTATGTTGTCTATATCCCTTTTGGGAGATGGTTTGTCTTGGCCATCGGAGTTGGACTCCGTGAATAGAAACATTGGCGCGTTGTCATAGGTGACGATGTGTTGGATCGGGACATAAAGTGAATTGATTTGGATTAATAATTCTGTCTTGGCAAATCGATTCACTTTAGACAATCATTTGTATTGTATCTTAATCCTGAGATGAATAATGGGCTCGTTGTCTCGACTTATGTCTTTTGATGTACCAATGGGTGACTCCCACATCTCTATAGTGGCATGCATGCCGGTACGTTGGAGGCATGACTCTTGATAGCAGTAGACTTGTTATTCATAGATATGGAATCCATAGCTCCTCTTTAGGAGTAATGATATCCTCTTATATGCGTTGTCCTGTAATTGGAAAACTGGAGCGCTCAACCATTTGGATACATAGGTGTAACCGAATGGTATACTATCTTTGGATGGTAAGTTTTCTAATGGTGAGACAATGGAACGTAAGATAAAAATAATCGGGAAGGTAAGACAGAACTTGTCCTTAAGCCGATTATGGATGATCATATGGGGATGTGATACACTATGATATGTCATGGAGACTTAGCTACACGAGCTTCGTAATTCTATAAAGTTCGAGAGTGCAGCTCCAAGCTTTTAGTGGAGTAGCGTTGGAGTTGATAATTGTGAAATGTATATCTGGATATTGGGTTTCATAGTTATCATGAGCTTGAACTTTATAGGTCCATTTTGGTCCCCTTTGCTAGCTCACAAAATCCTGTAACGACACGACGTGCTTTTCCAATAATTGGTGACTTATGTCGGATTTATCAGATTGGTTTAAAATTTATAAGAATCAAATAATTCATGTCTGTTTATCGGTTGAATTAATTATGTAAGAAATTAGTTCAAGATGAACTTGTTGAATTATAGGCGTTCGGATAATTCTTGTCTGTTTATCGGTTGTTTTAATTTTGGACAATTAGAACAAGATAAACTTGTAGAATTATTGTGAATTGATTTATTTTCTTAGAGATTATCTTGATAGAGTTTGTTTTGATCAGATATCTTTTCTATTGGGCTATTTGAATCAAAACTGAGACTTTATCCTTTAGAATCTCGGGTGGAAAATAAAAGATTCGCGGAGATTTTTTCTCGGCAGTTCGGCCTGCCGATCAGAAAGTTCGGCCTGCCGAACTGGCCAGTTCGGCCTGCCTATCTCACAGTTCGGCATGCCGACCGCGACAGCTAAGATTACGCGTTTTTCACGCGTATCTTATCAGATATTGATCCGAACTTTGATTCTGTTTCGATTTTTGAGACCTAATCTGATATGGACTGACCCCAAGGACCAATAGGTATAAAAAGGGAGTGAGTCTAATGATTTACTCAGATCAATTTGAGAGATTAAGAGTGATACTCTTCTAGTGAGCATCTGAAAACTCCCTGAGAGCTTTTGTTCACAAATCACGAACACTAGCTTTGGGTTCTCTCTATTGGTTGGAAGGAGAGTCACCGGTGGAAGAGCTGTACGTGTGAGCCCACACTCACTCCGGTTGTGGATAGAGAATAGCAAAGAAGACCAGTTGGTTGAGGCTCTTCTGGAACGTTACTTCTCTACACAGGTCGCGGAGGTTCTTCGACACACTGAGGTTAGTAAGATCTGTTTAATTTATACATATAACATGTCATACTTGTATTTTGGAAAATACTCTGATGAAAATTTTTAAAAATTCCGCTGCGCACTTTGTTTCCAACACTACAATTGAGTGATTAGCCTGTTTTGCTTGTCCAGCTGTAGCCATAATTGCATAAGCTTGTGCTTTCCCTTTATCACTTTTTCCTCGGTTTCCTTGGCTACTACTAGCATTATTATTATTTCTCCCAGAAAAATATGGCCTTTGATTCACTGAGCCTTGTGGAGTCGGTTGGAAGTTCTGATTAGCATAGAAATTGGAACCCTGTGGCCACTGCTGATAGTTGTACTAAGGCTGGAACCCTCAAGGTTGGGTTATTGAGACTTGGGAAGCTGGAGTGTTTTGCTGAGGCACTCCACGATTTTGACTCCCTCCCCATACAGTGGAGCCAAAATGACTTCCTTGTGGCCTTGGTGCAAAGGATGATTGTGCAGGGCGGTTAGGGCAATTCCTCCTCTGATGTCCCACTTGTCCACAGTTATGACAAGCATACGGCTGGAAACGACCGCTGCCAGAAGATCCACCACTAATAGTCACTCCACTATGCTAAATGACCTGCCCTTGTGACTTCTCCTTCTTACTTATTTTCCGCTGATGCCCACCAGAACCCTTATACTCTCCATAGGAGTTATTTAGTTCTATCTCTGTCCGCTGTGCCACAGCTACAAGATCAAGAAAATATGTTGATGGAACAACAGCTATCATTTATCTAATTTTTGGCCTCAGGTTATTTCTAAATTTCTCGCATCTCGCCATTGGATCCAATACAGCCTTAGGATTGTAGCGAGACAATTCTATGAATCGAGCATGGTATTCAGCAACTATTGTATCTCCCTGCACCAGGTTTTCAAATTCTCGCATCATTGCTTGCCTATGGCTCTGAGGAATATAGGTGTTGCGAAAAATGGTTTCGAACTGCTCCCATGTGAGATTCGGCACCTCATAGTCGTCTTTCTGAAGATCCCACCATTCTTCGGCTTTACCCTCAAATATATATGTTGAAAGGCTAACCCAATACTTCCGTGGAATCCTTAAGGTGTCCAACTTCTTTTTGACCGCCTTTAGCCATTGTTCTGCTATGACTGGGTTAGGTTCTCCACTAAATGTTGGTGGTTTTTGCTTCATAAACTCCTTCAACAGAGTTAGATGTCGTTGCTCGAGATCACGAACCTCCACAGGTCTTTGCACATTTTGTAATGCTTGAAGAATTTGTCCTAAATTATTCACTTTCGATGCAGCTGGCGGGGATTGTGTTGCCTGTCATAGTTGCTCATCTTCTTGAGCTTGTTCCATTGGTTTCGGTTGCTCAACTTCTTGAGCATGTTGAACCAGTTGTCAATGCTCAGACAATTGCATTTGACGTCTTGGTGAAATAGTTTCTACTGGCTGCGAAAATTTAACCAGGATCAGTACCAAATGATGATGACATTAACACTTAACTTTAAAACTATTTCCAAAGATTAATTTTTAAGGTGGTGCTATACCCTCTAGGTTAACCGAACCTAGGCTCTGATACCAAAAATTCTGTAACGCCCCTATGTGGGGGTTAGCAGTATTGAATAAATAAAAAAATAATTTTAAATTTCATATTATTTAAATCAATTAAACAATGCCCATGGGTCTTTAAACAAAAATAAAAATAAAAAAAACGTTTTAAATACAAACCACAATTTTTAGTGCAGCACCAAATATATATATTACAGTCATCATCAATATAGTACAATTCCCAAATAACTTAACACAACCATCATAAAAAAAAAAATACAACTCTTACATGTTGTAGATAAGTTACAAATAAATAAGGTCTTCTAACACGAAAACAGCAGGGTTGTTTTTGCCTATTCCTCTTCATATATGTTGCACTGAGTTCCACCTGAGAGATGAAGATATGATAGGAATGAGTATCGACATGCCCAGTAGGGAAATCATGACTCACCTTATGGTTTATCCATTACCACATTAAAACTGCATGGTTAGTAAGTTCCATCATATTCCAGATTATGAGGTTTATTATGATCACATCTCGTGGATACCATAGTTAATCATTACCAAGTTTCATAATTACATATTTATACAAATATTACCAATCACCATTGTTCATAGGTATCCATGTTAAATAGAGTATCACTCAACTCATCGAAACCCAAGTGGGCGCACTTGATCACCCTGTAAACATTCCAAGGGTGTTTAGATGAGGAGACATTAAGCCCAGAGTCCTCACCAAGTCGATTCCTATACAGTGCATTCTGGGACTTTCAACCCAAGGAAGCGTCATCACCTTCCCCCTATTTTACCTTTTAGGGTATTCGTGCCCGAGGACGTAACTGCGGCCCTTTTTACATCTCACTATTCCTTTGTATTCAATTTTTATTTATAGAGTCAATTTTCTAACCATGCTTCTCAATTTATAACATATGTCAAATCATTATATTCCTCACTATACAATATACATATTTTACAACATAAAACAACCAAATTTAATTTACCAAAAACCTCACAGAAGATGAGTAATAGAATCCCTACCTTCAAAGCTTAACAACAAACTTTTAATCTTGGAATTAAGTAACGTTAGCTCCACACATCGTTGACCCTAAGGCATGCATGAGGACAATTAAAACTAAAGCACAACGTATAATCACATTCATAAGTGAATTATGTGTAAACCCATCTACTAGTGCCATTAAAGTTTTTTTTTATGCAATTGTTCTTTAAATACCAAGTAAACAATTTTTATCTTAAACACAATATAACATACATACAAGTGATTTACATGTTTTAATCTCTAATAAGAATTCATAAATCATTTAGGATAGTATTGGAAAGGTTGCAAGACATTAAGGGACTAGAAAGTGAGCAAAGTTGGGTTCTTGATTCAAGTTAATAGCTGGTATACCATGGCAAATTGGTGGTATACTTTTTCAAAAAGGTGGGTTCACTATCTACAATCAACACACGGGTTAACAGGTAGTTTACTTAAGGTAGACGGGTGGTTTACTACCACTAGCAGGTTTACTACTTTCTAATCTAAAAATTGAAAAATTCATAGAAATTAAAATACAACTCCGATTTAGGTTCATGATAGCTCGTTGGAAAGCTTAGGATGTCTAGTTTTTAAATTTGAAACCAATTTACAAAATTTATTTTCATTTAACTCCAGAATTTTAAGAAAGAGCTACTGCCTGTAGAGGTATTACAAAGTTCATGGAATGTCAAGTTTTTCTTTAACTCAAAGCATATTATCCTTGTTCAAAATCTCAAAACCATTCCAAAATATGCAACATGCATTATATAATCACAATAAATATATTCTCATGAGTTTTATACCAAAATCATTATCAAATTATATCTCTAGCCTTTCTTGTAATTAATGATGAAAACATGCTTAAGTTTGCTCTTTAAGCTCAAAATATTAGAACGTCAATCTTAAAGTTATGAAAACCTATTTTAAACATTCCTAGCATGTTTCTAACATTGTTGTCAAACTAAAATAAAGGTTGGTTGTAACTCAAGACTCAAGTTTTTGTTCATAAATGTTCAAGGATGCATGTTAACATAACTAGAAATTTGCATGAATTTTGAACATGAAAATTATGCATTAAACATGGAGAAAACACATACTAAAAACTAAGTTTAGATTAAAGAAAACCTACCTCAAAACTCCTTTGAAAAGTACCAAAGTTTGGGTTAAAAGTCAAGCTTGAATTAACTCTAAAACCGCCTCAACCATGGTTGGGAATTATAATTGTCTTGGCCACAAAGAGAGCTTTGTGCTCTATGTCTTTAGTTAGAAATTGTAGTGAGAAAGGGAGAGAATGAGAAACTAGAGAAGAAGGTGGTGATGGTTAAATAAAAAGATATCAAAATGCTTGAGAGGAAGGAGAAGTTTACGAGGAAAGTTGTAAGAAGAAACAAAAGTGTATTAAAAGAAAATATCATCATGTCTCCCATGGAGACTTTTAGCAATTAATGCCAACATAATTAAGGGGACAATTGGAGTGAGTTATGGAAGGAGATAAGGAAAGAATTAAATAGGTGGTTGAGAAATATCTCCATGTCTTCTATTAATTGAGGGAAAATTAATTCCATGTCTTATTCGGAGAATTTAACAAAATGAGAAGAAGGCTACATAATTGAGCATTAATTTAGGGAGACAAGATTGGTAGAAGTAAGTATTGGTAAATTTTGAATGTTTCTTATGAAGACTTGGTAAGAAAATACTAAAGTGGTATTTTTTTTTTTATGATTGAAACAACATAGACAAACTTGATAATTTTAAATACTATAAAATTTTAAATTGTCACATTTTATTCATTAAATTTTACAAAATTATGCCCGTTAAAATACGGGTGTTACAGGCTGGGATCATGCCAAGCTAAGCAGGACCGCTGGGGGCAAATGCTGACTGATGGATTGGTCTAGGTATGTTGATTTGACGGCTGCTGCAATGGCACATGCGGGGAAGGCAACACTGAATCCGAAGGCTGGTTCTAAATTAGTGGGGGACAGCTAGCACGAGGTGGATGGCCTGGATTGATTCGACAGCTTGATCATGCAGTCTAGGGCTTGCCATGTGCCCTTCTTATTTAATTTAAATTTAATTTGATTTCTTGTGCAATTGAGGTCTGTTTTTGCCTTTTTTGCGTTGTTTTATTCCGTTTTTTCTCTAGATTTTAAATCTAAAATTAACAAAAGCAATAAAATTAATTATTTTACAAAGAAAATATTCACAATAATTTAAAAAATATTTATTTTACAACAAAATACACAAAATAATTACAAACTTATAAAATTTCAGTCTATTTTGGTTTGACACTAATATAATTTTTAAGACCCGAAAATATTTTTAGAAATTACTAAAAATATTATAAAACATATTTACAAACTAAAAACTTATTTACAAACACTTTAAGACTTAAAATAAAATCATACATATTTATTCTTATGGTTACAATTGTTTACAAACTAAACACATATTTAACACACAAAAACAATTCTAAAAATTAAAAAAATATATTATTAAACCTAAAAAACACACTAAAAATAGATTATTAGACATATTTACATACTAAGACATAAAAATACTTTTTAACACAAAATGCTATTAATTATAGGATTTAATGACAAATAAAAATGTAAAATAAATTATTTTAGCGTTAGAAAATGTGCATTTTTATGTGTTCATCACACCCTCGACCAACTTATTGCTAGTCTCTAGCAATTAAAGTGATAAAATTTTGAAATGATTTACCATTTAACTCTAATTTGACTTACCTAACTAAATGGACTAACAAAGCAAAAATTTTATTTGAATAATTATATGCTATTTAACAACATGTATGCAAGCCAGACTTAGTACAAAAAGAAATAATAAATAATTATGAAGTTTTATTAAAAACTAAGAATAAGATTATTATGATATTTTGATTCAAATCACTCCTATAAGCAGCAACATTTCAAATTTATTTATTTAGAATAATTAAAAAGCATAATTATAAAACAAAAATATAAACAAAATTTAAACTTTACAACTGCTATGGATAGTATAATGTTTGGCTCCCTTAAGCTTTCTCTATAAACCATTTAATGAACTTTAGGTTAGTAACTCCCAGACCATTTGGCCTAAGGTACTAGGTGTTGAAGCACCCCTTAAAGCTTATTCACTCAAGTTAAAAAGGCTACAAAACTAAGCTTATTCAACTTTATTCATTAATCCATAACTTTGCATACTTTATTTATTTACAATTCTTTTAATGTCTTTTTATTTCTTTTCAATTAATTACTTAATTAATTCTGAAAATGTTACTGCCCTTAACTGTTCGTCTTCACAAAATAACAAAATTAAAATATTCATAACTTTAACTTACCACTACAATTAAGCATTACAATGAGCGTGTGAAAAGAATGGCTTACAAATACTTCAAAAAATAAACACATAAAAATGTTAAATAAAACCAAAGTTTTGAGTTTCCATAAAGTTAGATAATTCCAAGAATAGAAAAATGATATTACATTAATAAGAAATTCAAAAATCAAACAAAATAATAACACGTTAATTACTAAGAAACTAATATTTACAAAACATTTTTTTTATTTTTTAATTTTCTTTTTAATGACTTTTGATAAAAACTTACAAAATAGCATACAAAAACACAAAATACACAAAAATCTAGAGCAAAAACCAAAAAAGTGAGCAAAAATTGAAAAATTTTGGCATAATTTTCGCACAATAGTGATGCACAACCCTCTCCCTCTAACCTAAATTATGCATTGTCCCCACTGTATAAAAAAGAATTGTACAAGTAGCAAAAAAGTTACCTAAATCAGCACAATTGCAAAAATGATCTGTAACAAACTTAACAAACCAAACTAAAACAATATATTACAAACTGGGTCTTTTAAAGTCAGATTCTCAAGACTTTATTTTTTGTTTGAAAACTAAAATTACTTATCACATTCTTCAAAACACGTGTCAAGAGACCTCAAATACAGAATACCTACTAATTAAAATGACTATATCCTCCTTAATCTCAGTCATTTTAAATGAATTATTAAGTGATTTAATTTCAAAGATTTTTTTTTCTCTTTTTAAAGAAATTTAAAATGCAAAGCCAAAGCGCATATTTTTTTATTGAAAATTTATTTGAAATTTTGAAAAATTGCATCTACAAAATCAAACCCATTAGAATGTGTCTCGAGAGCAAATTGAAAATAGTTTAACTTCATAACTCAACTATTTAAAACAAATTTAATTTTTAGCCTTCATTTTAAATTTTTAGAATAAATCTCAACATTTTTTTATTATTTTTAAAAGAAAATTAAAATAGCACACAACAATACACAAAATTATTTTACAAAATATAGTACAAATAAGGGAAGGTAAAGATATTAATTTGAAAGTGTTTTTCCATCGTTTAATGCTCTGAATTTAGAAAATCTTCCTTCCAGCTTTGCTTTTGGTGAACAATCGCCAAAGAGCGACTTCCCCCCATAGTATATGTCAAAAGACACCACATATGGGTCTTTTGTAAGCATTCCCTAAAGATTGGCAAAATATAGAACATTTAAACTTGCAAAACTTGGACTCATTTTACGTTCTTGATAATCCCTGAAAATGATGCTAGAGGTGGTAGAGGAGGTGGTGGCTACATAGGATCTCAGTAAAATAGTCTTTGGTGAACTTTTATGGCGACTGAGGTTGAGAACCTAGGACTAAAGGTGATGATTATTTCTCTTCTACAGCTAAGTCTTTATTCTTTTCCTCACATTCCTATCCTAATGTTTGTTCGTCAAAATAGGTGGATTCCAAATATTCCTCTTCTATGGTTAGGTCAATTCTTTCTTCCTTACCTAAATAATCTTCTTCAAACAACTGGAAAGGTTGCTTAATTGGCTCAATAGGTTCATCTAAGTGACTATTTTGTGCTAAGATATCTTTTTCATAGATGGTTTTATTTTGTTTTACCTTGACACTAATTGACACAAAGGAGTTTTTATTTCCTTTTGGTCTTTTTGTAGTTCACTCAATTTTTTTTGGATAAATTTTCTGAGATTCTTTCTGTCATTTCTATAAACTCTGCTAGGGCTTCCTTCCAACTTTCCTTTTTCAGATTTCTCGAAGAATTATTAGGTTGAAAGGACGGTTCTAAAGTTTGGGTGTTAGGCCAAGGTTCTGAATTATTCTCTCTTCTTACATTGTTCCTACTATTTTTTATCCAATAATCAAATTTGGCCATGTCTTCTATCATAAAATAGTTTTCATCAACGGTTTGTTGGTAAAAAGTAATGGTACCATCTCCTCTCTATCTAATTTCTTGTTTTAGGACTTGACCTATTTATGAAAACTTCTAACAGATATTCCCTAGAAAAGCCACAGTGAGGGAACCTATCTAGCAAGTCTTTATATCTCCACTAAGCACTATAAAATGGTTCCAAGTGTTTTTGAGAAAAACTTGCAATAAAATGTCGATGAATTTCCGAGAACATTTTTTTATTCTTTTTTTTATTTTTTATTTTCTTTTGAAATTCTTTACCGAAAAATTTTCAAGCTGAATAATACTAGATTAATCAGATTCATAGATCGTTGGAGTCACAGTGGACACACTTAGAATTCCCAATTTCATTAGTTAAAGGTTTTAGCCTTGTGGTCATGGGATCGAATCCCAACAGCGGGCCTTTTTGATAGAATCTGATAAATTTTGCGATTACCTAAACTTGCAAAACAAAAGACAAGATTCTAAGCTTTTCATTTTCCAGACCAGATACAGTAGTGACTGAAAAGCATCTGCCTTTTTTTAATCTTTAATTTTTATTTTTTTAATTTTTTTTAATTTTTTTAATTTATTATTATTTTTGAATAATAAACACACTAATTAAAACAAGAAAATAATCAAAATAATATTTACAAAGGATTGGGATAGATCACTTACCTATTTTTCTACTTAATTTAGCAATCTGACAAAGTGACAGTACCTCCCCAACAATGGTGCCAAATTTTTGTATGTATCGCCCAAAATGATTCTTCAAACGTAAATGTATGTAGTATACAAAAGTTGTCGTATCCATAAAGAGGTGGGTTTTTGAAAGTTGACAATTTAATAGTTGAAAAGGCAAGGGTGATTTTAACAAGATTTTAAAGAAAAAATATTTTTTTAACAATTTTAAATAAGATTTTAATCATAAAATTAAAACGGTGAAGCTTTAAGAATCTCTTATATATTTCGTAACTGATATGGAAGTTTAACTTTAAATAATTATCTAGAGCATTTGATTTGTTATATATTTTTCTCATTAATTACAAGCACTTTTACTAGTTCTATAAGTCACCTAAAGCGATAATATAGCAATCTATAATGCAGTAAGAGTTTTTCTATAAAAAGTAGCAAAATAATCATCTCTCATTAATGATTTGGTACACTAACTATGAAAATTATGACTGCTATCAATACAATTATAATTAACATAATTTTGAAATAGAAAAGATAATCACAAATCAAAATTATTATATTTAAATGGAATAAAATTTTTGTGTTAATTTAGACAGCACCTCATCTTATGAAATATCTAAAATCAACAATATAATAAGTCATACTATAGTAAAAGACATTCCATAAAATTTAGCATTATTTCATTATTATTAATATTAATTATACAACATAATTAAATTGAATAAACAAAGCATGATTGAATTTATGTAAAAATAGGCAACATAACAACATTAACAATAATTACTAAAAAACTTGAAAATATAATATTTATTCCAAAAAAATAAGCATTACAAAGCATATATAGAGCTAAAAACCATACCAAAGCACTATACGTATAAGATCATCTCTCTACCTCACCAAACTCTCTTCATTAATTTAGGCATTGTTTAAATATTAAAAGTGGGTCGGGGGAATACCCTAACAGCATCTCCTCCAAAAAGAGGTACTATTGAGTCAACTCAACAGTTGAAAGAGGGGAAGAAATGGCCAAAAGGACGTGGAGGTGAAGGAAGAAATGCCCAAAAGGCCTTAGGTGTAAGGGGGAGCTTGGTATTTTTAGGGGAAGGAATATGTACTGTTTATATATATTTTTATTATTTTTTATATTTTATTTATTTATTTTTATTTTCTTTTTCACTACTAAGCAAATCAATGTTTCTAATTAATATTTTTTTCTTTCTTCTCTGTGTTTTAACATTTTTCATTGTGCAAATTACAGCTCAAGATTTGGTATAGCACTAGTACGAGACAGACGATTTGCAGCTTTTGGATGTGTTGACCGAAGATTGGGTGAATGGTCAGGATCACGCCAAGCTGAGTAGAACCGCTGGCTATGAATGCTAGCCGATGGATTGGTCTAGCATGCTGATCTGACGGCAACTACAATGCGCGCACATGGGAAAGGCAACATCGAATCTGAAGGCTAGTGTTGACTTAGTGGGGGACAGCTGGCACAAGTTGGATGGCCCGGATTGATTCAATGGCTTGATCGTGAGGTCTAGGCTTTGTCACGTGTCCTTTTTAAAATTTAAATTTCTTTTGATTTCATGTGCATTTGAGGCCCCTTTTTGCGTTGTTTTTCTCCACTTTTTCTCTAGATTTTAAATCTAAACTTAACAAACACACTCAAATTAATTATTTTACAAAAAAAAATATTCACACTAATCTAAAAAATATTTATTTTAAAATAAACACATAAAAATAATTTCAAACTTTTAAAATTCTAATCTCTTTCGATTTGACGCAGATTGATTTTTAAGACTCGAAAATATTTTCAGAAATTATTAAAAATATTTACAAACTAAAACTTATTCACACATACTTGAAGACTAAAAATAAAATTACACAAATTTATTTTTATAGTTTCAATTATTTAAAAACTAAACACATATTTAACATACCGAAACGACTCTAAAAATGATCAAAAATATTATTAAACATAAAAACACACTAAAAATACATTATTAAACATATTTCCACACTAAGACATAAAAATACTTATTAACACCAACATGGTATTAATTAGAGGATTTAATGACAAATTATAATGCAAAATTAATGATTTTAGCTTTAGAAAATGTGCATTTTTATGTGTTCATCTAGTGTTATATATTCTCAAGTTTTAGTTTGTTTTCTTTCAATAAAGGCATGATCTTTTTCGTCTTTATAGCATTTCACTATAGGAAAACAACCCTTAAGCGTGACATATATAGCAATGACATGTTGTTGCTAAAGATTGTATAAATTTTGGGACATAATCTCATTGGAAGAGTAAATATATGCCCCCAAAAAAAGACTTTTAGCATTGACAAAAAGTTTGGAGTGAAGCGTAGAGCTATTCATGCATGAAATTGCGAGTTGGCATGCAATAAAGACTTTTTAGCAACGACACAAAGTCAAATTTTTTGGTGGTAATTACCAAGCAGTCAGAAGATTTTTTAAGACTTTTAGCGACAACACATATCGTTACTAAAAGTCTTGTCAATGTGATAAATTTGTTTTAATATGTTTAATCAAAATGATGTTGTAGGGTAAGTTTATAGTGATGAAATTCAGAATTTTGATAAAAGTTTACTTTATATCACCTCTAGCCCGACTAGTTTTCCTATTTTAAGAACTCTCTCTACCACTTTTTTTTTCCTGTCATTTGTTGTCGAGCCTCCTCGCTGCTTGCCCTCATGCCACTGGCCTCATCCACCCCTCCTCTTTCTCTAGCCCTCTCCTCGCTCTGCCGTCGGCCCCTTTGCTGTCTGTCACCTAGCCTCCCCGCCGCCTGCCCTCTTCACTGCCGGCCTCAATAGCCCCATCCTCTCTCTCTTTTTAGCCCTATTCCTGCTTTGTTGCCGGCCCCTTTTCACTGTTTATCGCTATCCTTGTCGCTTGCCCTCCCAGTCGCCTTCCTTCTTGCTACTGACCTCATTCGCTCCCTCCTCACTCTTTCTCTCTGTCCCTCTCTCTCTACCCTAACTCTTGCTATCAGCTGCCACTGTGGCATGCCGTTTGATGGTGCTTCCTCATTGTCTGGTCATTGGTTATTGTGGTAATTAAAATGTGAGTTTTGCTTTTTGAATTTATTTGGTTTAATTTATTAGTTTTAATTTGTTAGATTGTTGATAATGTGGTGATTAGATTATGTTTATATTTGGTTGTATTTGGAATATTTTGTATTTATATTTGGTTTTTAGCTTTAAATATGTTTTGTAATACCCCTCAAGCTAACTAATGAGCTCGTGTAAAGCTTATTTAGTTAGGATAAGTAGTGTTAACCTTTCAATTTCATTATAAGTGTTATGACTTACTTAAAATATTTATTTTAGTATAAAAGAGTTTTGAAACTGTTGTTTCATTCATTTTCTTATTTACAATGTATACATTATTAAAACTTAGTAATATATATAAAACTATACTTTCACATCCAAATTCAGTAACATATGTCTGTTCACAAAACCATAACAGAGCTGCTAAATTTTAGAAAATAAAGTTCTAAGATATGTTTCAAAAGCATATCCAAAACATAGCATATGAACAAATCTCTGTTTGACAGCTCTAGATACTCGGTCAAACTCTAACCCTATATATCCTCACCTGCATCATAAGAACTATAATGAGCTAAAAGCTCAGTAAGAAAAAACTAATGCATGAACATAAACATTGAATGCGAATGCAATCATACATTTTCTTTTATCAGCTTGCTTCTGACAATTCTTTCTTCTTTTGGGTACCCTTAGTGTGTGGTAGTTAACTAGTAATTATAGGCCATGGTTTTTAGAACCTGTTTGTCATAATTTAGCCAATGTAGTAACAAAAATATGGGGTTTCCATCTTAGTCATTAGACCTCAGGTATTTGCTGTATTCAGTCTCAGTCTTTGTGGCTTTTTTTATCTTGATTTTTCAACCTCAAAGTATTCACCACCTTTCATTGTGTCCGTCGATCCCACCCACATCCGATGCCTACCTAACCGCCAATTAAGTACCATACCCCATTTTAGTTAAAAACCTCATTCCCTTTTTTAAATCATAGCACATGTGTTCGTATAAATGTCATGAATCATGAATGAATTTCCACAATCTATATCATACCCAAATAACAACAATCCAATCAATGCACCTTAAAACATAACATGACATTGTTCTTATGATACAGTAAATAATAGTTTCTACTTACTTTGAGTACAATTTGCATTGAGTGAAAAGATCAGTCCTCTTGGAAGATAAGATGTGCTAGAGGCCTAGCATTATAAAATCATATACCATTTAATTTCTCATAAACCAAACTCATTGATATAGGTTATAAGTTCATATTATAAGGGTTTTGTATTAAATCAAATACAAAAGGGGCTGAGTATAACAATGTCAAAATGCACATTTATAGTCAAATAACAAGCTACACTACTAAACATATGATTAAACATGGTGATTAAATGTTCAATCATCTCAACAAACATACATTTTAGCTCACTCTTACTAGAAATTATATTATGTCAAATACATAACAATTTTACCTCTTTTCTAGCCAAAATCAGGTCTTTAATAAATAAATAACATTTCCAAACATTAAATATCATTAAGGAAAGTGTATAGTCTTATAAAAATAGCCCAATATATGAGAATCAATCATGGTGCAAATTTGATATTCTACATAACCTAGATTTTTATTTTCTTTCCATAAGTTCATAAATAACATTTTAACTAATTCCCACCTATTTACAAGCATTCAAAATCACTTAATAAACACTTTGAATCAATAAAAATAAAGGAAATAATCAGGTTCCATATGATTATCAATTTTGTAAAGAAACTAACTTAACTACCTTAGTTTGAGCTTAAATATGTCCTAGCTTACTTTCTTCACATCTATAACCATGTATAACAGAAAATAACTTTAGTTCATTATAAGAAAGATAAATATAGAGGTTACCTTTTAGGGCTTGATGTTAGGGCTCTATTGCAGGTCAAAACACTCAATTTTCAAGCTCAAAATGGTGAAACTTGGGGCTAGTTTATGTAACCCAAATTTCTATGGTCTAGTTTAAGTTTTTATGAGCTTTACGACATGGAAAATAGAGAGAAAGAAGTGGGAAGAGTGCTGGATGTTTTCAGACTTGCTTGTAAAAGAAAGATGCAAAAATGAACATTCTAGTTCTTTTGATTTTGTCAAAATCTGGTAAGCGAAGGGAGGAGCTTACTTGGGAGCTTTTGCTATCTTTTTCTTGGGTTTGACATTTGGAAAGAGTGCTAAGTAAGAAAATTTAGCTAATAGCTAGCCACTTAAATTTAGTATAAGCAAGAGTAACTCAATTTGCTATAACCTAGTCAACAAACCAATCAAATTGTACTAGTTTGCATACTTACAATACCAACCAAATTTGTCGCTTTCAAATATATAAATGGCCAAAACAATTTGTTTTGAATGCATTTGAAATGGAAAAACACTTTCCAATCAACTCGTAATCCGTTTAGCGCACCAATCTTCTTTATTGAGAAACCGAGCTTTTCACTGCAATTAGAACTTTTTAAAAACATGTTAGATCATATATCAATAACTCAATGTCATATTTATTTAATATAAGCATGTTTATGGATGATTCATTCTTATAAATAATGAGAACTCATGCTCATAAGATATGCTTTCTATATGGTTGAAATCCAATAATGTGTGTCTGTTAAATGCATATATATACAAGATGCTTATTAGTGGCTAATTGTGAGTTATTGGGTGCTACAATCCTCTACTCCTTATAAAATTTCATCCTCGAAATTTGACATTCTGAATAGTTATCGATATTTGTTCTGCATCTTTTCTTCTCTTTCCTATGGGCTTCTTTTACTGAATGATCCCTCCATAAAACCTTAAATAGTTGAATCTTTTTGGTCCCTAACTCCTTTTCTTTTCTATCAAGGATCTATACTAGTTTCTCCTCATATGCTAAATCAAAAGTTTTTTCCAATGGCTCATAAGTTAAAACATATGAGGGATTTGGAATGTAATTCTTAAGCATGGACACATGGAAGACATCATGTACACTGGACAATGAAGGAGGTAAGGCCAATCTATGTGCTTTATCACTAAACCTTTTAAGGATTTCAAATGGGCCAATATATCTTGGGCTTAGCTTTTCTCTTTTTCCAAATCTCATAACACCCTTCATTGGAGCTACCTTTAGGAATACATGATCCCCAACTAGTAAACTCTAAATCTTTTCTTCTTTTATCTGCATAGCTTTTCTATCTACTTTGTGTTGTCTTCATTCTGTCACATATCTTTTCTATTGCCTTAGTAGTTTTTTGTACTATCTCTTGACCAAGTAATTCCGTTTCTCCAACTTCATCCCAATGAATTGGAGATCTATATTTTCTTCCATACAGTGCTTCATATGGTGCCATTTCAATTGTTGCTTGGTAACTATTGTTGTAAGTAAATTCCACTAGGGGAAGCTTTGTATCCCAACTCATTTGCAAATCAAGCATTCAAGCTTCTAACATATCTTCCAATGTCTGAATTACCCTCTTAAACTGTCCATCACTTTGAGGATGAAATGATGTACTAAATGCAAGCTTCATTCCCAAAGCACTATGTAAACTCTTCCAAAATGCATATGTGAACTTAAGGTCTCTATCAAACACTATTGAAATCGACACTCCATGTAATCTGACTATCTCTTTGATATACAATTGAGCATACTGGTCCACACTATAAGTGGATTTTACCTAAAGAAAATAAGCTGAGTTGGTTAACCTATCCACAACCATCCATATGGAATTAAATCCTTTTTGAGTTCTAGGCAATCCAAGTACAAAGTCCATTGTCATGTGTTCCCATTTCATTCTGCAATCAACAAAGGCTTCAGCAACCCTATTGGTCTTTGATGTTCAATCTTAGCTTGTTGACAAGTTAAACATTCAGCCACAAACTTTGCTACATCTTTCTTCATTCCAAGCCACCAATAATGCTACCTTAGATCTCTGTACATTTTGTGCTTCCTGGGTGTATTGAATAAGGAGTCATATGAGCTTTTTTCAAGATGTCTTCTTTAATGTACTTAACAAATGACATACACAATCTCCCTTTATATCTTATAACCCCATCTTCAGCAACTGAGAAGTTTGGTCTCTATCTTGCATCAGTTTTGTTTCTTAACTCAATCAAATACTTGTCCACCTTTTGACCTTCTTTAATTTTATCTTATAAAACATGTTGCAATACTAGACCTGACAATCTACTTATTAGTCCTTTTAGGACTATTTCAAGCTCTAACCTTTGAAAATCCAATAATATTGGCTTTTGAATGATATGGAGCAATGACATTTATTTTTTACTCAAGGCATTAGCGATCACGTTTGCTTTACTAGGATGGTATTTGATTACACTATCATAATCTTTTACAAGTTCCAACCATCTATGCTGCCTCATAATCAACTTCTTCTAGGTGAAGAAGTATTTCAGACTCTTATGGTCAGTATAAATCTCACACTTCTTACCACATAGGTAATGTCTCCATATTTTCAGAGCAAAAGCTATGGCAGCAAGTTTCAAATCATGAGTTGGGTAATTCTTTTCATACTCTCTCGGTTGCCTTGAGGCATATGCGATTACCTTCCCATTCTGCATTAACACACAGCCTAAACCATTCTTGGAGGCATAACTATACACAACAAATCCACCAGTTCCTATTGGAATGGTAAGCAACAGAGCTGTGAATAGCCTATGCTTCAATTCTTGAAAACTCCTTTCATAAGTATTAGTCCACTGAAATTTCACATTCTTTCTAGTCAGCGATGTTAAGGGAGCAGCTATTTTAGAGAATCCCTCAATAAATCGTCGATAGTACCCCACCAATCCTAAAAAGCTACTAACTTCTGATACATTTGTTGGTGTTGGCCAGTTAGCAACAACTTCTACTTTGGCTGGATCAACAAAAATTCCATTCTTTGACAATATATGTCCTAGGTATACAACTCGTTCTGGCCAAAATTCACACTTCTTAAATTTGGCATGCAACTTGTTTTCCTTAAGAACTTGCAGCATAATTTTTAAGTGTTCTTCGTGTTCGTCCTTACTCCATGAATAGATCAAAATATCATTAATGAACACAATAAAAAATTTATCAAAAACTACTTAACACCCTATTCATCAAGTCCATAAATGCAGCAAAGGCATTTGTTAACCAAAAGGCATCACTAAAAATTCATAATACCTATACCTTGTTCTTAATGCAGTCTTCTACACATCTTCTTCTTTGATCTTCAATTGATGATATCCACTCTGCAATTCAATTTTTGAGAAAACAGAAGCACCCTGTAATTGATCAAACAAATCATCTATCATTGGAAGTGGATACTTATTCTTAATGGTCACCTTGTTTAACTCTCTATAATTAATGCATAACTGCAACGTGCCATCTTTTTTCTTTAGAAATAACACAGGCACTCCCCAAGGAGAATAATTAGGGCGTATAAAACTCGTATCAAGCAATTCTAGCAATTGCACCTTCAACTCCTTTAATTTTTGTTGGCACCATTCTATAAGGTACTTTTAAAATTGGTGCATTTCCTGGTAAAAGATCAATTACAAACTCAATCTCTCGATCAAGTAGTAGTCCTGGTAAGTCATCTGGGAACACTTCTAGGAACTCTTGAACCACATCTACATCTTCTAGCTTTAACTTCTGTTCCACTAAAGTATCCATCACACTAGCTAAATAGCCAACACAACCTTTGCTAAGCATCTTCTGAGCCTTCATTACAGTTATAATTGGTATAGATGATCTCCCTATGGTTCCTCTAAATGTAAACTGTTCTTCTTTAGATGACTAAAAGATCACAATCTTCTTATTGTAGTTAATTGTGACATGATATTTTGTCAACCAATCTATACCCAAAATAACTTCAAAATCAGCTATACTCAAAACCACAAGCTCCACATATAAAGTTCTATCACCAATCTGAACCAAGCAAGCCCTTAACATTTGATTTAATTCCATTTCTTTCCCAGATAGTAACGTTACACTATATCTCGTCTTTAACAAATCCCGTGTAATGCCAAATTTTCTCACAAATGTACTTAATATAAATGAATGTGTAGATCCTAAATCTATCAATGCATTTGCAACAACTCTAGAAATTAAAATATTACCTAAGACCATAGTAGCATCTGCATTAGCTTGTTCCTCTATCATCGTATACACCCTTGCTTGGACTTTCTTGTACATCATGGGACAATCTTTTGCCAAATGTCCTGGCTTCTTGCACTTGAAACATAAGTTACTATCTTTGTAACACTCTCCAAAATGATTCTTCCCATATTTAGCACATGGTGGCTTGCCAATTTGTAAGGACTGGAAAAATCCAAAAATTAATGAGCATGATTAATTAAGAATTTTTTTCATAATTACTCCGCAAAGTACTTGAGAAAGTATAAGTTTAGAATTTATTAACATGCAAATTTAAAAGTCTTAATAGCTATAAGGCCTTAGAAATAAATAATATTATAATGCGCAAACTTATATGCTTTATTTGTGAAATATGTAACAAATGTAATGTTATAATAGTGCACTTAAATAATTAAAAATAATTATTTAGTATACTAAACTAAATGTTTATGATTCATTTATTTCATGTATGAGCCACAGTAGTGACATTTATAAGAATCTCAATTAAAATATTTAAATTGAGATTATGTGACAAAAAGTGGAATTTCCAACTTACTATGATTATGTGAAAATTCCCATATGATATTAGTTTAGTAAGAGAAACCCAGATCAATAGTGATCATCAGCTTAACACCATAAATCTGAAATGGTGAGCACAAAATTTATAAAAATAAGATCGATCTCAAAATTTAATGAAATCATAAAGTAAGGTAAGAATGTTATAAGTCATAAGAATTAATAGAAAATCAAGAATCCATGTATCTTATACGTGCACAGTAAATTATTTACAAGTGTAAATAATTATATGAAAATAATAATAATAATAAGAATAATTATTATTATTATTATAACAAAAGAACATTAATGGAATTCACAAACATTGTACGAGCCTTTAAGGCAAATGTAAAATCACAAACGGATAAGTTTCAATATGCAAAGTGATTACAAAAAGTTTAAAGAGCATCTATAGATGGGATGTGGAATCATAAACAACATCTTACGAGGAACAGTTTGGGTTATACCTATAAAACATGTAATTGCGCTAAGTCTAGATTTTGGATTAAATTGACATGTAGATAGTCAATTTAACTTATGAAAATTTTTATAAATTACAACTACTATCTTGATGATAAAATCGGAAGCTTATAATATAAAAAAATTTAAATGGAAAATATACGTTTTAATTAACATTTTAAAGTTTTAAAATTTACAAAAATTATTTTTATCAAAGCTCTAAATACATAATATTGTTTTAAGAAAAATAAGTAAATATAGCATATATAGTTAATCACCGGTTTTGAAAACAAATATACCAAAGTTTACTATTTCAAAATAAAATCAGGAAATCCACATAATATAGATTAATTTATGAAAATGATTTTATGTCTATATAGAAATGTAAGTAAGGCAATAATATAGTACGAGGATTAAAACTTATGTAGTTATTTTTAAAGAGCAAGAATAATATAGTTCAAGAAAGTATAACTATGTTTATGAAAATTTTAAGTTTATGGAACAAATTTGATCAACCATACACGACATAGTTTAGACTATGTAGATCACAAGGTTGTCTATAAATATATGGACAAACAAAAGAAAGAAAAGAAAAAGAAAAATTTAGCCAATAGAATCATCTCACCCCCTCTCTCTACTTTCTCTCTCTACTTTTTCTTTCTCCTCAAACTCAGTCCAAGAATCCAACCTGTGTTTTTGACACCTCCTGCACCAACAGAAAGCTCTCAGCGAGTTGAGTTCAATGGTGTGCCGTGCCACCCATAACTTTGTCGAAGCAGCTTGTACTCGATGGCCAAAGTTGTGAAAAACCCACTTTTTCTAGCGAGATTTCTCCTCCGTCCGACCACCGATAGACATGATCTTGGTGTCCATAGGCCAACATTGACGAAAGGAACTAGAAGATACTTGTGACACCAATTATTTTCTTAACAGGTAATACGGTAATTAAATTAATTATTAGTATGCTAACTAAAATTTATTTCATCTAAAATCTATTTCATCCTCTTTATTTATACCTATTTTAAAATTTTCTAAATCTATTTAGTAAATTTACCGAAACGCTCTTGGAACATCAAATTAATTATTAAAATGTCATTTGGCATTATATGAACTAAAGTCTCTGAAGGAGACATAATGCACTTAATGCTTTACCTACTTGTCTCCCACTTCCCATTATTTTCCTTCAATCGGGCCCTCTAATAAAGAAAATAATACATTCATTTTCTTTTCTCCGTGCAACACTTATCTTTCCCTTTCTCCTTGAAATGTCTTCCTCTCATTTTCTTCTTCTTCTTCCTTCTTCTGCTATCTAAGCCTGAGAAACCCAACTCCATGTCATTCAAAAGTCCCCATGCTAAAGTTGAACTTGAGCTTGAATCTCTTGAATTGATGACTTAAGTTTTCAATGGGATTTTAAGGTAAGATTTTAGAAAATTAATCTAGTCTTAGCTATCAACTTTACTTTGAAATTGCTCATTTATTTTGCTGCATAATTTAGATTTTTTGTGGTTTTGAATGAGAAAGTTTGACATAAGCATGTTTTCACCCTTATTTGTAAAAAGGGCTAGAGATATGGTTTGATGATGATTTTGGTATAAAACTCATGAAAATATATTTATTGTAATTATATAATACAAGCAGCATATTTTAGAATGGTTTTAAGATTTTGAACAAGGATAACATGTTTTGGGTTAAAGAAAAATTTGACATTCCATAAACTTTGTAATACCTCTATGGGCAGTGGCTATTTCTTAAAATTCTGGGATTAAATTAAAATGAATTTTATAAATTGGTTTGCATATTTAAAAAGTAGACATCCTAAGCTTTCAACGAGCTATCATAAATCTAAATCGGAGTTGTATTTTATTTTTTATGAAATTTTTAATTTTTGAGTTGGAAACTAGTAAACCTACCAGTTTGTCATGGTATACTAGCTACTAACCTGAACCAAGAACCCATCTTTGCTCACCACCTAATTCCTTAATGTCTTGCAACCTTTCCCATATTATCCTAAGTGATTGATGAATCTTATTAGGGACTAAAACATATAGATTACTTGTTTAATTTTATATTGTATTAAGACAAAAATTGTTTACTGTGGTATTCAAAAAAAGATTTGCATAAAGGCTGTAATGGCACACTAATAAGATGGATTTACACATGATTTATTTATGAATATGGTTGTATGTTGTGCTTTAGTTTTAATTGTCCTTATGCACGCCTTAGGATCAAGGGAGTGTGGAGCTAACGTTAATTGATTCTGGGATTTAAAGATTGTTGATAAGCTTGGAAGGTAGGGATTCTATTACTCATCTTTTGTGAGGTTTTTATGGAATTAAAATTAATTGTTTTACTGCAAGATATATATATATATATATCTATGTTGAATTGCTATTATATGAGTATCACATATGAAACTATGACATGGACTCGTCCTGTATTGTACAACAAGGAACATAATGAATTGACACATGTTATAAATTGAGAAGCATGGTTAGAAAAACTGACTCTATTAATAATGATTGAATATAGAGAAATGGTGAGACGTGAAGAGGGCGACGGTTACGTCCTTGGGCATGAATACCCTAAAAGGTAAAATAGGGGGAAGGTGATGACGCTTCCTTGGGTTGAAAGTCCCAGAACACACTATACAGGAATCGACTTGGTGAGTACTCGGGGCTTGATGTCCCCTCACCGGAACACCCTTGGAATGTTTAGAGGGTGATCAAGCACGCCCATTTGGGTTTCGATGAGTTGAGTGATACTCTATTGAATGTGGGTACCTAGGAATAATGATGAACTATAACATTTGTATATATGTATATATATGAAACTCGGTAATGATTAACTATGGTATCCACGGAATATGATTATAATAAATCTCATAATATGGATAATGATGAGTATTAAATAACCATGCAGGTTTTAATGTGGTAATGATAAAAACCTAAAGGTGAGTAATGATTTTCTCTACTGAGCATATTGTCGCTCATTCCCTTATATTTTTATCTTTTCAGGACTCACTAAGTGTGAGGTGGCTATGAGAAAAATAGTTGAGGAAGCTATGTAGCTATATTATATTAGGACTGCTTCAATTGTTAAGAATGTTCTTTATGATAATGTAAGCATCAATTGTTACTTTCTGTGCTTGTATTAAAATGATGATGACGACAGTTTATATTATTAAATTTAAGGTGCTACATTAAACTGTGGTTTAATTGTCGTTTATATTTTTATTTTTGATTTGAGAGTTTTCATTTAGGCCCCAGACAATTTTATTTTTAAGGTTTTACTTTTATTTTTGATTTTTATTTTTAATTTATTAAAAACTGTCAACCCCCATATAGGGGTGTTATAGAATTTTTGGTATCAGAGCCTAGGTTCGGTTAACCTAGGGAGTGTAGCACCACTTTAAAAAAAATAATTTTGAGATGGTTTTGAAGCTGAATTTTCATTGTCATCATCAAAATGAACCTTCACATTGATTTATACAGTCTAGAAGGATATAACATGGAAAGGCCATAGAATGAAAATACTAGCGGTTATATGAGTACGATAATTTTATAGAAGGAAAGTATTAATAGTTATGAGGGAACGATAATTATATGGAATGGGTTTATAAGTAAAATACTTATGAGAGATTCGTATAATATTAGGATCTATAAGGATATCTAATTCGTATAAAACGATAAGAAATTCATGTGGATACGAGGATTTAAGAGCCTTTTGTCTCGTGAAAAACAATAAGAAATATAAGGCTTGATTTATTGATTTTAAAGTTTGGCATAGATATGCAAAATTCTTCGTAATTGATTCAGACCTAAGTAATGATTATGTATGGATTCGGTGGAACACATAAGTGTCAATAACTTTTCTTGAAAGTTCTATTTAATTGAGGTATATGAGATAAGTTAGGAATTCATGGTATTGAATCTCGAGTGAGATGAATGTTAGACTTTTGATCCGTTGAGACTGTGTAAAGGTAAGAATGTATGAATTTCCAGGTTGAAAATTTTGTTACGTACATTGTATTTAAGTGTATAAGTGAATATTTATGCATAGATGCAATGTGAAAATGACCATTAGGAGTTTCCTTAAGTAAATCATAATACTTAAGGCACCTAGAATAATTTTGGATAATTACGATAAAAGGTTTAACTTCTAGATGTTTAGATGTGAATCTTTTAGTTACCTAAGGTTTTGTTATATGAGGAAATTAAATATTGTATAAGTGAAATTGTGGGGATTGTAGATGTTCTTAAGTAGTAATATCAAGTGTCTTTGTTCATTGATATGGTCTATGTTGGAAGACATAAATCGTATTGATTTCAAGGTTAGTCACATTCTAAACCCTTGGTAGTAATGATGATGAATCCATTGATAGATGTTGAGTATTAGGGATAACATATGGGTGTATGCATTGTTCAATAAGGTTTTGATTAAAACAAAATTATTTGAGTTGCTAGAAGATTATGTTGTTATGAAATGATTTTAAATACCATTCAGGAAGATCCTTGATTGTCGTTGTTGTTCATAGTTAACTTTATCTATAGTGGGCTTTGAATTGGGTTTAAGATCTATACAAATTGGTTTTCAATTTTATGTTTGTTATTTAACTCGTTCTAAATGTGTTAAAGCCTGAAACAACCTGACCCTTTTCAACTTAGAACATTTAGGCCTAGTCCAAATCCTAAATCAGTTTTATTCACACTATCTCTCTCACGTGGTCTCTATACGTGTCATCTACAGTGGTTTAATTATTGTTTATATATATATTTACTGTTCATAAGAGCTTGTTTCTCCGAGCTCTCTTTCTCTCTCTTAATTTGTTATTCTCTCTCTAAATAGCAAATCCTCTTCTTTTTCACTAGAAATTCTTCTTTCCCTCTAAAAGAAGAAGGAATTCTAGGATTTTGCAACTTACTATCTAAATTTTTCCTTTCTATTTACTCTTCTTTCATCTCATCATGGACCCAAAGTATCAACACCTAAGAAAGTACTTCCCATCACTCTCCTAAAAGATTCTTAGAAAGAAATACAAGGCTAGAATCACTCGGTTATGGATTCTTATGCGTTTTGGCATCCCTTATGATGTGAGAATGTTGATAGAGGGGAAGATCCGTCCGAGTGACTTCAGTCAAGATGTCGGTTTACCAGGAACAGGTACCAGTTGTAGTGCAATGAAAAGAAGAGCTCGTGCCATCGTGGTCACTTATAACAAATGTGGAAGACAAAATTGTAACGGTAAATGTACTTCACCTAGTTATATGTCTACGAATAGAGAGGATAAAATAAGGTTTTGTAGGGATGGACTTTCAAAGGAGAACTTGGATAGCATCCATCCTCCTCTTCACGGGCACCCTAGTAGATATGTTCAAGGAGCTATTTTTAAACTCTAGCCTAAATTTTATGCAGAAAGACAACGCCTCAAGAATATGGTATTTCTAGATCCTGTTTGCCAAGCCATAAGAAAACTGGATGGGGAATAAGTCATCACTCTATAAAGGTTATTTAGTCTTTGCTTATTTGAAGCAGTTTTAGCTGAAGTTCAACAGTTTGTGTTTTTCTTTTACTCAGAATATTTGCTTTTGTGTTCGAAATAATTGTGATTATTAGATTGATACAGTAAGTGTTAATATCTCATTTAATTTATGGTTTTCTTAAATATATATATATATAATAAAATATATTATCTTATCAGACACGTCACATACGGTACAGTAACATGTTTGAATTTTGAAAACTTATTCAGATATTTCAAGATTTGTGTCTCAAATTTCAAAAGTTCTATAGTATTTGTCGTTTATATTGAATTTCTAAGCTCGGTATATATTTGTCAAAAGGTCTACAGTTGTGTCAAGATGGTCTTCTGTCAAACTGTTCTCAATTGTCAAAAGTTATACAATTAGAGTCTAATCTTTTTCAAAAAGTGAATCAGATTTTCTGTAAACTATCAATCACCTTATCTTACTTTCTTATCCGTATAAGATTTTGTTTAAATCTTTGGATTACCTTTTCATTACCTACTCGTCTGTCTCTTAAGCCCCTTTTGTGTATTCCTCATCCTTAAAATCTCATATAGAACCCAAAGTCTAAGTGGAGCAGACATTAAGCAATCACTTATATAAAGCAAATATGTCTACCTCCTAGTCCACGAAGAAAATAAAGAATGTCTGTCTCTTTTGTGGTTCCAGCCTTGGAAAAGATAAAGCCTATTTAGAAGCTGCAAAACACTTAGGGCAAGTCCTAGCACACAGGAAGATTAACATAATCTATGGGGGTGGTAGTATAAATATGATGGAAAATATGACGCTAGCAGCTAGGTCTAGTGACGCTACAGTTGTAGGAATCTGGCTTCATATTCTAGCTGAACGAAACCTTTATAAGGAAACCACAGGCAAGGGAAAAGGAGTCAGGAGCATCCCTAGAAATTTTAAAGCCATAATCAATAATTCTGATGCTTTTATAGCATTACCTGGTGGTCTAGGTACTCTTGAGGAAATATTCATAGTTGCTTGTGAGCAATTGTTGGGCTTTCATTCCAAACCCTTGGGACTGCTGAATGTAAATGGTTTTTATGACAGTCTTTTGAAATTTCTAGACTACGTTATGGAAGAAAACATCATTGCAGAATCAGAGAGACAAATCTTTGTTACTACTTCAATAGCTGAGGAATTGATAGATAAGATGCAAATCATACATCCAGAATCTGACACTGCAACATCCAAGCTTGAATGGAAAAGGGAAAGCCGGGAGCAGCCAATTGACTTGAATCTCCATCTGTAATCTTTTAGTTTTATTTATGACATGTAGGCATGTGTGTCCGTATTTTGTGTGTCACGAATAACCGTTTACCTTGCATTTTGTATTTCTTGTGGTATGTCGTTGTTCAATCTTTTAGATTCATTGAGCCTAATTCTGGGATGGTTCGATACGGAGTACTTGATGCTCTTGAAACGCATCCTACTTAAGGTCTGATCTTTTGTTTATCGATGTTTTTGTATTCTCTAAGCATGCATGATATGGATAGCTGGTATACAGAGTGCCTTGTACTCTCAAAATGTATCCGTATCATGTTTGTAATGTGTAATATTCTATTAATATTATGTGGAAGTACCAAAGTCAGTTATGGGGATATTCCATAGGAAATATGAGTATATTATTTGGGTTGAATATTTGTGTCAGGAAGATAGCTATTTAATGAAAAATATGTCGGGTTTGTCTACAACTACAAGATTCCGTCAAATATCTCTATAAATAAATTTAATGTATGGTTTTGAGTAGAAGTGTTTGTATTATATGTTTCATGATTATGTTTTAGTTTATTAGTTGAAATATAAAAATCAACTGTCCTTGACTTTTCCTTACTCAAAAAGAAAAGGAAACCAAAAATAAAGTATGTAGAAGTTCTTGAATAATATCCTAAATGTAATTGTAAATCACAGTCCAAGGATAGTAAAGTACTGAAAAATGGTATGATTAGCATGTGTATTCTCTGATCAAAATGTTACACCATAATGCGGTGTTGTGAATTTGGAACAAGTTAGAAATACTCTTGTTGAAGTATTTAGTATTGGAGTAAGGTTAATACTCCAAGCAAATGAAGGGAGATACAATAACTCACACTTAGGGACAAACAACATTGACGGTTTAGAGTCAGAAGTGGATATCATTATGGAATTGTGATTCTTACTAGTATTGTTAGATTTGAAATTTCGAGGGTTTAGAGTCAGAAGTGGATATCATTATGGAATTGTGATTCTTACTAGTATTGTTAGATTTGAAATTTCGAGGACGAAATTTCTTTAAGGGGGGTAGAGTTATGACACCCATTATTTTCTTAACAGGTAATATGGTAATTAAATTAATTATTAGTATGCTAACTAAAATTTATTTCATCTAAAATCTATTTCATCCTATTTATTTATACCTATTTTAAAATTTTCTAAATCTATTTAGTAAATTTACCGAAACGCTCTTGGAACATCAAATTAATTATTAAAATGCCATTTGGCATTATATGAACTAAAGTCTCTGAAGGAGACATAATGCACTTAATGCTTTACCTACTTGTCTCCCACTTCCCATTATTTTCCTTCAATCGGGCCCTCTAACAAAGAAAACCATACATTCATTTTCTTTTCTTCGTGCAACACTTATCTTTCCCTTTCTCCTTGAAATGTCTTCCTCTCATTTTCTTCTTCTTCTTCCTTCTTCTGCTATCTAAGCCTGAGAAACCCAACTCCATGTCATTTAAAAGTCCCCCTGCTAAAGTTGAACTTGAGCTTGAATCTCTTGAATTGATGACTTAAGTTTTCAATGGGATTTTAAGGTAAGATTTTAGAAAATTAATCTAGTCTTAGCTATCAACTTTACTTTGAAATTGCTCATTTATTTTGCTGCATAATTTAGATTTTTTTTTGGTTTTGAATGAGAAAGTTTGACATAAGCATGTTTTCACCCTTATTTGTAAAAAGGGCTAGAGATATGGTTTGATGATGATTTTGGTATAAAACTCATGAAAATATATTTATTGTAATTATATAATGCAAGCTGCATATTTTAGAATGGTTTTAAGATTTTGAACAAGGATAATATGTTTTGGGTTAAAGAAAAATTTGACATTCCATAAACTTTGTAATACCTCTATGGGCAGTGACTATTTCTTAAAATTTTGTGATTAAATTAAAATGAATTTTATAAATTAGTTTGCATATTTAAAAAGTAGACATCCTAAGCTTTCTAACGAGCTATCATAAATCTAAATCGGAGTTGTATTTTATTTTTTATGAAATTTTTAATTTTCAAATTGGAAACTAGTAAACCTACCAGTTTGTCATGGTATACTAGCTGCTAACCTGAACCAAGAACCCATCTTTGCTCACCACCTAATTCCTTAATGTCTTGCAACCTTTCCAATATTATCCTAAGTGATTGATGAATCTTATTAGGGACTAAAACATATAGATTACTTGTTTAATTTTATATTGTGTTAAGACAAAAATTGTTTACTGTGGTATTTAAAAAAAGATTTGCATAAAGGCTTTAATGGCACACTAATAAGATGGATTTACACAAGGTTTATTTATGAATGTGGTTGTATGTTGTGCCTTAGTTTTAATTGTCCTTATGCACGCCTTAGGATCAAGGGAGTGTGGAGCTAACGTTAATTGATTCTGGGATTTAAAGATTGTTGATAAGCTTGGAAGGTAGGGATTCTATTACTCATCTTTTGTGAGGTTTTTATGGAATTAAAATTGATTGTTTTATCACAAGATATATATATATATATATCTATGTTGAATTGCTATTATATGAGTATCACATATGAAACTATGACATGGACTCGTCTTGTATTGTACAACGAGGAACATAATGAACTGACACATGTTATAAATTGAGAAGCATGGTTAGAAAAACTGACTCTATTAATAATGATTGAATATAGAGAAATGGTGAGACATGAAGAGGGCGGCGGTTACGTCCTTGGGCATGAATACCCTAAAAGGTAAAATAGGAGGGAGGTGATGACGCTTCCTTAGGTTGAAAGTCCCAGAACACACTATACAGGAATCGACTTGGTGAGTACTCGGGGCTTGATGTCCCCTCACCGGAACACCCTTGGAATGTTTAGAGGGTGATCAAGCACGCCCATTTGGGTTTTGATGAGTTGAGTGATACTCTATTGAATGTGGGTACCTAGGAATAATGATGAACTGTAACATTTATATATATGTATATGTATGAAACTCGGTAATAATTAACTATGGTATCCACGAAATATGATTATAATAAATCTCATAATATGGATAATGATGAGTATTAAAGAACCATGCAGGTTTTAATGTGTTAATGATAAAAACCTAAAGGTGAGTAATGGTTTTCTCTACTGAGCATATTGTCGCTCATTCCCTTATATTTTTATCTTTTCAGGACTCACTAAATGTGAGGTGGCTACGAGAAAAATAGTTGAGGAAGCTATGTTGCTATATTACATTGGGACTGCTTCAATTGTTAAGAATGTTCTTCATGATAAAGTAAGCATCAATTGTTACTTTCTGTGACTGTATTAAAATGCGTTGAGGGTTAAAATGATGATGACGACAGTTTATATTATTAAATTTAAGGTGCTACATTAAACTATGGTTTAATTGTCGTTTATATTTTTATTTTTGATTTGAGAGTTTTCATTTAGGCCCCGGGCAATTTTATTTTTAAGGTTTTACTTTTATTTTTTATTTTTATTTTTAATTCATTGAAAACTGTTAACCCCCATATAGGGGCGTTACAATACTAATCTCTTAGCTTGATTTTAGCTAGAGCAACATGATGAAGTTACCGTATCTCCGTCGTCGAGCCACCACACGGTCGTGCCGTCACCGACGACGGTGAAGCACACCACCAACACCAATAGCTTTAGAACCCCACGATGAAGAAAATGCCTCCATCAATCTCACCAAGTGAAGCCGTCTTGCCAGGATCCATGCTAGCCGTTGTCAAGCAGCCATGAAGCTCACCGATCTCGCAGCTCCCTCCACTATCGAGGTCAGTTGACGTCACCGTTGTGTTCAAAGGACCAAGGCGAGCTAGAAGCCTTACCCAATTGCAACGCCACTTGTCAGAGATTGACAAAGCCCATCGCCGCTGCCATGAAGAAACTCGATCTCATTGTTCTTGATGATGATGCATCCAATTGACTTCACCAAGAGCTTTAGAGAAACATGATGAAGGTTTCCCACCCATCAATTTCTTGAAACCATGGCGAGAAGCGGAGATCTAACACCGCCGTGAAGCGTCGTCGTGAGTCCTTCGATCTCGTCGATTGGGATGGTGTTGATGTTAGACATGTATGCTCTAAGGAGTAAAAATGTAATACGTTTTTGGAGACATTTTTTATCAATAAAGAATTTATTCATTTATATATACCAAATATTGTCCTCTTTACGTTCATATTCGTTGAATGTATGATAAGCAAACAGTAGTCTGAGACTGTCAGTCTAAACCTTAAGAGTTGGGCATATGATGGGATGATTATGCGGTAGACACGACTCTTAAGGTGATGGTCTAAAATATATGATCCGCAATCGAGGGAATAAAGTTGGGCGCTTTATTCATGTAAAGATTGTTATGTTGTCTATATCCCTTTTGGGAGATGGTTTGTCTTGGCCATCGGAGTTGGACTCCGTGAATAGAAACATTGGCGCGTTGTCATAGGTGACGATGTGTTGGATCGGGACATAAAGTGAATTGATTTGGATTAATAATTCTGTCTTGGCAAATCGATTCACTTTAGACAGTCGTTTGTATTGTATCTTAATCCTGAGATGAATAATGGGCCCGTTGTCTCGACTTGTGTCTTTTGATGTACCAATGGGTGACTCCCACATCTCTATAGTGGCATGCATGCCGGTACGTTGGAGGCATGACTCTTGATAGCGTAGACTTGTTATTCATAGATATGGAATCCATAGCTCCTCTTTAGGAGTAATGATATCCTCTTATATGCGTTGTCCTGTAATTGGAAAACTGGAGCGCTCAACCATTTGGATACATAGGTGTAACCGAATGGTATACTATCTTTGGATGGTAAGTTTTCTAATGGTGAGACAATGGAACGTAAGATAAAAATAATCGGGAAGGTAAGACAGAACTTGTCCTTAAGCCGATTATGGATGATCATATGGGGATGCGATACACTATGATATGTCATGGAGACTTAGCTACACGAGCTTCGTAATTCTGTAAAGTTCGAGAGTGCAGCTCCAAGCTTTTAGTGGAGTAGCGTTGGAGTTGATAATTGTGAAATGTATATCTGGGATATTGGGTTTCATAATTATCATGAGCTTGAACTTTATAGGTCCATTTTGGTCCCCTTTGCTAGCTCACAAAGTCCTGTAACGACACGGCGTGCTTTTCCAATAATTGGTGACTTATGTCGGATTTATCAGATTGGTTTAAAATTTATAAGAATCAAATAATTCATGTCTGTTTATCGGTTGAATTAATTATGTAAGAAATTAGTTCAAGATGAACTTGTTGAATTATGGCGTTCGGATAATTCTTGTCTGTTTATCGGTTGTTTTAATTTTGGACAATTAGAACAAGATAAACTTGTAGAATTATTTGAATTGATTTATTTTCTTAGAGATTATCTTGATAGAGTTTGTTTTGATCAGATATCTTTTCTATTGGGCTATTTGAATCAAAACTGAGACTTTATCCTTTAGAATCTCGGGTGGAAAATAAAAGATTCGCGGAGATTTTTTCTCGGCAGTTCGGCCTGCCGATCAGAAAGTTCGGCCTGCCGAACTGGCCAGTTCGGCCTGCCTATCTCACAGTTCGGCATGCCGACCGCGACAGCTAAGATTACGCGTTTTTCACGCGTATCTTATCAGATATTGATCCGAACTTGATTCTGTTTCGATTTTTGTGACCTAATCTGATATGGACTGACCCCAAGGACCAATAGGTATAAAAAGGGAGTGAGTCTAATGATTTACTCAGATCAATTTGAGAGATTAAGAGTGATACTCTTCTAGTGAGCATCTGAAAACTCCCTGAGAGCTTTTGTTCACAAATCACGAACACTAGCTTTGGGTTTTCTCTATTGGTTGGAAGGAGAGTCACCGGTGGAAGAGCTGTACGTGTGAGCCCACACTCACTCCGGTTGTGGATAGAGAATAGCAAAGAAGACCAGTTGGTTGAGGCTCTTCTGGAACGTTACTTCTCTACACAGGTCGCGGAGGTTCTTCGGCACACTGAGGTTAGTAAGATCTGTTTAATTTATACATATAACATGTCATACTTGTATTTTGGAAAATACTCTGATGAAAATTTTTAAAAAATTCCGCTGCGCACTTTGTTTCCAACAATTGGTATCAGAGCCGAGGTTTTTACATAAATTTGCAAGTTTGTGATCATGTTATATGCATAAATTTTGTGATCTTAATCTCTCCTATGCTTGAATTAAATTTTATAGAGAGATGGCACTCTAGGTTTCTATATAATATATATGTTGTCATGGATTATGTGGTGAATGTTTATTAATTAATTATGGTTGATTAAATTGTTGTTTAATTATTTATTAATTAATTAATACCGGTTATGGTTCCTTAGAGGTTAGAATGTGTATCTAGGTTTTTCATGTAATTAGATGGCGGACTATCATCTCTGTCTAGGAATTATTATTTAATTTTTAATTTGTAAGAATTTTGTAATTAAATAATTATTCGGAGAAGACGGAACGAGAAGTCGGAACTCAAAGATTGATGATGGCGTCTCCAGGTATTTCCTGAGTCTCTAATTTTATGTTTTTGAATTGTTGAAAATAAAATTGATGAATTGCATTAAAATTGTATTTTCTGGATCGAGGGTTTTCTGCTCGGTCGGCATGCCGGACCTCACAGTTCGGCAGGCCGAAGGTCACAGATCGGCAGGCCGGACGTACGGTCCGGCAGGCCGACAGTGGGGCAGAAATTTTGGTGCTCTGCCGGCAGGCCGAACCTTCATGTTCGGCAGGCCGAACCACCATGATCGGCAGACCGATCACCTAGATCGGCCTGCCGACAGAGAGCATCCAGGTGTCCAGAAAAGGTGCAATTTTTCAGTGCAGTTTTAATTTTATTTTTTGGGACGATTCTGAGAAACATTAAATTTGGATACGACCGGAAATATGAAGTGTTCGATTCATACGGGATTGAGGACTTGAAGATGGATATTACATGAAGAAGGATATAGCTTAAGGATTCAAGGATGAAGAATCGATAAATGTCTCGATTATTCTCTTGTAATCTTAGTTTTTCTATTCTCTAGGGTGGAACCATAATATTACGGTTATTATTATTATGCTTGTAGCTTTGCTTGATTGCTTTGCTTGTCTGCATTATAATATGATTTACCATGTATATTGATAACATGTCATATAAAATAGGGAGTGCCGCTCATATTAAAATTGTTCATGCATAATTTTAAAATAAAACCTTGACTTCAAAAGATTGAGTGGGAGAAGGTTTTCGAAGAGAGAACCTAAGGCCTCCATCGTTGGTCCATAGGAAGAACATAATGGTCCCAACCCCTAGGAAGGGATTTCTATCATGTACTAGATTGGATCTCTAAAAGGATAAGGTATTTTAGTATGATTTATGGTTGCACACCCCTAGGTGGTGATTATAAATCATGGATAAAATATTGAAACGGTGGTTATACACTCACGTTAATTTTATTATTAACCTCCCCTAGGAGCTCTGTTAATAAAATTAACGGCCAAAGAAACGATTATTAGTATATGCTGGATCATACGGGTCCTGGATGGCATATATTAATCAGGAGGGGATCCGTGTTCCTGATTGAATTTGGCATGACTCCCCTAGGAGCTTGTTGAATTCTGAGTTGGGAATTATCGTTGTAAGGTTGTGATATTTTCAAGGTTTTGACACATAAACACATTTGTATGATTTTACATGATTGTGTTATCTTACTAAATTATTAAATATGTTTGCTTATGTTTGGTATATGATTCTTTATTGTAGATTGAAAATGTCTAAAAACGCTTTATCATCGATACTTGACAAAAACCAATTAACCGGTGAGAACTATAATGATTGGAAACGGAACCTGGACATTGTCCTATCCTTTGAGAAACTGAAATATGTACTGACAACTCCTTGTCCTCCCGAGCCTACGGGAGACTCAAGTAATGAGCAATGCCAAGCGTACGACCGCTGGAAAGATGCTAATGATCAGGCCCGCTGCTATGTTATGGCTAGCATGAATAACGTGCTGCAGGCTCAACATCAGGATTATGAGACTGCGAAGCAGATCTTGGATAATCTTGAGGATATGTTTGGAGGCCAGGCCATAACAAAGCGGCAAGGGGCGCTTCGGAAACTCTTAAACTGTAGACAGAGACCGGGGACATCTGTAAAGGAGCACATGATGTTGGTCATGGGTTACCTCGCTGAGGCTCAAACCAATGGAGCCGACATCGATGCTGAAACTCAGATGACTATGGTCTTTGAGACTCTGTCTAAGGAATTTATTCCGTTTAGAGCTACTTTTAATTTGAGCAATAGACGGGATATGACCTTGACAGAACTGATGAAACAGTTACAGGAGTTTGAACTGCTGATCAGGGAGTCTCTTGCTGGTGGAGAGGCCAATATGGTAGCTGCTTCTGGTTCCAATCCTAACTCTGGGAATGGAAAGAAGCAACGGGCCAAGAGTGGTAAGTCTTCTATTTCTGTTGCTACCAAGAGCAAGAAGAAAAAGAAGAAGAACCCAAAGAAGCTTAAGTGCTTCTTCTGTGGTAAGGTCGGGCATATAAAGAAGCATTGCAAGGACTTCCTTTCCAAGGGAGGTAGGTGTGATCTTCTATATTTAGAAACTTGTTTGGTTGAGGAATCCAGTGACATTTGGGTCATAGATTCCGGTGCAACTAATCATGTTTGTGTTTCTCTGCAGGGATTCAAAGAAACGAGAAGTCTACTTCGTGAAGACTTAACGCTTCGGATGGGCGATGGATCCTTGGTCTCAGCGGAAGCAGTGGGAGATGTCCATCTTTGTTTTGATAATTATAGGAGTTTAATTTTGCGAGATTGTTTTTATGTTCCTAAATTTAAAAGGAATTTAATTTCTGTATCTTCTTTATTTAAAGACTCCTACGTGGTATCTTTTAATGAAAAAGTGGTGATTCGTAAAAACAAATCTTTTATCTGTTCTGGATGGATGCAAAATAATCTATATTTTATCAAACCTAAGATGGACTTATTGCTTAATGCTGAGATAAATGATAATGACTCAAAAAGACTTAAAACTTCTCACTCTAATAAGACTTATCTTTGGCATTTGCGCCTTGGCCATATTAACCTGAATAGGATTCAAAGGTTGGTAAGGGATGGACCTTTAAGTCACTTAAGGGTGGAATCTATACCTCAATGTGAGTCTTGTTTGGAGGGTAAAATGACCAAAAGACCATACGGGTCTAAGGGCAATAGGGCCGAAGGGGTTCTAGAACTTGTGCATAGTGATGTTTGCGGACCGATGAACATCCGGGCACGAGGAGGGTATGAGTACTTCGTCACTTTTATTGACGATTACTCAAGATATGGGTATGTGTACCTAATGCACCACAAAAGCGAAACTTATGATAAGTTCAGGGAGTTTCGGGCTGAAGTGGAAAAGCAATTGGGTAGACCCATAAAGGCACTTCGATCTGATCGAGGTGGGGAATACCTTTCTGATGAGTTCTTGGGACACTTGTTAGAGAATGGGATTTTATCCCATTTGACTGCGCCGGGCACTCCGCAGCAGAATGGCGTAGCGGAGAGAAGGAATAGGACTTTGTTGGACATGATTCGGTCCATGATGAGTTATTCATCATTGCCTTTATCCTTTTGGGGATATGCACTACAAACCGCATGTTATCTTTTGAACAATGTGCCTTCAAAATCGGTCCCTAAAACTCCTCACGAGTTGTGGACAAGACGGAAGACATCCTTAAACCATATTCGCATATGGGGATGTCCAGCTCATGTCCTGTTTAAGGATCCGAATAAGTTGGAAGCACGTTCAGAAGTTTGCGTGTTTGTAGGATATCCAAAAGGGACTAAAGGGGGTTATTTTTATAACCCAAAGGAAAATAAAGTCGTGGTTTCAACTAATGCAACTTTCCTTGAGGAGAGTTACATGAACGACTTTAAACCTCAAAGCAAAGTGGTGCTTGAGGAGTTGAGGGGTAATCCGTTTACTCCGGAGGTTCCGAACGAAACCATTCCGATCGGTGTAGAAAAACCAAACAAACCTGAACAACAACCACAGGGGCTTCGGCGTAGTGGGAGGATCGGGCGTCAACCTGAAAGGTATATGTTCAATGGGGAGGTCTTTTTGGCTGAACCGGATGAACATGACAGGGATCCTTATACTTACGCAGAAGCTATGGAGGATGTTGATTCAAGACTCTGGACAGAGGCCATGAACATTGAGATGAAGTCTATGGAGACTAATCGGGTCTGGGAGCTTGTGGATCTTCCCGAAGGGGTAAAACCCATAGGGTGTAAATGGATCTACAAGAGGAAAAGAGGAGTGGATGGAAAGGTCGAAACCTTTAAGGCTAGACTGGTAGCTAAGGGTTATACGCAAAAGGAAGGAATCGATTATGAGGAAACCTTTTCGCCTGTAGCCATGCTTAAGTCCATCCGGATTCTCTTGTCCATAGCTGCCGCTCTCGACTACGAGATTTGGCAGATGGATGTCAAGACGGCTTTTCTGAATGGCTATCTTGATGAGTCCATTTATATGGAACAACCAGACGGGTTCAAGGTCACGGGTCAAGAGGGTAAGGTTTGTAAGTTGCTAAAGTCTATTTATGGACTTAAGCAGGCTTCTCGTTCTTGGAACATAAGATTTGATCAAGTGATCAAGACTTATGGGTTCTCACAAAATGTGGATGAACCATGTGTTTACAAACACATTAAGAATGGGAAGGTGGTTTTTCTACTACTCTATGTAGATGACATTCTGCTAATTGGCAATGACGTTGGGGCGTTGTCATCGGTCAAATTATGGTTGACCAAGCAGTTTGACATGAAGGACTTGGGTGAGGCTAATTTTGTTCTCGGTATCCAGATCTTGCGGGATAGGAAGAACAAAATGATAGCTTTGTCACAGGCCGGCTACATAGATAAAATTCTCAGGAGGTTTGCAATGCAGGATTCCAAGAAAGGTGGGCAACCATCTAGGTCTGGAATTACTCTTTCTAAGAAAGACTCTCCAAAGTCTTATGAAGAAAGAGAATACATGAAGAAGGTGCCTTATGCTTCGGCAGTGGGTAGTCTCATGTATGCCATGCTTTGCACTCGACCGGATATTAGCTATGCGGTCGGGATTGTGAGTCGATTTCAGGCGGATCCAGGACCAAACCATTGGGTTGCGGTAAAGCATATTTTCAAGTACCTGAGAAGGACTCGAGGGTATATGCTTGTGTATTCGGGTGAGGATTTAACTCCTCTAGGATACACTGATTCGGATTTTCAATCCTGCCTGGATTCTAGGAAATCGACTTCAGGGTTTGTGTTTACTCTGGGTGGCAGTGCCATCAGTTGGAGAAGTGCGAAGCAAGATTGCACTTCGGATTCAACGATGGAGGCCGAGTATGTGGCGGCTAGTGATGCTTCGAAAGAAGCAGTGTGGCTCCGCAAGTTCCTTGGGGATCTTGAGGTAGTTCCTGGTATGGATAAAGCGGTATCACTGTACTGTGATAACAGTGCGGCGGTAGCTAATGCTAAGGAACCAAGATTTCACAAGAAGAGTAAGCATATTGATCGAAAGTATCATGTGATAAAGGACTTCGTTGAGAGCGGGCATGTCACGGTGTGCAAGATCGCGTCAGAGGACAATTTAGCTGATCCATTTACGAAGACACTTTCTGGGAGAGTCTTCGAAAGGCATGTGGAAGCTATGGGGATGCGAAATTTGCAGTATTTACTCACTTAGTGCAAGTGGGAGATTGTTAGACATGTATGCTCTAAGGAGTAAAAATGTAATACGTTTTTGGAGACATTTTTTATCAATAAAGAATTTATTCATTTATATATACCAAATATTGTCCTCTTTACGTTCATATTCGTTGAATGTATGATAAGCAAACAGTAGTCTGAGACTGTCAGTCTAAACCTTAAGAGTTGGGCATATGATGGGATGATTATGCGGTAGACACGACTCTTAAGGTGATGGTCTAAAATATATGATCCGCAATCGAGGGAATAAAGTTGGGCGCTTTATTCATGTAAAGATTGTTATGTTGTCTATATCCCTTTTGGGAGATGGTTTGTCTTGGCCATCGGAGTTGGACTCCGTGAATAGAAACATTGGCGCGTTGTCATAGGTGACGATGTGTTGGATCGGGACATAAAGTGAATTGATTTGGATTAATAATTCTGTCTTGGCAAATCGATTCACTTTAGACAGTCGTTTGTATTGTATCTTAATCCTGAGATGAATAATGGGCCCGTTGTCTCGACTTGTGTCTTTTGATGTACCAATGGGTGACTCCCACATCTCTATAGTGGCATGCATGCCGGTACGTTGGAGGCATGACTCTTGATAGCGTAGACTTGTTATTCATAGATATGGAATCCATAGCTCCTCTTTAGGAGTAATGATATCCTCTTATATGCGTTGTCCTGTAATTGGAAAACTGGAGCGCTCAACCATTTGGATACATAGGTGTAACCAAATGGTATACTATCTTTGGATGGTAAGTTTTCTAATGGTGAGACAATGGAACGTAAGATAAAAATAATCGGGAAGGTAAGACAGAACTTGTCCTTAAGCCGATTATGGATGATCATATGGGGATGCGATACACTATGATATGTCATGGAGACTTAGCTACACGAGCTTCGTAATTCTGTAAAGTTCGAGAGTGCAGCTCCAAGCTTTTAGTGGAGTAGCGTTGGAGTTGATAATTGTGAAATGTATATCTGGGATATTGGGTTTCATAATTATCATGAGCTTGAACTTTATAGGTCCATTTTGGTCCCCTTTGCTAGCTCACAAAGTCCTGTAACGACACGGCGTGCTTTTCCAATAATTGGTGACTTATGTCGGATTTATCAGATTGGTTTAAAATTTATAAGAATCAAATAATTCATGTCTGTTTATCGGTTGAATTAATTTTGTAAGAAATTAGTTCAAGATGAACTTGTTGAATTATGGCGTTCGGATAATTCTTGTCTGTTTATCGGTTGTTTTAATTTTGGACAATTAGAACAAGATAAACTTGTAGAATTATTTGAATTGATTTATTTTCTTAGAGATTATCTTGATAGAGTTTGTTTTGATCAGATATCTTTTCTATTGGGCTATTTGAATCAAAACTGAGACTTTATCCTTTAGAATCTCGGGTGAAAAATAAAAGATTCGTGGAGATTTTTTCTCGGCAGTTCGGGCTGCCGATCAGAAAGTTCGGCCTGCCGAACTGGCCAGTTCGGCCTGCCTATCTCACAGTTCGGCATGCTGACCGCGACAGCTAAGATTACGCGTTTTTCACGCGTATCTTATCAGATATTGATCCGAACTTGATTCTGTTTCGATTTTTGAGACCTAATCTGATATGGACTGACCCCAAGGACCAATAGGTATAAAAAGGGAGTGAGTCTAATGATTTACTCAGATCAATTTGAGAGATTAAGAGTGATACTCTTCTAGTGAGCATCTAAAAACTCCCTGAGAGCTTTTGTTCACAAATCACGAACACTAGCTTTGGGTTCTCTCTATTGGTTGGAAGGAGAGTCACCGGTGGAAGAGCTGTACGTGTGAGCCCACACTCACTCCGGTTGTGGATAGAGAATAGCAAAGAAGACCAGTTGGTTGAGGCTCTTCTGGAACGTTACTTCTCTACACAGGTCGCGGAGGTTCTTCGGCACACTGAGGTTAGTAAGATCTGTTTAATTTATACATATAACATGTCATACTTGTATTTTGGAAAATACTCTGATGAAAATTTTTAAAAAATTCCGCTGCGCACTTTGTTTCCAACAGTTGAGGGGTGCCAAATGAAGGGAAATGATTAGAATCTAACAAGGATCAAAATGCCCAAGTCATTTACATTGATCTATGGCAAGAGGAACACCATTGGTGCTGCCATTTTCCCCAAATTTTGCCACTCTGATCTACATAGTTAGAGGTCTAATTGGATGAAATTAAGGCTACCATGGAACTCAGCAGGTGGAAAACTAGGAGATCCTGAGATTTCAACTCGATCTAGTCACCAGAGCTGCCGCACGCGCCTCACACGCCACCGCCAGTCTTCGGTAACTTCGGATTTTGGTGATCTAGACCTCCAATTGGCGATCTGAGACCACCTCCTGACTTGTTTTGACGTCCAAAGCATGATGGTGTCCTCCATTTAAGATAAGTCCAATCCGTTGAAAATCATTGATACGGTTTCCACGCGGATCAAGGCGACTCATATTGAAATGACAAAGTCTAGAATGACATTTTCTAGCAACGCATGATCTCCAAGAAGCATTTCTAGTAATCTACGGTCACTCGAAGAGCACTATAGATGATGCTTCATAGACTATAGATACAACAAAATACAACTGGACCCGCTCAACTAGGAGTCCACATAAGTAGGAATCTCACCTACAGTCGCTCAGCTTGGAGTTCACATAAGTAGGAATCTTGCCTACAATATGAATAGTTTTAAATGTTTTCATCTAAACTTATGAAATGCATGATCAGTGAATTGTCATACTATATATGTTATGATGTGTTGTTATATTATAATGTTGTGATTTATTATGCTATTTCATGTCACGTCATATTATGTTATGATTGTGTCATGATCAATGTATGATGTATGCAATAGTTAAATCATATTGTTTAGTCACCTTCAAGTTAAGCATGATTATGATTTATGGTTTATGATTTACATATTTGCCATGCTATGTAGTAATATAATATACCATATTGCATACACACTATAAAATAAGTGAAATTAATTAACTGATTTTTAATTATATTTTGCGAGACTAATTTCCTACTTGCTAAGCGAAAGCTCATTTAAATATGTTCATGCTATAGGTAAAAAAACTTGTCAATGCTATTTGTACGAAGAATAGAGATGGGAATAGATAACACTCGTGCAATGCAACATTTCCACATTTCTAGTTTACAAATTTATGCATGTTTTTGTTTTACGAAATTATGTATGTCATTAGTTTACAAAAGTTATGTAAATATAAATAGTAAATAAAATTTCATAATTATATTTTAAAAACCGAGGTTGTCATCATACAACCTTGGTCTATAGAATTTTAACATTTTAAAATGATGCAATAGACAATGCAACAAATACATGAAAATTTTCAAGTAAGCAAATTATAAAATTTTTTAGACTTAAAACAAATGAAATGATTATAGGAGTTTTATATTAAATTAAGAAAGGAATTTTTTATGAATATATTTTATGAATTTATTATCATGAAAGTTTAAATGATTATGCTTTTGGAAACTATTATGTTAGACTTAAGAGAATAAGTTATAAGGAGATTCTTATTATGTTAAGTTAAGCTTTTTTTAAAAAAATTAATTAAGCTTTAAGAAACCAATATATTAGTTTTTAGATATTAAATTATAAGAAAAAAATATAACGATAATTTTAAGTAAGGATTTTAATGAATATGTTTTATGAATTTATTATGAGAGTTTACAGGAATATTTTTAAGAAATTAGTATGTTAGACTTTGAGTTATAAGAAATTATATTCGATTAGTATAAAAGATTAAGTTTTAAGAAAGCATTATGTTAGTTTGAAGATAATAAATTATGAGTAAAATATATTAATAATTTTGAAGAAAGTTTTAAAGAGCCTTAAAAATAGGATTTATTTCAACATTTAATTTAGAATTCTTTTTGAAATAGTTTTATTTAAATTAAGAAATGTTGCAAAGGTAATAGTTTTTAAATAATTATTTTTATGTTTAAAAGAAAAGTTTCAAGAAAATTATTATGGTTGTGTCTTAAGAAATTAATGTTATGAAATACGTGAATGATTAAACTTTTTAGAAATTATGATTATGATAAAACGTAATAATCATTATTACGTTATTATCATGGTTAAGAAATTAATTATTATGTTATATTTATGGAATTAAGTTTTAAGAAATGATTATTATATCTTTTAAGGTTATATGTTAAGAATTCATTTTCAAGATTTTGCTTAGAAAAAAAAAATTATTCTGCAAATTTTAGTATTTTATGTTAAAGTTTATAATTATATAGTGAAGTAACAGTCACATAGGTAGGGTCGCTATAGTTGGTATCAAAGCCGATATCCTACCATCTTACTTTATGTCATCACGCAGCTGCTTCGCCACAATCCAAGTAAGTTAAGTTAATTAAATGTTAAATTAAGTTATGTTTGTTATTATGTGCCAGTATTTTGAATAATGGCAATCAAGTTATCATCACACCAAGCATGGTTTCGGATGTCCTCTTAAGGCCTGACGCCAAGCCCAGCTATCATGACGCCTCAAATCATAGGAAGTGGTATTGGGTGCCAACTTCCTAAGCGAGCAAGACAACACCTAGAATCACGTGAATGCTAGAATCGACGCTTCGAGATGATCAACACTCAGAGTACAAATTCAGGCGAGAATATTTGGAGTTGCAACCATAGAAGATGTTGATTGACTAGTCAACAGAGGATCCAGAGGTTCCACGAAAACTCCTTTGGATGTAAAAAATGATTAATAAATCTTACCAATTTTAATGTAACCTTTTTAACTATTATATTACAAAAAAATAATAATAATAACAAAATTGTCACTTTCTAAGCTTCTTTCCTCTCTTCCTCAAGACTTTCTTCTTATTTGTATTTTATCCCCCATCCCCTTTATATTAAATATGGAGCTACGTCAAGGTAGCTATGCCTCGGAAAGAAAAGAAGCTCATAGGTCCTTTTCAACTTGATTGCTGACTCATAATCAAAACTGTCCTTTATGCAATGCATGAGCCGATCTTCACTAAAATCTGATTCTATTGGTGGATGGATAACACCCTTCAATCTGCCACGAGAACAAAGGAAGTCACAATTAGGATACGCAAGGGACGTAAGAATGAAATCTTCTGCAGAGAATTACCACCAAAGGCAATGGTGTCAAGACACTTCTCTGAAGCACGAACGAGTACATTGTCAGAAAGAATTTCCTAGCTCAGATCGTTAACGAGGACATTGATATCCAACTTAGAGATGACGTAAAAGAATAGTAGGCATAGTACCACTGCGGATGTAACGCCCCCTTACGGACGTCATAATAATTATTACTTTTACCATTATTTTCATAATTTAGAGATAAACAAGTCAAATAAAATATTTACACTTAAACAGATATCCTAGGAAAACATATATAAATTTTTTTAGTTACTTACTGAATTTACTTCTCTCACCTCAATTAACCTAACGGAACACTTACAGTGTTCGGCTAATCGATTATCTATAGAAATAGTTAGTTCACAAATACAATCATTTACTAAATTATAGACACACAAAACTTTAAACAATGTTTAAATCTCTCGAGAAAAATACTTATATGTTCAAATAGCTTGACCATACCAAAATAAAGAAACATGGCATAGTCCTCAAGAAACCATAGTTAAGGAAATATTAAACAGTCTCAAAAAGTCTATAGACAAATAAATCAAGTCTTAATTCAACATCAGTGTGGAAAATAACATTAATAATAAAATCATTGTTCAAGTAATTAATTCTTTTCATGGCATGATTCTGTTTCCAATTCAACACTCCTAGCGCACACGCTCATTCCCGTCCTCCACCTATTCCATATGCCTTTTACCTTTGTCTGCAACATGATAAAAAACTAAATAAGCATAAGCTTCCTAAGTACACTTTCTTATCTCACAACATAAAACGTTTCATAAAATCATTACATAATATCATAATCATAATCATAGTAGTGCACGAGGCACAAGTTTATATAGAACATATCTTTTCATTTAAACTTCCATATTAAAAAATTATTTATTTGATCTTTACTTGGGTAACGTTTTCGTAGTTTTAGGTGTGCCCGTCTTTTTGGAGTGTTCATGTCAATCATTCATATAGTATATGCAATTAATATTCATCTTCATGATATCATTTAATAAGATATTATATCATCATATGTCATTCTTCACAAAACAAAGCATCTTTGAGTCATAAACATGTAATTAAAGTCAAGAAACATGAAGATAGAAAACTTAACCTTTAATGACTTGGAGAAATTAATCTTAATTTATTAGCATGAATAAAGTGTAAGAATTATTCCATAACATAGCTAACATATATAAACATCACTCAAATTTTCTTCTCTTCAAAATATTAATCAAAAATGCCTTTTTCTAATTTTTAAAACATTCAAGTAAATTTGCCAATAATAAAAACTGCCTGACCTTTAAGAATTTATAACCTTATATCTTTTAATTCACATTCAATTAGAGCATGAAAATTTACAAGAATAAAGTTAATATATATATATATATGTATATAATACCTTGTTTTTTCTTTAGGCATAAAAATTTCATTTGATAATTAAAATAAATCACATATTTAATACCATAAAATCTGCCAGCAAAGTCTGGCTAGTGAGCAAACCTAATTAAAACTTATGTATTAAATTATTTATACTATAAAATAATTTATAAAAATTTCTACACATAATAGACAAATAAGATAATAACATATGCAAAATTTAGCTTCCAATAAATTCAAACTAATTCAAAATACATGTTCGAATTTAAAGTTAATATTAACATCAAACATGCTTAATAGCGAGCATGTTTCATTCAAGCATTTTTATAAAATCAAATATGTATGACATGCTTTTGAAATTTTTATGTGATATGCTTAACATATAAATATAAGTTAAGAAAATAATAAATCATACAAAGCATATTTAAAAATATGATTTATCATCTCATGAATTATATATAACATATCAGGCAGATATTTATAATCATTGAGTACTTGTCAATCAACGAATTTTATCTTAAAACATAATAAGTATATGAAGCTAAAACTTTACAGACATTTACTTTTTTTTTTCAGAATTAAAATATGCTTTTTGCCCCATAAAACAAACTCTATAATACACAAATACAAATCTGCCAACAAATAAAATTTTGTCATTAGTGTTTGATTGAAAGCCTATAACCTTAAAAATATTTTGAATGAAAATTTATAAAAAAATCCTAGACATTCGTAACATATATATACACATCATATCTAAAAATCACAGTAAATAAAATCATTTGATTTCAAAACTTTACCAACCACCTTACCAACAAACCAAAACCCTAGAATTCTCTTATCACACTCCAACAACAAAACCTTTCTTTCATGAAATTTCATGATATCACATGAACATAAATGCTTTCAACCATAGACTAATATTTTTATAATCAATGTAATAGGGAAAATAATTTATTTTTTATACAAACATACATGCATACACATTCACAATCATAAAAGAACTATTTTCCAACAAAGCTTATCACAAGACAATATACATCAATAATAAAAATTCAAAACCATGAAAACTTTAAAACATACCTTTAATTCTTTTTTTTTTTCAATAAAAGATGAATACTTGCACACAAATTCTCTAAAAATAATTCCCTCTTCTTTGGCTTAAAGAAAATAAGAATAATGAATTCTTGGCTTTAATGATTAGAGAGATGATGGAGGCTTTCTTGGAGAGATTTTCTTTTTGAGAGAGAGTGAGAGAGAGAATTTTTTTGGGCTGGAGATTACGAAAATGAAGACTTTGGTGGCTTAGAAGTATATGTATAGGTTTATGAGAGAGAAGAGATTAGATGAATATAGAAAACCCTAATCCTAATCTAAGTAGATTTCCTCCTTTTTTTTAAAATAAGTGTAATCCTAATCTAATTAGATTTCCCTCTTTTTAAATGAGTGTAATCCTAATCTAATTTAGTTTCCTTTTTTTTTCTCCTTTTTCTTTTCTTTTTTTTTCCTTTTTTTAAAACATGAATTCACCATGTATTTTCGTTTCTTTTCTTTTAAACATTACTTATTGTATATATAATATAATATAATATGTCATATGATTTTCTTTAATATATATAAAATAGTACAAGATAATAAAATTATAATATAATATAATACATAAGTATTTATACACAACAATAATATTTACTTTATGACCCCAAAAACATATTTAATTTACACATTATTCTTTTAGATACTTTATATCATCTAATTTCTTAATGCCAATACAAAAAATACTACTATGTAATTATCATGACATCATTAATATTATAAAAATAAAAAAATATACAACAAAATTCATGTCATCATCAAGAATATAACGTTAGGGCATACATAACTCTAGAGCATTATAAAGATTATATGTTTAGGGCAAGTTGAAAACTCTTTTCGGAAAAAAAAAACAATACTTTAAACTTATCATCATTTTTAACATGAACATCCCGAGCACATCAATTCTACATGGCTGTCACCTATGACATCATTAAATAAAAAGTTAATTTTCTTAACATAAATAATAACACTTAAAATATCATATTTTAATGTTAAACTAACATATCCCGAGCACATCAATTCCACATGGCCGTCACCTATGACATCATTAAATAAAAAGTTAATTTTCTTAACATAAATAATAATAACACTTAAAATATCATATTTTAATGTTAAACTAACATAAGTGCCCGTAGAAGAAAACGGCGGGCGTTACAATGGAGTTAGTAGTGTGACACGCCATACAATTGAGTAGTCACATGTATAGTAAACAAAATAAGATTTATGTATGAATAATAGAAGCTTCTGATAGGAAGAACTTCATGTTATGTGACCTGCTAGAGAATATTAAGTTCTCGATCTCAACAATGGTCTATGATATACAAAAATTGCTATAAAAAAAAAAAGAGTTTAGTAATTTAATGATGTGAAAGTACGATTGATATATGTATGATGTTATGAAATATGATTTTGTATGTATTATAAATACAACATGACTTAAAGTATGATATGAAATAGTTGCTAGCAAAAGAAAATGCTTAACAACTTTATGATATGTAAGTATGAATGACACGTATCTGTATGATATGTTTATGGACATTATGCATATGTATGATATGAATATGAATACTATGATTAATGCTTGTTATCTGTATCATAATGAACATGTATGATAAGGTCCATAAAAAACCCATTAAGGACTTAACCTCTTAGATTACAACAAAAGGATAGATTCCATAGAATCATAATCTCGACAAGGATAAATACATTGATTCTTACGAGAAATTAGATGTGAGTAAAAGTTTAAGATATAAGAAAAGAATTTCCCAGAGGTCATAGACTGTCTATCGATGGTTGTCTCTAAATTAGTATCCGACCAAACAGACCCCATAATAGTAATCTCAAAATGAGATAATCCCTTCCTAACCTATGAAAAATAAATAAATAAATAAATAATAAATATATATACATATATATCTGTGTGTGTAAAATAATAAACAACAAATAAGTCATGTGGATTAGACGAACACCGTCCTATAAAAAGTTAAGATCATGATAAGAAAAGATTGATGAAGCAAACTTCCTTCCACTCACCTAAGAGATGTAAGTAACATCACAAGGGTATTATGCGATAATAAGAATGACAATACTGTCATTAACATACCCGTTTAAGAATTAAGAAAGAAAGGACTTCAGGACAGTTCAAAATCTGAACCCCTTTAATAGAGCTACGTAACTCAGATAGATTAACCATAACAATGAGAAACAAATAGAAATCCTTGAACAAAGGAATGCAGCCCATCATATGACTCGATGACATCTTGTCATCAATAGCCATAAAACCCAGTTTAAGAAAGTAGATAGATGTGTCATTTCAAGGACATGGTCTATCGTGTTATTAAATTACCTTTAGTCATCTATAAGCAGAGAACCAATTTAAGATAGGTAGACAGGGACATCCTCTTAATGTAGCAAATAGAGAATTCTTAGAGGGAGTAGAAAAACTTACCCCATCCTAGTTGTTAAACTAAGAGGTTCCATATTAAGGAGAAATCCTCTAGAATTAATGGTGGAGCAAACTTATAAGAGTATCGCTCCACCTTTTAAGAAAAACTTAGATATGTAGCCGATGGTTGGAGTAATCCTAAGTTATTTTCATGTGAAAAAAAATACTGTAAGTGTATTTAGTCATGTAAAATAAGCCCAACTATGACGTCATCCTTAGAGTAGAATTTACTAGGACTCACAGCAAAAAAAAAAAAAAAATTAAAGCTAAGGCTATGAAGTTATGACATGTCCCTCGAGAAGCAATAGACGCGAAGGAGTGACATCCTTCAAGGATATCGATGCGATCTCCCTAATAAATGTACAGATAGTAAAGACTAGAGAACCGACGACGTCTAGTCAATATGATTAGCAAGTTTAAGAGTAAGATGTCAAGGCTTGGGACGTAGCGGCAGTTTAAGGGCCATTTATATGCGCCTCCTAATGCCAATAAAAATATGCACTAATGTCAGGTAAGAGATAAGATATGGGGGAGGATGACACATGTAGTGTTCACCAGGTAAAATAGCACATCTGAAGTTAGTTTAATAGGCACGTCTCAACAATAGGAATTCATGATAGGCAAGTAAGGTTTATTGCCCTTCCAGTCATGATAAGACCGACAAGACTCATCATCTGATGAGTTAAAATTTATTGCTAATATATATATACATTAAGCAAACCTAATATTAGAGTGATACAATTAACACGTTAGAATTACTATGACGCGTTAAAACACATATCTCAGGGTAAGAAAAAGGTTCTAATATTCCCATTCTGCTCCTAGAAAGGAAACATTAAATAAGCTCAAGGTTCAAAATCAAGGATTAGATTGAGAACAATCTGAATGTAGTTGGTATAACTACTACCCACAAATGTAAAAATAAAAAGAACTTGGTGTTAGGCAATCCAACCTATAAACTAGGACCATCAACAGGAGCCCTTGCTATGAAATATTGATGATAGGGACCCATTAGCTATGAAAAGAAAAAAGTTAAGAAACCAATTACGTTAAGATTAAAATGACAAGAAAAGAGTGAAGACAAGCATATGGTGCTTCACTAAATGAGCCCACAGCACTTAGTTTGGCCTAGACTCATTAATGAGGAATAATAGGAGTAGAAGACTATCTAAGAAGGCTCTTAAAGCCTAAGACACAGCCCTTCCAAGAAGTAGTAAGGAAGCCTTACAACAATATAAGACACTAAAATGGTCTAGAAAGAAGGAACACGTAGTTACCTATAAACACGAAATTCATATATAGAGAAAGTTAAGACAGATCATGGATGCTCCCACAATGGGAACCTGATTGATTAGAACCCCGAAGGAAAGATAGGTTACACAAATGGTAAAATACTATAAGACAACCTAAGTGGGATTATGCTCTTGAAAAAAGTTGAGACAGTTAAGGCTAGAATGACACCAATTTTCTAAGAAAATAGGTGCTCAAAAGACTAGAATTTTAATCTCATGGTGGGTCGAATGTAGACAAGACTCTAATAAGCCTCTTACAGTTTAAAGGAAACAGTATAGTTTTGCTCTTCTAGAAGAGCGTGCCCCACTCAATAGCTCAAGATTTAGACCTAGAATAATTTTTACCCATAAAAGGGTTATGAAAAGTGTAAAACTATCTAAGCATTTACGGTAGGCTACGATAGCATGTCCTAGATTTTAGAGTAAGTACAAGTAAAGGGAATCGATAGTACGATTTCATATACTATGAGAATCTGTTGTCCCGATATGTCACGATGGTATGATTAAAATTTCTAAAATAAGCTTGCCTAAGGAGAATCTATGATACGATCCCCATATGTTATGGGCTATAATGTAACCCACTATATGGTATCACAATGTGATTTTTTGCTAGAAGAAAAATAAAACCTCCAACTTGCCTTTAAGAAACTAGAAGAAATTACTATAAGACACACTATTTTCAATTAGAAATCATAAGAACGATTTAGATAATCAAGTATAATTTAGAAAATTTTCCATGACCAATAGAGAGGTCACAAGAGGAAAACCAAGAGAGACCCTATGAATATAAAAATGGGAACGAATTTTCCTTTTCTCATGCCTCAAGGAGAGGCGAGACATGTTCAAGAGAGATATGAAAGGATAAGCTTAAGCGTTATGAACCTTTAGAAGTTTTAAAACAAGCAGATAAACATATTTTGGACAATCATTATCACTAGTCTAGATGACTGGATGATAAAAACCCTATAAATTAAGCAATCAATGATGATCTTTTTGGCTAGTTTCTATGTACCAAATCATGATCTAGATGTAGATACGCAACCTAAGATATGAAATAGGATTAGTACAAGTCCTATAAATAGAGAAATAGAGCCTCAGAAAAACGAGGCCAATCAAGATACTTTGGGTAGAATTGCTAAAAGAAAGAAAACCCCATGAGATTTAGTTATGAAACTGTAGGATACCCCTAGTTTATCCCAAGTTTTCAAGGACAAAAATTTTATAAGGTGGGTAAATTCTAATGACAGGAAAAATAAAAAAATTATTAAGTGTGATTAATTAAGGATTTTTCCATAACTACTTCGTAAAGTACTTAAGAAAGTACAAGTTTAGAATTTATTAACACACAAATTTCAAAGCCTTAATAGCTATAAGGCCTTAGAAATAAATAATGTTATGAATGTACAAATTTATGTGCTTTATTTACGAAATATGTAATAAATGTAATGTTATGATAGTGCACTTAAATAATTAAAAATAATTATTTAGTGTGCTGAACTAAAAGTTTATGACTTATTAATTTCAGGTATAAGCAACAATAGTGACATTTATAAGAATCTCAATTAAAATATTTAAATTGAGATTATGTGACAAAAAGTGAAATTTTCAACTTACTATGATTATGTGAAATTCCTATTTAATATTAGTTTAGTAAGAGAAACCCAGATCAATAGTGATCATCAACTCAACACTATAATTCTAAAATGGCAAGCATAAAATGAATAAAAATAAGATCAATCTCAAAATTTAATGAGATCATAAAGTATGGTAAGAATGTTATAAGTCATAGAATTAGAAGAAATTCAAGAATCCACGTATCTTATACGTGCACAGATAATTATTTACAAGTGTAAATAATTATGTGAAAATAATAATAATAATAATAATAATTATAACAAAAGAACATTAATGGAATTCACAAACATTGCACGAGCCTTTAAGGCAAATGCAAAATTACAAACGGCTAAGTTTCAATACGCAAAGTGATTACAAAAAATTTAAAGAGCATCCATAGATGGGATGTGGAATCATAAACGACATTTTATGAGAAATAGTTTGGGTTATACCCGTAAAAGACGTAATTGCGCTAAGTTTATATTTTAATTTAAATTGACCTGTAGATAGTCAATTTAACTTACGAAAATTTTTATAAGTTACAACTACTATTTTGATGATAAAATTGGAAGCTTATAATATAAAAAAATTTAAATGGAAAATATATGTTTTAATTAACATTTTAAAGTTTTAAAATTTACAAAAATTATTTTTATCAAAGCTCTAAATACCTAATATTCTTTTAAGAAAAATAAGTAAATATAGCGTATACAGTTAATCACCAATTTTGAAGACAAATATATCAAAGTTTACTATTTCAAAATAAAATAAAGAAATCCACAGGGTATGGATAAATTTATGAAAAATATTTTATGTTAGTACAGAGATGTAAGTAAGGCAATAATACAGTAAGATGATTAAAACTTATGTAGTTATTTTTAAAGAGCAAGAATAATACAGTTCAAGAAAGTATAACTATGTTTATGAAAATTTTAAGTTTATGAATCAAATTTGATCAAGTCAACATAACATAGTTTAGACTGTGTAGATCACAAGGTTGTCTATAAATATATGAGCAAAAAAAAGAAAGAAAAGAAAAAGAAAAATTCAACCAATAGAATCAACTCACCCCTTCTCACTACTTTCCCTCTCTACACTTTCTTTCTCCTCAAACTCAGTCCAAGATCCAACCTCCATTTTTGACACCTCCTGCACCAACAAAAAGCTCTCAGCAAGCTGAGTTCAACGGTGTGCTGTACTGCCCACAACTCCACCGAAGCAGCTTGCACTCGTCAACCAAAGTTGCAGAAAACCCACTTTTTCCTGATGAGATTTTGCCTCTGTCTGTCCACCGATCGACACGATATTTGTGTCCACGACTCAGATTGATGAGAAGAACAAGAAGATCTAATCTTCCAGCTTGATTTTAGCTGCAGCAACACAATGGAGTTACCTTGTTTCACCAACATGCCACCACTCGATCTCGCCATCATCGACAACGGTGAAGCGCATCGCCAATGCCAATAGCTTCAAAACTCCATGGTGAAGAAAACACCTCCATCAATTTCACCAAAGGAAGCTATCTTGCTAGAGTCCCATGCTAGCCACCGTGATCAATTTCAAAACTCCATGGTGAAGAAAACACCTCCATTAATTGACCTCATCGTCCTATTTAGAGGACCAAGGCGAGCTAGAAGCCTCATCCAATTGCACCGCAACACCGCCACTCGTTGGAGATCGATGAAGCTCATCGCCACCCCCTTGAAGAAACTTTATCTTGTCATTCCTTAGGATGGTGCAGTCAATTGATTTCATCAAATGCTTCAAAGATACGTGATGAAGGTTTCCCACCCATCAATTTCTTGAAACCATGGTGAGAAGCAGAGATCCAAGACCACCATGAAGCGCCACCACAAGTCCATCAATCCTGTCGATTAGGATGGTGTTGAGGGGTGCCAAAAGAGGGGAAATGATTAGAATCTAACAAGGATCAAAATGCCTAGGTCAATTCTGTCGATCTATGACTAGAGGAACACCATTGATGCCGCCATTTTATCCTAAATTCCACCACTTCGATCTATGTAGTTAGAGGTCTAATTGGATGAAATTGAGACTACCATCGAACTCATTGGTGGAAAACCAGGAGATCCCAAGATTTTAGCTTGATCTAGTCATCGGAGTCGCCGCACTTGTCCCACACGTCGTCGCGGGAGATTGGTCTCTAGCGACTTTAGGTTTTGGTGATCCGGACCTCCGATCGACAATTCGAGACTACCTCCCAACTTGTTTTGACGTCTCAAACGTGATGGTGCCCTCCATTTGAGCTAATTCCAATCCGTTGAAAATCATCTGGTATCAAATGTATGCAGATCAAGGCGACTCAAACTGAAATGATGAAGTCCAGACCGATGTTTCTAGCAATGCATGATCTCCAAGAAGCATTTTCAGCCATCCATAGTTGCTTGAGGGTCTCTATCGAGGATGCTTCATAGACTATAGATACAATGAAATACAACTAGACCCGCTCAACTCGTTGTCCAAGTAGATAGGAATCTCGCCTACAATATGAATAATTTTAAAATAAATTGTTTTAAATGTTTTTATAAAAATTTATGAGAATGCATGATCAGTGAATTGTCACACTGTGTATGTTATGATGTGTTGTTATATTATGATGTTGTGATTTCTTATGCTTTTGCCATGTTAAGTCATATTATGTTATGATTGTGTCAGGATCAATGTAAATCATATTGTAAAATCACCTTCAAGTTAAGCATGATTATGATTTATGGTTTATGATTTACGTATTTGTGATGCTATGTAGTAATATGCCATATTGGATACACACTATAAAATAAGTGAAATTAATAAGACAAGTCAAAGATGTTATACCAACTTCCTGACCCACGGGGAGACTTTAAGAAAAAACTTATAATTTTGGCGTCGTTAGGGACCTTATGAACCTTGAAGTCTCGAAGATCGCGCGTAACCGATGCGATCATCTAGGTCCAATGAACAAGATAAGTTATAGCTTAAATAATTAAGCATAAAACAAGTTGATAAACAAGCAAAAAATGTTCTTGCAGATTTTTAATTAAAAGATTTTAATTATGTTTTGCAAGAGTGATTTCCTACTTGTGGAGCAAAAGCTTATTTTAGTATGTTCATGCTGTAGGTAAGAAAACCCATCAGCAAAATTTGATGGGCAATGGTGAGCAGCAAATGAAGAGTGGAGATGGGAATGGATACCGTTCACGCATTGTAACATTTTTGCAATTCTAGTTTACAAATTTATGCATGTTTTTTATTTTATGGAATTACGTATGTCTTTAGTTTACAAAAGTTATGTACGTGTATATGGTAAATAAAATTTCATAATTATATTTTAAAAACCAAGGTTATAATCATACAACCTTGGCCTATAGAATTTTAACGCTTTAAAAATATTGCAATAGACAATGCAACAAATACACGAAAATTTTCAAGTAAGGAAATTATAAGATTATTTAGAATTAAAAAAATGAAATGATTAAAGGAGTTTTACATTAAATTAAGAAAGGAATTTTTTTTATGAATATGTTTTATGAATTTATTATCATGAAAGTTTAAATGATTATGCTTTAGGAAACTATTATGTTAGACTTAAGAGAATAAGTTACAAGGAAATTCTTATTATGTTAAGTTAAGTTTTTTTTAAAAAAAAATTAATTAAGCTTTAAGGAACCAATGTGTTTGTTTTAAGATATTAAATTATAAGGAGAAAAACATAACGATAATTTTAAGTAAGGATTTTAATGAATATGTTTTATGAATTTATTGTGAGAGTATAAAGGAATATCTTTAAGAAATTAGTATGTTAGACTTTAAGTTATAAGAAATTATATTTCAATTAGTATAAAAGTTTAAGTTTTAAGAAAGCATTATGTTATTTTGAAGACAAAAAAATAGGAGTAAAATATATAGATAATTTTGAAGAAAGTTTTAAAGAGCATTAAGCATAGGAGTTTATTTCAACATTTAATTTAGAATTGTTTTTGAAATAGTTTTATTTAAATTAAGAAATATTTTAAAGGTAATAGTTTTTAAATAATTATTCTTATGTTTAAAAGAAAAGTTTCAAGAAAATTATTATAGTTATGTGTTAAGAAATTAATGTTATGAGACATGTAAAGGATTACGGTTTTTAGAAATTACGATTATGTTAAAATGTAATAATTATTATTACGTTATTTTCATGGTTGAGAAATTAATTCTTATGTTAAACTTATGTAATTAAGTTTTGAGAAATGATTATTATCTCTTTTAAGGTTATATGTTAAGAATTCATTTTCAAGATTTCATTTAGAAAAAAAAATTATTCCACATATTTTAGTACTTTATGTTGAAGTATGTTAAAGTTTATAATTATAAAGTTAAGTAACGGCCACGTAGGTAGAGTCACTACACAGTTACATTAGTAGCTTGCTCAACTCTAGGGCGTTTACTGTTCCCTATTGTGGCTTTTGTTTTACCTTTTTCCACTAGGTAGGATTCCTTGGAGTAAATCTTGATCTCCTTTGTTGCTGAAACTTCTCAATATCTTTTTCATCTTGATTTGCCATGAACGCCTTGTCGTCTAGCTCCCTAAACTCCATTGCAGAAGACATCCTTACATCCCTTCTAATTTCACGATTAAGACCTCTTAGGAAGTGTTATATCTTTTCATTGTTGTCTTTAGCAATAAAAGGGACATATTTGCAACTTTCATCGAATTTTCTAACATAATCATACACTGACATCCCTCCTTGCTTCAACTCCTGAAACTCCTTCACTTTCAGTGATCTAGCATACCTAGTGAAATATTTTTCATTGAAGATCTTCTTGAATTTGTCCTATGTCAACTCATCCATATTCACTCCAAGCTTAGTTCCTTCCCACTAGGTTCTAGCTCCCTTTTTTAAGCAAGAAAATTGCACAAAGTACCTTTTCTACATCACTAATCCTTATGTAATAAAAAATGTCATCCAAGGATTTCACACATTCCTCTGTAACTAATGGGTCTAAATCATCATCCAAGTCTAGAGGCTCCATTTTCTTGAATTTCTCATAAATAGTCTACAAAGCATCCAACCGAGGTGGAGGTGGAGTTGGAGGTGGAGGTGGAGGAGGTGATTGACACTGGTTATTCTTTTGCACATCCAATAATTATTGTATCTATTCACCATGTATTCTGGTATGTTGTTGGATCAGATTTATCAAAATATTTATTAAATCATGATCATCCTTTTGATCATCATCCCTTGTCCTTCTTTTTGGTGCCATATCTTTATGTAAAATGCCCAATCTTATTCCTTTAATTAGCCCATAACAAACACAATCATAAATTAATAAAATCATAAAAATAATGAATCATAAAGATAAGAGATACCAATGGTTGACCAAGTTTCCTAGCTAGGATATGTTCATATGCCTTCTTTTGTCTTCAGAAATGATTTAACCTCCACTCTGATACCAAAAACTGTAATACCCCTCAAGTTAACTAATGAGCTTGTGTAAAGCTTATTTAGTTAGAAAAACAAGTATTAACCTTTCAATTACATTATAAGTGTTATGATTTTCTTAAAATATTCATTTTAGTATAAAAGAGTTTTAAAACTATTGTTTCATTAAATTTCTTATTTACAATATATACATTATTCAAAATTAGTAATATGAACTAAACTATACTATCACATTCAAATTCAGTAACATATATCTGTTCATAAAACTATAACAGAGCTGCTAAGTTTTACTAAACAGAGTTCTAAGATATGTTTCAAAAGCAGATCCAAAACATGGCATATGAATAAATCTCTGTCTGACAACTTTGGATACTTGGTCAACCCATAACCCTATACACCCTCACCTGCATCATAAGAACCATAATGAGCTAGAAGCTCAGTAAGCAGAAACCAATGCATGAACATAAACATTGAATGCGAATGCAATCAGACATTTTCTTTTTTCAGTTTTCTTTCAACAATTCTTTCTTCTTTTAGGTACCCTTGGAGTGTGGTACTTAACTGATAATGATAGGCCATGGTTTTAGAAACCTGTTTGTCATAATTTGGCCAATGTAGTAGCAATATTACGGGGTTTCTATCTTGGTCATCAGTCTCAATCTTTGTGGCTTTTCTTATCTTGGTTTTTCAACCTCAAAGTATTCACCACCCTTTATTAGGTCCGTTGATCCCACCCGCATCCCGTGCCTACCTGGCCACTAATTAAACACCATACCTCCGTTTTAGTTAAAAACCTCATTTCTTTTTTTAAATCATATCACATGTCTTAATATAAATGTTATGAATCACAAATGCATTTCCACAATCTATATCATTCCCAAATAATAATAATCCAATAAATGTACCTTAAAACAAAACATAAAATGACATAGTTCTTATGATGCAGTAGATAGTAGTTTCTACTTACCTCAAGTACAATTTGTGTTGAGTGAAAAGATCAGTCCTTTTAGAATATAAGATGTGCTAAAGGCTTAGCATTATAAAATCATATACCATTTAATTTCTCATAAACCAAACTCATTGATCTAGGTTATAAGTTCATATTATAAGGGCTTTGTATTGAATCAAATATAAAATGGGCTAAGTATAATAATGTCAAAATTCACATTTATAGTCAAATAACAAGCTACATGTAACACCCAAAATTTCTGTTAATGGCAAATAGAAAATCTGACGTTACAATTGACGACAGTGATATTTTACTAATATGCTATTTAGTGATATTGCAGGTGACAGCGATAAAGGGTTCGATGTGCTAGGAAAAAGTTCATGCCAATTATGTAGGGATTATGATTATTTATGAATTAATGATGTGATAACGCATTTTGTTTTGTTTAATTAAATGAAATATGATAAGAAGAAATTAATATGAATTTTGGTTTATTTGTTATAGTATATGATTTATTTATTTATTATATATATGAAACTATCAATATATGATATGTGAAATAACAAATATGGCTATGTGTATATATATAAGTATAAGTTAAGTTAGTTTGGGCTTTGGGCTTGCGTAAAGCTTTTGCCGAGGAAAAAAAAAAGGAAAAAAAAAAGAGAAATTGAATTAGAGTAGGATTAGGGTTTTAGTCTCCACATAAAAACTATATAAAGACCTCATATTAAAATCCTAGGCTCACACTTCATTCCTTCCTCATTGATTGGCTTTATGCTTGGTTTTCTTTGGCTTTATCAAGATTTCTAGTCTCCCTAATTGCATTCATCTTGGTAAGTATATCAATAATCTAATATGTTTGTTTGATGTTTTAGTTTATCATGTTAGTATTAGAATTATTTTTATCACCATATAGATTCTCTTATCATATGTTTTTCATGTCTATTGGTGATTGAAAAGAATTGATGATTTAGTGGTTTTGATTAACCTCTCTTTAAACCCTAGATTAAGGACATCATGGATTTTCATATTTTTGCTATGTAGATCTTGATAGGTATGTTTTATTATCAATTAGCATCATGTTAATTATGTGTTTACTATTTTAATTGATGTTTTATTAGGTTATGGATTGGTATTTAAATTTTTGATGCCTTATGCCTACTTTTCATATAAACACCCGACAGCCGTCATATTTTAATAATTTTTGATTTGGTATTTCACTGTTTATATTTTTCTTATATTTTTCCCAAATACTATACATCTTAAGCTTTCTTTTGGCTTTTGAATCGCTTGAATCGGAGTTTTCTTTAAATAGTTATGATCTTTCGAAGTTGACCTTGAAAGCTGTACAGTTTACACGGACCCGAAATTTAGACTGATTTGCAAGGGCTTTTTATTCATGCAAATTATTGTCAAAATATGCGTGTAATATATCAAATTATTTTTTTGAGTCTAGTTTCTAATGCCATTGGATTTAACTGATTTGGAGATAAGATGAAATTATTATGAATTTTTAAGTGAATAAAGGTCATTCTGCCTACTTCTGGGAATTATGCCTTAGGTTCATAAATTGTGATCTTGTGCTTCTTGATATCATTACATGATAAGGTGATGTTTAATGATAGTATGAGATGTTTATATATTGCTAATAGTATTGTTAGTGACTTACGATCAATATGAATGTTTGGCATGAACTCTTCAAGAAGCGAGCACACCGAAGACCCGAATCATCGTGTCACCTACCATTAAAGGTTGAGTAAGTCTAAAGATAAGGTAAGTACATCTCTCACCTGCAATATGATTGTTCAAAATTAAAAAGATTGATGTTGATGATATGTTATGAAGACGTTTTAAGATGAGGATTTTTAATAATGAGGAAATTGATGGAAGACGATGAAAGATGATGTTATTGTTAGACATGTATGCTCTAAGGAGTAAAAATGTAATACGTTTTTGGAGACATTTTTATCAATAAAGAATTTATTCATTTATATATACCAAATATTGTCCTCTTTACGTTCATATTTGTTGAATGTATGATAAGCAAACAGTAGTCTGAGACTGTCAGTCTAAACCTTAAGAGTTGGGCATATGATGGGATGATTATGCGGTAGACACGACTCTTAAGGTGATGGTCTAAAATATATGATCCGCAATCGAGGGAATAAAGTTGGGCGCTTTATTCATGTAAAGATTGTTATGTTGTCTATATCCCTTTTGGGAGATGGTTTGTCTTGGCCATCGGAGTTGGACTCCGTGAATAGAAACATTGGCGCGTTGTCATAGGTGACGATGTGTTGGATCGGGACATAAAGTGAATTGATTTGGATTAATAATTCTGTCTTGGCAAATCGATTCACTTTAGACAATCATTTGTATTGTATCTTAATCCTGAGATGAATAATGGGCCCGTTGTCTCGACTTGTGTCTTTTAATGTACCAATGGGTGACTCCCACATCTCTATAGTGGCATGCATGCCGGTACGTTGGAGGCATGACTCTTGGTAGCGTAGACTTGTTATTCATAGATATGGAATCCATAGCTCCTCTTTAGGAGTAATGATATCCTCTTATATGCGTTGTCCTGTAATTTGAAAACTGGAGCGCTCAACCATTTGGATACATAGGTGTAACCGAATGGTATACTATCTTTAGATGGTAAGTTTTCTAATGGTGAGACAATGGAACGTAAGATAAAAATAATCGGGAAGGTAAGACAGAACTTGTCCTTAAGCCGATTATGGATGATCATATGGGGATGCGATACACTATGATATGTCATGGAGACTTAGCTACACGAGCTTCGTAATTCTGTAAAGTTTGAGAGTGCAGCTCCAAGCTTTTAGTGGAGTAGCGTTGGAGTTGATAATTGTGAAATGTATATCTGGGATATTGGGTTTCATAATTATCATGAGCTTGAACTTTATAGGTCCATTTTGGTCCCCTTTGCTAGCTCACAAAGTCCTGTAACGACACGGCGTGCTTTTCCAATAATTGGTGACTTATGTCGGATTTATCAGATTGGTTTAAAATTTATAAGAATCAAATAATTCATGTCTGTTTATCGGTTGAATTAATTTTGTAAGAAATTAGTTCAAGATGAACTTGTTGAATTATGGCGTTCGGATAATTCTTGTCTGTTTATCGGTTGTTTTAATTTTGGACAATTAGAACAAGATAAACTTGTAGAATTATTTGAATTGATTTATTTTCTTAGAGATTATCTTGATAGAGTTTGTTTTGATCAGATATCTTTTCTATTGGGCTATTTGAATCAAAACTGAGACTTTATCCTTTAGAATCTCGGGTGGGAAATAAAAGATTCGCGGAGATTTTTTCTCGGCAGTTCGGCCTGCCGATCATAAAGTTCGGCCTGCCGAACTGGTCAGTTCGGCCTGCCTATCACACAGTTCGGCATGCCGACCGCGACAGTTAAGATTACGCGTTTTTACGCGTATCTTATCAGATATTGATCCGAACTTGATTCTGTTTCGATTTTTGAGACCTAATCTGATATGGACTGACCCCAAGGACCAATAGGTATAAAAAGGAAGTAAGTCTAATGATTTACTAACAGATCAATTTGAGAGATTAAGAGTGATACTCTTCTAGTGAGCATATGAAAACTCCCTGAGAGCTTTTGTTCACAAATCACGAACACTAGCTTTGGGTTCTCTCTATTGGTTGGAAGGAGAGTCACCGGTGGAAGAGCTGTACGTGTGAGCCCACACTCACTCCGATTGTGGATAGAGAATAGCAAAGAAGACCAGTTGGTTGAGGCTCTTCTGGAACGTTACTTCTCTACACAGGTCGCGGAGGTTCTTCGGCATACTGAGGTTAGTAAGATCTGTTTAATTTATACGTATAACATGTCAAACTTGTGTTTTGGAAAATACTCTGATGAAAAAAATTTTAAAAATTCCGCTGCGCACTTTGTTTCCAACAATTGGTATCAGAGCCGAGGTTTTTACATAAATTTGCAAGTTTGTGATCATGTTATATGCATAAATTTTGTGATCTTAATCTCTCCAATGCTTGAATTAAATTTTATAGAGAGATGGCACTCTAGGTTTCTATATAATATATATGTTGTCATGGATTATATGGTGAATGTTTATTAATTAATTATGGTTGATTAAAATGTTGTTTAATTATTTATTAATTAATTAATACCGGTTATGGTTCCTTAGAGGTTAGAATGTGTATCTAGGTTTTTCATGTAATTAGATGGCGGACTATCATCTCCGTCTAGGAATTATTATTTAATTTGTAAGAATTTTGTAATTAAATAATTATTCGGAGAAGACGGAACGAGAAGTCGGATCTTGAAGATAGATGATGGCGCCTCCAGGTATTTCCTGAGTCTCTAATTTTATGTTTTTGAATTGTTGAAAATAAAATTGATGAATTGCATTAAAATTGTATTTTCTGGATTGAGGGTTTTCTGCTCGGTCGGCATGCCGGACCTCACAGTTCGGCAGGCCGAAAGTCACAGATCGGCAGGCCGGACGTACGGTCCGGCAGGCCGACAGTGGGGCAGAAATTTTGGTGATCTGCCGGCAGGCCGAACCTTCATGTTCGGCAGGCCGAACCACCATGATCGGCAGACCGATCACCCAGATCGGCCTGCCGACCGAGAGCTGCCAGGTGTCCAGAAAAGGTGCGATTTTTTCAGTGCAGTTTTAATTTTATTTTTGGGACGATTCTGAGAAACATTAAATTTGGATATGACCGAAAATATGAAGTGTTCGATTCATACGGGATTGAGGACTTGAAGATGGATATTACATGAAGAAGGATACAGCTTGAGGATTCAAGGATGAAGAATCGATAAATGTCTCGATTATTCTCTTGTAATCTTATTTTTTCTATTCTCTAGGGTGGAACCATAATGTTACGGTTATTATTATTATGCTTGTAGCTTTGCTTGATTGCTTTGCTTGTCTGCATTATAATATGATTTACCATGTATATTGATAACATGTCATATAGAATAGGGAGTGCCGCTCATATTAAAATTGTTCATGCATAATTTTAAAATAAAACCTTGACTTCAAAAGATTGAGTGGGAGAAGGTTTTCGAAGAGAGAACCTAAGGCCTCCATCGTTGGTCCATAGGAAGAACATGATGGTCCCAACCCCTAGGAAGGGATTTCTATCATGTACCAGATTGGATCTCTGAAAGGATAAGGTATTTTAGTATGATTTATGGTTGCACACCCCTAGGTGGTGATTATAAATCATGGATAAAATATTAAAACGGTGGTTATACACTCACGTTAACTTTATTATTAACCTCCCCTAGGAGCTCTGTTAATAAAATTAATGGCCAAAGAAACGATTATTAGTATATGCTGGATCATACGGGTCCTGGATGGCATATATTAATCAGGAGGGGATCCGTGTTCCTGATTGAATTTGGCATGACTCCCCTAGGAGCTTGTTGAATTCTGAGTTGGGAATTATCGTTGTAAGGTTGTGATATTTTCAAGGTTTTGACACATAAACACATTTGTATGATTTTACATGATTGTGTTAACTTACTAAATTATTATATATGTTTGCTTATGTTTGGTATATGATTCTTTATTGTAGATTGAAAATGTCTAAAAACGCTTTATCATCGATACTTGACAAAAACCAATTGACCGGTGAGAACTATAATGATTGGAAACGGAACCTGGACATCGTCCTTTCCTTTGAGAAACTAAAATATGTACTGACAACTCCTTGTCCTCCCGAGCCTACGGGAGACTCAAGTAATGAGCAATTCCAAGCGTACGAACGCTGGAAAGATGCTAATGATCAGGCCCGCTGCTATGTTATGGCTAGCATGAATAACGTGCTGCAGGCTCAACATCAGGATTATGAGACTGCGAAGTAGATCTTGGATAATCTTGAGGACATGTTTGGAGGCCAGGCCATAACAAAGCGGCAAGGGGCGCTTCGGAAACTCTTAAACTGTAGACAGAGACCGGGGACATCTGTAAAGGAGCACATGATGTTGGTCATGGGTTACCTCGCTGAGGCTCAAACCAATGGAGCCGACATCGATGCTGAAACTCAGATGACTATGATCTTTGAGACTCTGTCTAAGGAATTTATTCCGTTTAGAGCTACTTTTAATCTAAGCAATAGACGGGATATGACCTTGACAGAACTGATGAAACAGTTACAAGAGTTTGAACTGCTGATCAGGGAGTCTCCTGCTGGTGGAGAGGCCAATATGGTAGCTGCTTCTGGTTCCAATCCTAACTCTGGGAATGGAAAGAAACAACGGGCCAAGAGTGGGAAGTCTTCTATTCCTATTGCTACCAAGAGCAAGAAGAAGAAGAAGAAGAACCCAAAGAAGCTTAAGTGCTTCTTTTGTGGTAAGGTCGGGCATATAAAGAAGCATTGCAAGGACTTCCTTTCCAAGGGAGGTAGGTGTGATCTTCTATATTTAGAAACTTGTTTGGTTGAGGAATCCAGTGACATTTGGGTCATAGATTCTGGTGCAACTAATCATGTTTGTGTTTCTCTGCAGGGATTCAAAGAAACGAGAAGTCTACTTCGTGAAGACTTAACGCTTCGGATGGGCGATGGATCCTTGGTCTCAGCGGAAGCAGTGGGAGATGTCCATCTTTATTTTGATAATTATAGGAGTTTAATTTTGCGAGATTGTTTTTATGTTCCTAAATTTAAAAGGAATTTAATTTCTGTATCTTCTTTATTTAAAGACTCCTACGTGGTATCTTTTAATGAAAAAGTGGTGATTCGTAAAAACAAATCTTTTATCTGTTCTGGATGGATGCAAAATAATCTATATTTTATCAAACCTAAGATGGACTTGTTGCTTAATGCTGAGATAAATGATAATAACTCAAAAAGACTTAAAACTTCTCACTCTAATAAGACTTATCTTTGGCATTTGCGCCTTGGCCATATTAACCTAAATAGGATTCAAAGGTTGGTAAGGGATGGACCTTTAAGTCACTTAAAGGTGGAATCTATACCTCAATGTGAGTCTTGTTTGGAGGGTAAAATGACCAAAAGACCATACGGGTCTAAGGGCAATAGGGCCGAAGGGGTTCTAGAACTTGTGCATAGTGATGTTTGCGGACCGATGAACATCCGGGCACGAGGAGGGTATGAGTACTTCGTTACTTTTATTGACGATTACTCTAGATATGGGTATGTGTACCTAATGTACCACAAAAGCGAAACTTATGATAAATTCAGGGAGTTTCGGGCTGAAGTGGAAAAGCAATTGGGTAGACCCATAAAGGCACTTCGATCAGATCGAGGTGGAGAATACCTTTCTGATGAGTTCTTGGGACACTTGTTAGAGAATGGGATTTTATCCCATTTGACTGCGCCGGGCACTCCGCAGCAGAATGGCATAGCAGAGAGAAGGAATAGGACTTTGTTGGACATGATTCGGTCCATGATGAGTTATTCATCATTGCCTTTATCCTTTTGGGGATATGCACTACAAACCGCATGTTATCTTTTGAACAATGTGCCTTCAAAATCGGTCCCTAAAACTCCTCACGAGTTGTGGACAAGACGGAAGACATCCTTAAACCATATTCGCATATGGGGATGTCCAGCTCATGTCCTGTTTAAGGATCCGAATAAGTTGGAAGCACGTTCAGAAGTTTGCGTGTTTATAGGATATCCAAAAGGGACTAAAGGGGGTTATTTTTATAACCCAAAGGAAAATAAAGTCGTGGTTTCAACTAATGCAACTTTCCTTGAGGAGAGTTACATGAACGACTTTAAACCTCAAAGCAAAGTGGTGCTTGAGGAGTTGAGGGGTGATCCGTTTACTCCGGAGGTTCCGAACGAAACCATTCCGATCGGTGTAGAAAAACCAAACAAACCTGAACAACAACCTCAGGGGCTTCGGCGTAGTGGGAGGATCGGGCGTCAACCTGAGAGGTATATGTTCAATGGGGAGGTCTTTTTGGCTGAACCGGATGAACATGACAGGGATCCTTATACTTACGCAGAAGCTATGGAGGATGTTGATTCAAGACTCTGGACAGAGGCCATGAACATTGAGATGAAGTCTATGGAGACTAATCGGGTCTGGGAGCTTGTGGATCTTCCCGAAGGGGTAAAACCCATAGGGTGTAAGTGGATCTACAAGAGGAAAAGAGGAGTGGATGGAAAGGTCGAAACCTTTAAGGCTAGACTGGTAGCTAAGGGTTATACGCAAAAGGAAGGAATCGATTATGAGGAAACCTTTTCGCCTGTAGCCATGCTTAAGTCCATCCGGATTCTCTTGTCCATAGCTGCCGCTCTCGACTACGAGATTTGGCAGATGGATGTCAAGACGGCTTTTCTGAATGGCTATCTTGATGAGTCCATTTATATGGAACAACCAGACGGGTTCAAGGTCACGGGTCAAGAGGGTAAGGTTTGTAAGTTGCTAAAGTCTATTTATGGACTTAAGCAGGCTTCTCGTTCTTGGAACATAAGATTTGATCAAGTGATCAAGACTTATGGGTTCTCACAAAATGTGGATGAACCATGTGTTTACAAACACATTAAGAATGGAAAGGTGGTTTTTCTACTACTCTATGTAGATGACATTCTGCTAATTGGCAATGACGTTGGGGCGTTGTCATCGGTCAAATTATGGTTGACCAAGCAGTTTGACATGAAAGACTTGGGTGAGGCTAATTTTGTTCTCGGTATCCAGATCTTTCGGGATAGGAAGAACAAAATGATAGCTTTGTCACAGGCCAGCTACATAGATAAAATTCTCAGGAGGTTTGCAATGCAGGATTCCAAGAAAGGTGGGCAACCATCTAGGTCTGGAATTACTCTTTCTAAGAAAGACTCTCCAAAGTCTAATGAAGAAAGAGAATACATGAAGAAGGTACCTTATGCTTCGGCAGTGGGTAGTCTCATGTATGCCATGCTTTGCACTCGACCGGATATTAGCTATGCGGTCGGGATTGTGAGTCGATTTCAGGCGGATCCAGGACCAAACCATTGGGTTGCGGTAAAGCATATTTTCAAGTACCTGAGAAGGACTCGAGGGTATATGCTTGTGTATTCGGGTGAGGATTTAACTCCTCTAGGATACACTGATTCGGATTTTCAATCCTGCCTGGATTCTAGGAAATCGACTTCAGGGTTTGTGTTTACTCTGGGTGGCGGTGCCATCAGTTGGAGAAGTGCAAAGCAAGATTGCACTTCGGATTCAACGATGGAGGCCGAGTATGTGGCGGCTAGTGATGCTTCGAAAGAAGCAGTGTGGCTCCGCAAGTTCCTTGGGGATCTTGAGGTAGTTCCTGGTATGGATAAAGCGGTATCACTGTACTGTGATAACAATGCGGCGGTAGCTAATGCTAAGGAACCAAGATTTCACAAGAAGAGTAAGCATATTGATCGGAAGTATCATGTGATAAAGGACTTCGTTGAGAGCGGGCATGTCACGGTGTGCAAGATCGCGTCAGAAGACAATTTAGCTGATCCATTTACGAAGACACTTTCTGGGAGAGTCTTCGAAAGGCATGTGGAAGCTATGGGGATGAGAAATTTGCAGTATTTACTCACTTAGTGCAAGTGGGAGATTGTTAGACATGTATGCTCTAAGGAGTAAAAATGTAATACGTTTTTGGAGACATTTTTATCAATAAAGAATTTATTCATTTATATATACCAAATATTGTCCTCTTTACGTTCATATTTGTTGAATGTATGATAAGCAAACAGTAGTCTGAGACTGTCAGTCTAAACCTTAAGAGTTGGGCATATGATGGGATGATTATGCGGTAGACACGACTCTTAAGGTGATGGTCTAAAATATATGATCCGCAATCGAGGGAATAAAGTTGGGCGCTTTATTCATGTAAAGATTGTTATGTTGTCTATATCCCTTTTGGGAGATGGTTTGTCTTGGCCATCGGAGTTGGACTCCGTGAATAGAAACATTGGCGCGTTGTCATAGGTGACGATGTGTTGGATCGGGACATAAAGTGAATTGATTTGGATTAATAATTCTGTCTTGGCAAATCGATTCACTTTAGACAATCATTTGTATTGTATCTTAATCCTGAGATGAATAATGGGCCCGTTGTCTCGACTTGTGTCTTTTAATGTACCAATGGGTGACTCCCACATCTCTATAGTGGCATGCATGCCGGTACGTTGGAGGCATGACTCTTGGTAGCGTAGACTTGTTATTCATAGATATGGAATCCATAGCTCCTCTTTAGGAGTAATGATATCCTCTTATATGCGTTGTCCTGTAATTTGAAAACTGGAGCGCTCAACCATTTGGATACATAGGTGTAACCGAATGGTATACTATCTTTAGATGGTAAGTTTTCTAATGGTGAGACAATGGAACATAAGATAAAAATAATCGGGAAGGTAAGACAGAACTTGTCCTTAAGCCGATTATGGATGATCATATGGGGATGCGATACACTATGATATGTCATGGAGACTTAGCTACACGAGCTTCGTAATTCTGTAAAGTTTGAGAGTGCAGCTCCAAGCTTTTAGTGGAGTAGCGTTGGAGTTGATAATTGTGAAATGTATATCTGGGATATTGGGTTTCATAATTATCATGAGCTTGAACTTTATAGGTCCATTTTGGTCCCCTTTGCTAGCTCACAAAGTCCTGTAACGACACGGCGTGCTTTTCCAATAATTGGTGACTTATGTCGGATTTATCAGATTGGTTTAAAATTTATAAGAATCAAATAATTCATGTCTGTTTATCGGTTGAATTAATTTTGTAAGAAATTAGTTCAAGATGAACTTGTTGAATTATGGCGTTCGGATAATTCTTGTCTGTTTATCGGTTGTTTTAATTTTGGACAATTAGAACAAGATAAACTTGTAGAATTATTTGAATTGATTTATTTTCTTAGAGATTATCTTGATAGAGTTTGTTTTGATCAGATATCTTTTCTATTGGGCTATTTGAATCAAAACTGAGACTTTATCCTTTAGAATCTCGGGTGGGAAATAAAAGATTCGCGGAGATTTTTTCTCGGCAGTTCGGCCTGCCGATCATAAAGTTCGGCCTGCCGAACTGGTCAGTTCGGCCTGCCTATCACACAGTTCGGCATGCCGACCGCGACAGTTAAGATTACGCGTTTTTACGCGTATCTTATCAGATATTGATCCGAACTTGATTCTGTTTCGATTTTTGAGACCTAATCTGATATGGACTGACCCCAAGGACCAATAGGTATAAAAAAGAAGTAAGTCTAATGATTTACTAACAGATCAATTTGAGAGATTAAGAGTGATACTCTTCTAGTGAGCATCTGAAAACTCCCTGAGAGCTTTTGTTCACAAATCACGAACACTAGCTTTGGGTTCTCTCTATTGGTTGGAAGGAGAGTCACCGGTGGAAGAGCTGTACGTGTGAGCCCACACTCACTCCGGTTGTGGATAGAGAATAGCAAAGAAGACCAGTTGGTTGAGGCTCTTCTGGAACGTTACTTCTCTACACAGGTCGCGGAGGTTCTTCGGCATACTGAGGTTAGTAAGATCTGTTTAATTTATACGTATAACATGTCAAACTTGTGTTTTGGAAAATACTCTGATGAAAAAAATTTTAAAAATTCCGCTGCGCACTTTGTTTCCAACAGTTATTTTTACCTCATTATTCTATTGATGAAAAACTTTTTATGAAAACCTATATATATATATATGTATTATCTATATTATTATTATTATTATTATTTTGATGTTTTAAAAAGGTGTTGTACATTTGATGAATTGATGGTGATAATGGGGTCCGGTGAGCGGTCACTTCATCTTTGTCACGGTTGGTTTGGGGGTCGCTACCTCACTCTTTCCGTGGCTAGCGCTATGACATGACGGTACAACGCCAGGGCCCTACTATATGATATTTTCAAGTACTATGATATGATTATCTGAAGTATTACTATATACATTATTTTAAAAAGACAATATATTTATTTAATGATGAATTTATTTTATTAAACTTTGTTAATTGATGAAAAGGTTTTGTGAGAGTTAAGGTGTACTTACTAAGCATTATGCTTAATAGATGTTTCTCATATTGCAGCTAGGAACAGGAGTTAGGTATAAGGATGGAGGAGCTCGGTGTGGGTGTGTGCGTGGTGGCGGAAACGGAATATCGAAGTGACGCATCCTGTGTTAATGATGATTTAACTTTTATTCAGTTGGTTACAATTTCGCAAATTTAGTTTTTCAATTATTTTATGAGATTTCGCAAGTTTTAAGATATTTTAGTAAGTTTAATGTTTTTGATAATGTTGCAACTATATTTTTATTTTTAGATGAAGTTATTTGATTTGATTAATAAGTCTTGTTTTTTTAAAAAAAAAATTAAGCCTTTTATATTACTTTGATTATTCAAATTCTATAAAAGAATTATGTTTTACCATAAATAATACATGCTATGAGACGGTAACTGTGACGTCCCGTGAGGGGGCGTTTCTGCTGCATACTTTTTTAACATTGAGACATGAAAAATATTGTGAATAGTCGACATCTCCTTGGGCAAGCCCAACTCATAAGCCACATTGCCAACTCGCTTGGTAATCTCATAAGGTCCTATATAACGCGGACTAAGCTTCCCTTTCTTGCCGAATCTCATTACTCCCTTCATCGGGGCCACTTTGATAAAAACAGAGTCACCCACGGTAAACTCTAGAGGCCTTCGTCATACATCTGCATAACTCTTTTGTCGTGTTGGCTCTGAGCAGTGTCAATTCTTTGGCGAATGATCCTCACTGCTTCTGTCGTCTTATCTACAAAATCTGTCTTCTTTTTCAACTCCGTTTCCATCTCTTTCTTTTCTCCTACCTCGTGCCAATAAATTGGCGTCCTACACTGCCTCCCGTACAATACCTCATAAGGTACCATCCCTATTGTTGCCTGATAACTGTTATTGTAAGCAAATTCTGCCAACGATAATTTCTCACACCAACTTCCTTTGAAGTCTAAAGCACAGGCATGGAGCATATCCTCTAATATCTGATTAGTCCTCTCAGTCTGTCCATCTGTCTGAGGATGAAAAACAGTACTAAACTGTAGTTTTGTTCCCATAGCTGCCTGAACACTTTTCCAAAAGTGTGATGTAAATCTACCATCTCTATCTGAAATAATAGATTTGGGAACACCATGAAGTCTCACTATCTCCTTAACATATAGTTGGGCAAGCTTCTCTAATGAATACGTCATCCTCACCGGTAGAAAATGTGCCGATTTCGTCAGCCTATCGACTACCACCCAAATAGCATCGAATCCGTTGATAGTCTTAGGTAACCCATTGATGAAGTCCATAGCTATATCTTCCCATTTCCACTCGGGTATCTGAATAAACTGTAACATTCCTCCTGGTCTTTGGTGTTCTGCCTTGACTTGCTGACAGGTCAAGCATTTCTTCACATATTTAGCCACATCTCTCTTCATCCCAAACCACCAAAAACTATTTCTCATGTCATTATACATCTTAGTGGAACCCGAATGCATATTATAAGGTGTAACATGAGCTTCCTCCAACACTTTCTTCCTCAAGTCATCAACGTTTGGCACACATAATCGATCTCCCAAAAAATAGAATTTCATCGTCAGACACACGGAAATCATCACATTTCCCCTCTTTTACTTCCCGTTTGATCCTCAGAAGACTAAGATCTCGATCTTGTTTTTCTCGAATGTCATCAAACAATGTCGGAGCCAAAGTCAAAGATGATAGTCATCCTGAAATCAACTCTATCCCAAAATCCATAATCTCTTTTTGCAACGGCTGGGATCTTTCATCTATTAACATCAATGCTGCAAAAGACTTTCTACTCAGTGCATCAGCCACCTTGTTTGCCTTGCCTGGATGATAAAGGATCTCACAGTCATAGTATTTTACTAACTCCAGCCATCTTTGCTGCCTCATATTCAAGTCTTTTTGTGTGAAGAAGTACTTCAAGCTTTGGTGATCGGTGTAAATCTTGCAATTGACTCTGTACAAATAGTGCCTCCATATCTTAAGTGCAAAAACCACAGCAGCCAATTCCAAATCATGAGTAGGGTATTTCTTCTCATAATCTTTCAACTGTCTTGAGGCGTAGGCTATTACTTTCTCATGTTGCATTAACACGGCACCAAGACCCATTTTTGAAGCGTCACTGTAGATCACAAACCCTTCATTGCCTTCTGGAATTGTCAAAATAGGTGCGCTCGTTAGTCTCCTTTTTAACTCTTGGAAACTTTGCTCACATTCATCACTCCATTCAAACTTCTTTCCCTTACGAGTAAGTGTTGTTAGGGGCATAGCCAACTTGGAAAAACCTTCCACAAACTTCCTATAATATCCTGCTAACCCCAAGAAACTTCTTATCTCACTAACATTCTTTGGTTGACTCCAATTATTAACAGCTTCCACCTTTGCAGGATTAACCATCACACCATCTTTAGAGATCACATGGCCCAAGAATGTCACACGATCTAGCCAAAATTCACACTTTGAGAATTTGGCGAAAAGCTGATGATTCTTCAATGTTTGCAGCACAATCCTTAAATGCTTACTATGCTTCTCTCGAGACTTTGAGTAAATAAGGATGTCATCGATAAATATAATCACAAATTCATCGAGGAAATCCCTAAACACTCGGTTCATTAGATCCATAAATGATGCAGGAGCATTCGTCAATCCAAAAGGCATAACCACAAACTCATAGTGACCATACCTTGTCCGAAAAGCAGACTTAGGAATATCGCCTTCCTTTATTCTCAATTGGTGATAACCTGACCTCAAGTCGATCTTGGAGAAAATTGTCACACCTTTCAATTGATCAAACAAATCATCAATCCTTGGCAACGGGTACTTGTTCCTTATAGTCACCTTGTTCAACTCTCGATAGTCTATGCAAAGCCTCATCGACCCATCCTTCTTCTTTACAAATAATACTGGTGATCCCCATGGTGAATGGCTTGGTCGAATAAATCCTTTCTCAAGAAGCTCCTTCAAGTGTTCATGTAATTCTTTCAACTCTGTAGGTGCCATTCGATATGGTGCTTTTGAGATAGGCCCTGTACCAGGCACAAGTTCAATCCCAAATTCAATCTCCCTGTCAGGTGGTAACCCTGGCAAATCATCAGGAAACACCTCTTTGAATTCGCTAACAACTGGCACATCATCAATCTTTAGCCTTTCTTCCTTCTTCTTGTCAACTATGTTAGCTAGAAAGCCCATACATCCATTAGCTAACATTTTTTGAGCCTTTGCCGCAAACAGAAAAATCTTTGTCTTCTTTCTCGGTTCGCCAACAAATTCAAACCATTCTTCACCTTCAGGTCTAAACTCAACCCGTCGCTTTTGACATTCGATGGATGCATTATACTTGTCTAAGAAATCCATCCCTAGGATCACATCATAGTCGTACATGTCGAGTACCACCAGATCACTATAAAGCTCTCTATCAACAATATTCATTGGCACAGCACGTAGCCAATGAGTAGATATCATGACTTCTCCAGATGGTAGTGACGTCGTAAATATCTACCTCAATTCATCTTGGGGTCTATCTAACTTTTTTGCAAAAGAAGTGGATATAAAGGAGTGCGTAGCTCCTGTGTCAAATAAAGCATTAGCATACTGATCAATAATAAGAATCTAACCTGTGACAACAGTTGAGGTTTCTTCAACATCTTCCTTGGTCATTGCATAGATCCTGGCGTTTGTTGTAGACAAAGGGGCTTCAAGTCTTCCTTGCTGAATCAATGGCCCTTCAATGGAGGCCTGCATGCTGTTAAGTAGGGTAGGAGGATTCCTTTGTTGGATATTTTGCTGATGAGGATGATAAGTCTTGTTGGGACAGTTTCTGGAGATATGGCCCTCACGGCCACAATTGTAACACTGACCTGTGCCCAGACGGCACTCTCCCAAATGCATCTTTCCACACATAGCACATGGAGGGAATCTGGCTTGCTTGTTTTGTTGTCCACCACCTTGCCTGTTACCTTGGTTTTTCTGTCCAAGGAAATTCTTCCGCTTGTTATTACCTTTCCAACTCTGGTTGTTCCGAGGCTGATTTTGACCCCCGTTATTCCCATGAATCATATCTTTACTATGTAGTTGGTTAGGCTTGATAGACTCATTCTTATTATTTCTGAGGTGGTACTCAGCCTGAAGTGCTGCTTTGAAACAATCATTTGCATTCTGAGGTGGCCATGCTCCGTTGTCGACATGAATCGCAATTTCTGGTCGAAATATTCTAATCATTCTTCGTACCTTCTCATTCTCATCTGGCACCAAACTTGGACAAAGATGTGCTAATCGATTGAACTTAGTATAAGCTTCTTTTACCGACATGTCACCCTGATGAAGGTCATTGAATTCATCAAAATACTCCCTTGTGATGTTTGTATTAAAGTATTGTTCATTAAATTCCTTGGTGAAATCAGCCCATGTCATCTCATTCACATTGTATTTCAGATCCACGCTCTCCCACCAAATCCTTGCATCCATGGTAAAGCAATAGGATGCACACAACACTTTTTCATTATCAGTCAGCCCCATTAGGTTTAAAGTATTTTCTATAGTCTTGAACCATCCTTGTGCTACTAATGGGTCGGTGGATCCCTCAAAATCTGCTGGCTTGACCTTCTTCAATTGTACCAATAGTGGTTCTCGACGGGCTACAGGTTCTACTGGTGCAGCTACTGTAGGTGGGGTAGGAGGGCAAGGTTGCTCCCTATTGTTATCTTGGGTATTTTCATTAGCCCCATTTCTATTGGCCCTTAACTCATCTATAACTCTCTGTTGATCTGCTAGTTGCTGTTGAAGCTGAGCGAGCACTTCTGTTAAATTGGGTTCGGTTGTGGGCTCTTCTTGAAGTGGTAGCCTACGTGCTTGTCCTCTCCTCATATTGTCCTACTGTCTGTTAGACATCAAATCAAATGTAACATCACTTATAATCTAAGTTATAGTAAGAACAACTTACTTGGAGGATGCCGGTATGAATGCATGGTGATGGCATGATGGAATTCGAAAACCTCTCTGATACCATATCTGTAACGCCCCCTCACAGGACGTCACAGTTACCGTCTCATAGCATGTATTATTTATGGTAAAACATAATTCTTTTATAGAATTTGAATAATCAAAGTAATATAAAAGGCTTAATTTTTTTTTAAAAAAAAACAAGACTTATTAATCAAATCAAATAACTTCATCTAAAAATAAAAATATAGTTGCAACATTATCAAAAACATTAAACTTACTAAAATATCTTAAAACTTGCGAAATCTCATAAAATAATTGAAAAACTAAATTTGCGAAATTGTAACCAACTGAATAAAAGTTAAATCATCATTAACACAGGATGCGTCACTCCGATATTCTGTTTCCGCCACCACGCACACACCCACACCGAGCTCCTCCATCCTCATATCTAACTCCTGTTCCTAGCTGCAATATGAGAAACATCTTTTAAGCATAATGCTTAGTAAGTACACCTTAACTCTCACAAAACCTTTTCATCAATTAACAAAGTTTAATAAAATAAATTCATCATTAAATAAATATATTGTCTTTTTAAAATAATGTATATAGTAATACTTTAAATAATCATATCATAGTACTTGAAAATATCATATAGTAGGGCCCTGGCGTTGTACCGTCATCGTTATAGCGCGCTAGCCACGGAAAGAGTGAGGTAGCGACCCCCAAACCAACCGTGACAAAGATGAAGCGACCGCTCACCGGACCCCATCATCACCATCAATTCATCAAATGTACAACACCTTTTTAAAACATCAAAATAATAATAATAATAATAATAATAATAATATAGATAATACATATATATATATAGGTTTTCATAAAAAGTTTTTCATCAATAGAATAATGAGGTAAAAATAACATCATCTTTCATCGTCTTCCATCAATTTCCTCATTATTAAAAATCCTCATCTTAAAACGTCTTCATAACATATCATCAACATCAATCTTTTTAATTTTGAACAATCATATTGCAGGTGAGAGATGTACTTACCTTATCTTTAGACTTACTCAACCTTTAATGGTAGGTGACACGATGATTCGGGTCTTCGGTGTGCTCGCTTCTTGAAGAGTTCATGCCAAACATTCATATTGATCGTAAGTCACTAACAATACTATTAGCAATATATAAACATCTCATACTATCATTAAACATCACCTTATCATGTAATGATATCAAGAAGCACAAGATCACAATTTATGAACCTAAGGCATAATTCCCAGAAGTAGGCAGAATGACCTTTATTCACTTAAAAATTCATAATAATTTCATCTTATCTTCAAATCAGTTAAATCCAGTGGCATTAGAAACTAGACTCAAAAACAAAGAATTTGATATATTACACGCATATTTTGACAATAATTTGCATGAATAAAAAGCCCTCGCAAATCAGTCTAAATTTCGGGTCCGTGTAAACTGTACAGCTTTCAAGGTCAACTTCGAAAGATCATAACTATTTAAAGAAAACTCCGATTCAAGCGATTCAAAAGCCAAAATAAAGCTTAAGATGTATAGTATTTGGGAAAAATATAAGAAAAATATAAACAGTGAAATACCAAATCAAAAATTATTAAAATATGACGGCTGTCGGGTGTTTATATGAAAAGTAGGCATAAGGCATCAAAAATTTAAATACCAATCCATAACCTAATAAAACCTCAATTAAAATAGTAAACACATAATTAACATGATGCTAATTTATAATAAAACATACCTATCAAGATCTACATAGCAAAAATATGAAAATCCATGATGTCCTTAATCTAGGGTTTAAAGAGAGGTTAATCAAAACCACTAAATCATCAATTCTTTTCAATCACCAATAGACATGAAAAACATATGATAAGAGAATCTATATGATGATAAAAATAATTCTAATATTAACATGATAAACTAAAACATCAAACAAACATATTAGATTATTGATATACTTACCAAGATGAATGCAATTAGGGAGACTAGAAATCTTGATAAAGCCAAAGAAAACCAAGCATAAAGCCAATCAATGAGGAAGGAATGAAGTGTGAGCCTAGGATTTTAATATGAGGTCTTTATATAGTTTTTATGTGGAGACTAAAACCCTAATCCTACTCTAATTCAATTTCTCTTTTTTTTTTCTTTTTTTTTTTTCCTCGGCAAAAGCTTTACGCAAGCCCAAAGCCCAAACTAACTTAACTTATTCTTATATATATACACATAGCCATATTTGTTATTTCACGTATCATATATTGATAGTTTCATATATATAGTTTAACTTATATATTCATATATATAATAAATAAATAAATCATATACTATAACAAATAAACCAAAATTCATATTAATTTCTTCTTATCATATTTCATTTAATTAAACAAAACAAAATGCGTTATCACATCAATAATTCATAAATAATCATAATCCCTACATAATTGGCATGAACTTTTTCCTAGCACATCGAACCCTTTATCGCTGTCACCTGCAATATCACTAAATAGCATATTAGTAAAATATCACTGTCGTCAATTCTAACGTCAGATTTTCTATTTGCCATTAACAGAAATTTTGGGTGTTACACTACACTACCAAACATATGATTAAACATGGTGATTAAATGTTCAATCATCTCAACAAACATGCATTCCAGCTCATTCCTACTACAAATTATATTATGTCACATACATAACAAATTTACCTCTTTTCTAGCCAAAATATGGTGCTCAATAAATAAATAATATTTCCAAACATTAAATATTATGAAGCGAAGTATATAATCTTATAAAAACAGCCTAATATATGAGAATCAAGCATTGTGCAAATTTGATATTCCACATAATCTAGTTTTTTATTTTCTTTCCATAAGTTCATAAATAACAATCTAACTAATTCCCACCTATTTACAAGCATTCAAAATCACTTAATAAATACTTTGAATCAATAAAAATAAAGGAAATAATCAGATTCCACATGATTATCAATTTTACAAAGAAACTAACTTAACTAGCTTAGTTTGAGCTCAAATATGTCCTAGCTTACTTTTTCTGCATCTATTACCATATATAATAGAAAATAATTTCATTTTGTCATAAGAAACATAAATATAGAGGTTACTTTTTAGGTCTTGATGTTAGGGCTCTATTAGAGGTCAAAACACTTGATTTTCAAGCTCAAAATGGTAAAAACTTGGAGCTAGACTGTGTAACCAAAATTTCTATAGTCTTGTTTAAGTTTTTCTTTAGGACATGAAAAATAGAGAGAAAGAAGCAAGAAGAGTGCTGGACATTTTTAGACTTGCTTGCAAAAGAAAGATCCAAAAATGAACATTCTTGTTCATTTGATTTAGTCAAAATCAGGTAAGTAAAGGGAAGAGCTTGCTTGGGAGCCTTTGCCATCTTTTTTTTATCGACTTATGATCTGTTTAGCACACCAATCTTCTTTATCGAGAAACTAAGCTTTTTACTGCAATTAGACCTTTTTAAAAACATGTTAGATCATATATTAATAATTCAATGTCATATTTATTTAATATAGGCGTGTTTATGGATGATTCAATTATATGAATAATGAGTACTCATGCTCATAAGATATGCTTTCTATATGCTTGAAATTCATTAGCGTGTGTTCATTAAATACATAGATATGTAAGATGCTTATTATTGGCTAATTGTGAGTTATTGGGCATTACATGTTTTGGAGTATTTGTGTTTATATGTGGTTTTTAGTTTTGGAATATGTTGCAGCATGTTGAATATGTTAATTAAGTTTTATTATTATGTTGAATATATGTTAGAGCTTTGTTTGTTATTTTTGTATATGGTTGTTATTTTTGGAATAAATTGTACATGGTGAATATATTAATTAAGTTTTATAATTATGTTGAATATGTTGTAGGTTTTTTCATTATTTTTGGAATAAATTATGTATGATGAATATGCTAATTAAGTTTTGTTATTATGTTGGAGATGTTTTAGATTTTTTTTGTTATGTTTGTATTTGGTTATTATTTTTATTATAATATATTTAAGTACTAATAAATAATTATATAAGTGGTTTATAATTAATAATTTATTGAACATAAAAAAAATTATAATTAGCAATAAACAAGTAAAATTAAGTGATAATAATTTTTTAGTTGAGTGGTTTATAAGTACTAATTTATAAAAAATAAAAATAATGATAATCATCATTGAATAAGTAGTAATTAAGTAAGGATAACTAATTAGACAAGTGGATAGTAATTAATAATTTATTAAATATGAATATAATAATAATAACAATTAATGAGGTGAGTGCTTTATTATTAATCAATTATCAAACATAAGAATAATAACAATAATAATTAGCAATTAATAAATAATAATTAAGTAATAGAAATTAATTTGTTAAGTAATTATAATTAATAATTTATATAAATGCAATAATAATAATAATAATAATAATAATAATAACAAGTAGCAACTACTAAGTAATATTTAAGTAATAATAATTTTTTACTTGAGTGGTTTGAAAGTAATAATTTATGAAACTTAAAAATAATATTAATTATCAATTAATAAGTAGTAATTAAGTGATGATAATTAATTAGGCAAGTGGTTAGTAATTAATAATTTCTTAAATATAAAAATAATAATAATTAATTAGGTGAATGCTTTATACTTAATAATTGATTAAACATAAAAACGATAACAATAGTTAGATTAACATGTCATAGTAAAGAATAATTAAAACAATAAAGAATTATTATTTAATATTTAAGTAATAAAAATTATGATAAATTGTCATGTTAGTCCTCAACCAATTATGAGAGTTTCATTTTGGTCCTTAACTTTTGTTTTATGTATCAGTCTCCAACCTTTTATTTTAGTTGTTGAGAGACTATTTTAATGGTCAAACCGTTATGTTTGATTGTTAGAAATTGTTGAATATTATTTTTAATTAAAATTACTAAATTACCCCTTAAATAATTCAAACATTAAAAAAATTAAGGGAGAATCATAATTATTGATTTAAAAACACCAAATCTTAGCCGTTGGTTTAGTTTTCACCCCAAAAATAATTCAAAATCAGCAAAAAAAAAAAAGAAAACAAAAACAAAACATATCAGATCAAAAGAAAAACAAAAAAATGTCAAAAGTGATTTCCATCAAGGAAAAGAAACCCATTAAGGAAAGGGAGCCGAGTGTGACAAAAGCCCATCTCCAAAATCTATTATTTACTATCTTTGCAAAAGTAGAAAGCGAACGTGATTTTCACTTATGATTGAAAGGGAAAAAATCAATAGGATTGTAGAGATAGAATACCAAGAAGGTGTGATAGAATGAAATGGAAGGTCGTTAGAGTTGTTGTGACCACCAAGGGGTTGCTAATCGTTGGGGGTGTAGGGTTGCTTACTGCCATGGTGCTGTCGTTGGAGTTAGGATCACCAAGGTCTAAGATGAGACCAATCATAATTCATAAAGAAAGCATACCAAATGGACCCCTTAGCTTATGAATGCGTGAGATTTGTTTATGAAGTGAATGTGATCTATTTGTGTAATTGGCACTAAAGGATCTAAGATTTTGAATTTTTTTTTTCTTTTGATCTGATCTATTTTGTTTTTGTTTTCTCTTTTTTTTTTTTGCGTTGATTTTGAATTTTTTTTTGGAGTAAAAACCAAACCAATGGCTATGATTTGATGTTTATAAACCAATGGCTATGATTTACACTTAATTTTTTAATGTATTAATTATTTGAAAGGTAATTTAACAAGTTTAATTAAAAATAATATTCAACAATTTTAAACAGTCAAACATAACTGTTTAACTGTTAAAATGGTCTCTCAACAACTAAAATAAAAGGTTGGGGACTGATAAATAAAAAAAATTTAAGGATAAAAATCAAACTTTCGTGAAACGTTGAGGACTAATATGACAATTTACCCTAAAAATTGATAAGTAACAAGTACAAATAATGACATAAAATTGAATAAAACTTGAGGTGAAAATAATAAAATTATTATTTAGAGTTGGTAAAATTATATAAGAGTCATGAATATGCAGTAGCAGTATCTCTATTGATATTTAAGAATTTGATGGCAAGCGTACTACTAAGGTTATAGTATGTAGTCACTAAGAATCGTACGTGCGTATAAGTTTATTGCTTATTATATATTACATTTCCTTTTCAAAATAATCTTAGACCTATTCAAGAATCGGTGGGTGGCTCACCGAGTCTTGAATTTTCCCGCTTAGACAATTTAGGATTGTAATTTTATGTGTTTATTACTCGTTTCCACTCATGCCTTGTGGTAGATGTTTCACTTGTCTTTCTTCATTTTCTAGGTATGCGACCTTCTATAGCACACTTAAGAGAACTTAGGAGAGATGCTATCGAAATTTCTACAAGAAATGGGTGTTATGTAGTGAATAATAAATGCATGACTTACAATCTTGAATAAGATAATGCCTTTACCCTATAGGATGAGGAGTGAAGGTAGATAATACTTTTCTATGTATACATTTACATTATCTATTTGTACATGTGTTTTTTCAGTGGATTACAAACGTAAAGATGTTGACTGACAAAAGTTAGATACATTTGAAGAGCCATTTGTCTGCTACATATTGGGATGGTTTAACAACATTCATTGAGATTATGAAAAATATCAATGATAAAGGTCATGTAAGATGTCCCTGTGTAAGTTGCTTGAATTTTCGATTGCGACCCTTAGAGATTGTTAACATACACATATTCGATAAAGGGTTTAACAGTTGTATACCAAGTGGATTCATCATGGGCAAGTATACAAAACCACTACAAGCACCACTAATGATGTGTCTGAACCATCCAATGAAATTTTTATAGTATACCAAGATGTCACCAGACATGAGAAAGTTAATGATTCTGAGGAGATACATGCAATTGATGAAGCTCCACATGGAGAATATAAGGATTTCTTTGAAGAGCTGGAGATGTAGTTATATCCTAATATCTTGAAGACTTCAGTTTTCAACTTCTTGGTTATACTAATGTATTTAAAAATGGAGGACAATTGAACAAACAAGTCTTTTGACCAAATGTTAAAGTTATGAAAACATAAGACATGAATTGCATTTATACAAGGATGGTGATTGGTGGCTGAAATCGCATATAAGCTACACTTTTGGAGTCAGCTGATAGAAAAAATTTATTGCAATTTTATTAAATCAGTTAAGATTGCCTCCAATTTAAGTTGAAATGTTATTGAACTAAGTAGTAAGTTAACTCAGCTTAAATCTCATAATTGTCATGTAACAATACAACGGCTGTTGTGATAATCACTTAGTGAAATGCATTGTAAAAGTATAACATTTTTAAAGGCCCGATCATAAATGAATATGACAAACCGCAAAGAACCAAGATGGCCAAAAAAGTAAGACATTGTATCGACACAAAAAAGTAAGACATTGTCTACTCTTAGTAAGAATTCACCTTTCTACAATGTCTTATTGAACAATAATTTTTACAAACAAATATCAATAATTAAACTCTAACATTAATTCAACATTACAGATGAATGTTGAGACATGCCAGCTATGATCATTGATCGCTAACTAGTGTGATTAACATTTTTTGTCAGGTTAGGGGTTAAGCTGTTGACGTTGTAGAGGCTGCATATATAAGTAAATTATAGTCATCTCTTTTTTAAAAAATCTCATTTTATAACTATTATTCTTGTTAATTAAAATTTCTTCTTTACTCTTAATTATGGGCAAGATTGTTGAGGAGGAAAAAAACTTAGGCGACACAGGCTGCATCTACTCTTCTACCCCTGTTGTTGATGAGGTTGCCATACTAGAAAATGTTATGAGGTAGTGTAGGGGTCATTGAACCGAAGTAGGACCTAAATTGAGTCAGAGACAATCCCATTCTAGTTTTTCATCCTTTAGTTCACAATCCAGGTTCCAGCATACTCAATGCCTCAGGATGTGCAACATTGGTTCGTACAAATGCACAAGAGCAATTTGGAGCTAGTTTCTCAATTGAGACAAGTCAATCTAAGACTCCCTACTAAGATACCTTCACTTCCAGCAAGTATAGTGCCTCCTATTACTGAAGAAGAGGAAGAAAATAAAGAAAATGCATACTTATGGGATTAGACACTTTGTATATTATTGGACTTCTGCTATTTTTTTTTTTGCTATGCTAGTAGACCATATAGTGTGTTTAATTTGACTTTATTTAATGTATGTGGTATTTTGTGTTATTTTACTTAATATTAATTATAGAAATTGTATTAATTATCATTGCGTCATTTCAATCAAATTTCAATTAATATTTAATTTTTAAAAATTAATAAATATTTTTTAAAAAATTAATTTAAATAAAAATAAAATTATTTATTTAATTACAGTTAAATATTTATTTTCTACATTAAAAATAAAAAATAAATAGCTAAAATTAGAAAATATTTTCAATAAAAAATTAAATTCACATATAATTAAAATTAATTATTTAATTACATTTAAATATTTTATTTTTACATTAAAAAATAAAAAAAAATGACGACTAATAATATATTCATAAAACTTTTAACGATGACAAATCTTCTTTAAAATTTGAAAATTCTTAAACTTTTAGAGACAACTAATAATATTGTTGACATCATGCATGTACATTCGTGACCTTAGGAAATTGTGACGACATTTCATCGCTTAAACTTAGCGACAACACTCTGTCGTCGGTAAACACTTTTTAGCAATGAAACTTTGGCAACAATATTTTTAGCAACGACAAGATGTGTTTTAGCAATGACAAAAGGCTTCGATTCTTGTAGTGTTTGTTTTACTATTGTTCTTTCAGTTTTAGTTTTCTTTAATGTAATAACATAAGTGGTCTTACCACCTTTCAGATTGAGTTTGTGTTTCCTTTCTGTAGGAGCTTGCTCTTTGTGGTGTTATATGTTTATAGTGTAATTAAATGACTTTTGTAGTACGTTGTACGCCTCTTAATCTTTTGGAGGAATCTATTAATTATAGACTTGTTAAAAAAGCTTTATGGATTCATTCTTGGTGTGTTAATATACTTCCTATTTTTGGAGACTTCGACATATATAACATTTGAACACGATTAGATTGTACTCATAAAGTTGGTCTTATTTTGAGATCATGCCTTCACTGCAACAAAATTATGATTAAATGACCCTTATATAGTGACACTTTTTCAAAAAATGTCATGGTAAGAGTGAAAACAAAGCAGCATGGAGAAAAAAAACACAAAAGCTATCATTGTATATTACAATATGATAGTTTTTATGAAAACCTGTGGTAGAAGAGATAAGCATTACACGACATTTTCTTGAAAAACTGTTGTGTAATGTGTTTCCGAAATCAAAAATCATGTAACGTGTTCACTTTTTTTCCTTTTGGAAACATATTATATGACGGTTTTCTTGAAAACTATCATGTAATGTACTCCTCAAAATTTTAAAAGCCCACCATTAATTCAAACCCTCCCAGTCCCATTTTGCTCTCCCTCTTTCTCTAACCTTGCACTCTTTCTCTCTACCTCGCCCAAGCCTTTCCTTGCCTACGTAGCTATTTGTTGTCAACACTGACACTGTCAGCCCATGTCGTTGTCAAAGTACCACCTCATACCGTCGTCGAAGGTCCATCTGTTTGTGCATTACATGTCACTTGAATAGTCCATGTCTTTCATTTGTCCACCTCCATCTTCGATTTTAGTCCATCCATACCGCCAACTAGGGCTAGCAATATGAGTTATGAGATGACGACAACGAACCCGACACACTTTTTTATGGGTTAGGGTCAAAAAAATAAACACGGGTCATTTTAGTGTTAACCTAAAACTAACCCGTCCAAAAAAGGTAGTGTTCGGGTCAATCTACATGACACTAAAATGACCTATCTGACCCATAATTAATTATTTAAATATTTTTTAAAAATATTTTGCTCTATTATAAAATATATCCATAAGACAAAACCTTAGCTTAGTTAATCTTAGACTAAGCTTTAAGCTAAATTGATTTTAACTCTTGAACAATAAGAAGATGATTTTAACTTGATCATTTGAGACTTTTTTATTTTGTTGGACTTGTTATTTTGTTAGACTTATTATTTTGTTGGATGTTTTCAAAAATTTTAAGACCTATTTTTTGCTGTTGTAGTATAGAACATATTTGATTTTTGAGAAAATTTGTTTTAGGTTTGTTTTTATGTTATATTAATGTAAATTCAAAGCTAAAAAACATCACAAGTTAGTGCAGGTTATTATTGGTCATTGGCGGGTTACGGTCATTCGTATTTCATAGGTTACATAACGAATGGGTTGGTATGGGTTGTGTTTACGTCAACCCGTGTTAGAACATGTAGTGTTAATGTTGAGATTTCTCAACCCATTCATGTTGTGGGTCAGATTAGTATTGTTAGACATGTATGCCCTAAGGAGTAAAAATGTAATATGTTTTTGGAGACATTTTTATCAATAAAGAATTTATTATTAGTCATATACCAAATTGTTGTCCTCTTTACATTCATTTTTGTTAGAAGTATGATAAGCAAACAAAAGTTTGAAACTATTGAACTAAACCTTTAGAATCAAGCATATAATGGACAGATTATGCAGAAGACATGATTCTAAAGGTGACGGTCTAAATCATAAGATCCGTAATCAAGAGAATAAAGTTGGGTACTTTATTCATACAAAGATTGTTATGTTGTCTATATCCCTGACAAAAGATGGTTTGACTTAACCATCGAGGTGGACTCCGCGAATAGAAACATTAGTGCATTGTCATGGGTGACAATGTATTGGATCGGGATATAAAATGTAATTGATTTGGATTAATAATTGTGTCTCAGCAAATCAATTCACTTTAGACAGTCATATGTATTGTGTCTTAATCCTGAAATGAAGAGTGGGTCTATTGTCTTGACTTATGTCTTTTGATATACCAAAAGGTGACATCCACATTTTATGTTGGAACGCATACTAGTACGTTAGAGACATGACTCTTGATAGAGTAGATCTGTTATTCATAGATACGAAATCCATAGCTCTTCTTTAGGAGTGATGATATCTTCTTTTATGTGTTATCCTGTAATTGAAAAACTAAAGCACTCAACCATTGGATACATAGGTGCAACTGAATGGTACACTATTATTGGATGGTAAGTTTTCCAATGGTGAGATAATGCGTAAGAGAAAAATAATCAGCAAGTTAAGATAGAATTTATCCTTAAGCCAATTATGGATATCCTATGGGGATACGACACATTATGATATGTCATGGATACTTAGCTATTTAGACTTCGTAATTTATATAGTTCGAGAGTGTAGCTCTAAGCTTTTAGTGGAGTAGCGTTAGAGTTGATAATTATGAAACATATATGTAGGATATTGGGTTTTATAATTATTGGAAGCTTGAATTATATAGGTCTATCATGTCTCCTTTGCTATCTCATAATAAATCTTGTAACGATACGATGTGCTTTTTTAATAAATTGGTGACTTATGTTAAATTATTAGATTGGCTAAAATTTGATAGGATCAGACAATTCATATATGTTTATAGGTTGAATTAATTTTGTAAATTAATATAAGATAAACTTGTTGAATTATATGAAATATTTATTTTCTCGGAGATTATCTAGATATGGTTGTTTTAATCAGATAACTTCTCTATTGGATTATTTGAATTAAAACTGAGGCTCTATCCAAAGAATCTCGGGTGAAAAATAAAAGATTCACAGGGATCATTAATCGTAAGTTCGGCAAGCCAATCAATTAGTTCGACCTCCAATGGAGCAAGTTCAACAGGCCAATTCATTAGTTTGGCCCGCCGATCTAACAATTTTTTGATCACACGTTTCAGACGTGATTTTATCAGATATTGATCCAAATTAGAATTTTAAGTCCTTATTTGATAATAACCAACCATGGGGATGATCTCTATAAATAGGGAGTGAGTTTTCTATGTTAGATAGGTCAGTTGAGGAATTAAGAGTGAACACTCTACTTTGTGAGTCTTTGAAACTGCCTAAAGAGCTATTGTTCACAAATCACGAATGCTAGTTCTGGGTTTTCTCAATTGGTTGGGAGGAGAGTCACTAAGGGGAAGAGCTGTACGATGTGTGCCCACATGCACTTTGATCATGGATAGAGAATAGCAAAGAAGACCAGTTGGTTAAGGCTCTTTTGGAACATTCTTCTCTTCACGGATTGCAGGAGCTCTTTGGTGTTCAAAGGTTAGCAAGATTCAGTTAATTTATGCATATAGCGTGTCAAACTTATGTCTTGGAAAATACTCTAATTAAAAATTTTAAAATTTCCGCTGCATACTATTTTTCCAACAAACATTAAGCTAGTTCCCTTAACTTAATCTGAACCCGACTCGCTGATACGAATTGCCATCCCTACCACCACCATTTTGTCATCATGCGCATCGCCAACTTGCCATGACCACTATGACTTGTCCATGGGTGAAGCTCACCGCCATCTTCGTTCTCAAGATTGGTACTGTTTTTAGATTTTTAGGTTTTTGAGTTTTTTTTCTTTTCTTTTATATTTTGTAATTCTTTACCATTACTAGATTTAAGTTTTTTTTGAGGATAGTTTTTTTACTTTAGTTTCTCAATGAAGTTTTAGACTCTATTTTTTTTTCATTTGTAAATATTAGTTTTTGATCATTATTTTGTTTATATTCTTTTGCTTGATTCTTACCATTTTGTTTATTTTATTAATGTAAATATTAGTTTTTTAGTTTACTTAGTGTATGTTTGATTATTTGTTGTTTTGTAGAGTTAGTTTTGTATTCTTTTGTTTCATTTGTCGTTACTTAGTATACGTGTGAATTAGCGCTTGCATATTGATTTGTTGTTACTTAGTGAATGTGTTGATTATTTGTTGTTTTATGGAATTAGTTTTGTATTCTTTTGTTTTATTTGTTGTTACTTAGTGTATATGTGAATTGGTATTTGTATATTGATCTGTTGTTATTTAGCAAATTTGTTGATTATTTGTTGTTTTATGGAATTAGTTTTGTATCTTTATTCTTATATTTGATTTGATATTGATAAATATTACCAATTGAACTTTTTGCTTTGAAAAAGATGATGATGTTGTGTATATGTTATTTGGATGAGAGTTTGGTATAATTTTTTGTTTAATTTAAAGTATGACTTGAAAGTTATTATGCTTAAATTCAGTGTTTAGTTTTCATTCTCTGAGCCCTAAAATGGAGATCGCAGAATTGACCACATGTGGGTAACATAAAATTTTATGTGATTTTTTTAAAGAGTGATTTGCACCAGTGGTCCCACAACTTTATAGTAGACGACACTTTAGTCTCTTTTTTTTATTTTAACAAAATAGTCCCTAAAGTCTTAAACCTTGGTAACTAAGCCCTAACCATCAAAATCTGTCAATGACCTCACAAAAAAATAGATGTGCATGCCTAAAGGTTTGTAAGATTACAATTACAAAAATATCCTTGTTCATCCTTTATAGCTTTAACTTTCAACAAAGCTTAAAAAAAAAAAAAAAAACCCTTGGCTATCAATCATAGAACCATTGCACCTGTAAGCTTGTCCTTCCATTGCAGAGCACTGTCATGAGCAACTATGACAAATCCAAACCTTGGCGAAGCTTTGTCGATGTGTCCTATCGTCCTCTCTTGTCGATCCCAAACCCATATCGCCACCGTCATTAGACCAACCTGATATGAACCCTGCCGACTAACATGACACAACCCAACACCAAATCTGGAATTCAAACCCCTAATCCCTTAAGATACACGTTTGTTGAGTCTTGACCCGTAATTTAGTGAGACACGAACCAAGAACCATGGATAGGAAGACACCACACCTAGAATTTGCAAGAACACTTAAAATCCTAGATGATAAGTCAGTTTGTTGAACGCCACAACATTAATCTTGATAAGTTCAATGAGTCTTCTCAAGAAAATAAGAAGAATGCAAGAAAGCCTCACAAAATTCGTGAATATTGTTCTGATTGATTAATTTTAAAATAACAAAGTGTTTACAATTATATGGGAACAATTTTCAGCCCAAAAGAATCCCTAAGTAAAGGCTGACTTAGAAAATCCCTGAATTGGCACTTTCCCATGGGAAATTAAGCCCTAAAATCCAACTTTGCTGACTGTAATCCAACAAAAATAACACAAAACAAAAGTAGCTAATCTTATCCCTTAAAATGTGCCTAACCTATTCTAGTAAAAAAAAAAGGGAAATATTTAGTTTTTTTTATGCCTAACAAAATCGAATTTGACACTAAGAAATTACGAAAATTACATTAGCAAAAATAAAATTGATGACGAGGCTCGAACTTGATGACATGGTGCCCACATGTCGATCCAAAATAGGAAGGTTTCCTGAAATTATAAGTCTGCCCCACAATTTACTAGAATCATGCACCATCATCAATGTGAATCTTCTAGAACCTTAATCATAGTGACTAGGGTCTCTTGAGATTGATTAAGGCCTATGCTCTTGAGATTGATTAAGGCCTATGCTGGGGCTCCATTTATGTGACATGTCGCAAACTTGTTGAATGAGCCCATTCAATGCCTCCTTGAATCGCTTGGTCTTAGATCTCGTGATTGGACCTCTTGAATGGCTTAAGGGATCACGAACATGGCTCCTAACTTGTGTAGCTCTATTGCTTGCATCATTAACCTGTGCAGCTCCATTGCTTGCATCATTCTCCCCCTCTTGAGAAGGATTTGTCCTTAAATCGTCATCTGCATCAAATGGAGTTAAGTCAGAAACATTAAAACTAGCACTAACACCATACTCACCTTGTAAATCAAGTTTGTAGGCATTGTCATTAATGCGTTCCAACACTTGAAATGGTCCATCGCCCCTTGGAAGGAGTTTTGAAAACCTTTGTTCTGGGAAACATTCCTTTCTCATATGCAGCCACACCCAATCTCTTGGTTCAAACACCACATGCTTGTGGTCCTTATTGGCTTGTCTTGCATATTGCTCGCTACGCTTCTCTATGTTTTGTCTTGCCTTCTCGTGAATTGGCCAAACAAAATCAGCTTTTTTCTTGACATCCAAGTTAACTCGTTCGTTCAAAGGTAAAGGAGTTAAATCCAAAGGAGTCAATGGATTAATACCGTAAACAACTTCAAACGGTGAAAACTTAGTTGCAAAATGAACACTTCTATTATAAGCAAATTCAACATACGGCAAACAAACGTCCTAAGTTTTCAAATTCTTTTGAATGATAGCACGTAATAGAGTAGATAAAGTATTGTTTACTACTTCAGTTTGACCATCAGTCTGTGGGTGACAAGTAGTAGAAAATAATAGCTTAGTCCCCAACTTTGCCCACAAGGTCTTCCAAAAGTAACTGAAGAACTTTGCATCTCTATCAGAAACAATACTCCTAGGTATGCCATGCAACCTAACAATCTCCTTGAAAAACAAATTGGCTATATGTGATGCATCATCGGTTTTATGACATGCAACGACATGTGCCATCTTAGAAAACCTATCAACTACCACAAACACAGAATCTCTCCCCCTCTTAGTACTAGGTAAGCCCAACACAAAGTCCATAGAGATGTCAACCCAAGGTTCTCTAGGAATAGGAAGTGGAGTATATAACCTATGTGGTTGCAGCCTAGACTTAGCTTGTCTACATGTAATGCATCTCTCACAAATCCTCTCAACATCACGCTTCATATGTGGTCAAAAGAAATGCTCATGCAAGACACCTAAAGTCTTGGCTATTCCAAAGTGACCCATCAAACCACCGCCATGTGCTTCTCTAACAAACAACTCACACAAAGAAGAATGAGAAATGCAAAGTTTATTTTCTCGAAACAAGAAACCCTCACGTAAGTAGTATTTCCCACACGCCCCCTTTGTGCAATCTTTTAAGCACAACTCCAAAATCAAAATCCAATACATACAATTCTTTAATGTACTCAAATCCAAGCAACTTAGCATCAAGGGTTGAAAGTAAGACATACCTACGAGATAATGCATCGGCAACTATGTTTTCCTTACCTTGCTTGTATTTGATCACATATGGGAATGTCTCAATGAATTCTACCCACTTGGCATGGCATTTATTCAATTTGTGCTACCCCTTCAAATGCTTCAAGGATTCATGATCCGTGTGAATCACAAACTCCTTCGACCAAAGATAGTGCTGCCAAGTCTCCAAAGTTCGAACCAATACATACATCTCCTTATCATAAGTGGGATAATTTAGAGCTGCCCCACTCAACTTTCCACTAAAGTATGCAACCAGTCTTCCTTCTTGCATCAAAATTCCTCCAATACCTGTACCTAAAGCATCACACTCAATTTCAAATGTTTTAGTGAAGTTAGGTAAAACAAGTAGAGGTGCATTTGTTAACTTCTCCTTGATCAGTTTGAATGGCCTTTCTTGTTCCTCTCCCCACTTAAATAGAACATTCTTCTTGATGACTTCAGTTAAAGGTGCGGCAAGGCTACTAAAGTCCCAAACAAAATACCGATAGAAACTAGCCAAGCCATGGAAACTTCTCACCTGCCCTATGGTTGTAGGAGTTGGCCAATCTTGGATTGCCTTCACCTTTTCCTCATCAACCTGTATACCTTGCCACTCACAACAAAACCAAGAAATACAGGCTTATCTGTGCAAAAGGTACATTTCTTGAAGTTAGCAAACAACTTTTATTTCCTTAAAACATCTAAAACAAGTTTTAAATGTTCAACATGATCATCCAAGTTTTTGCTATAAATCAAGATATCATCAAAGTAGACAACTACAAATTGACCAATGTAAGCACGCAAAACATGGTTCATAAGTCTCATGAAAGTGCTAGGTGCATTAGTTAATCCGAAAGGCATAACTAACCATTCATACAAACCATATTTTGTTTTAAATGTAATTTTCCTCTCATCACCTCCTTCATCCTAATTTGGTGATATCCACTCTTAAGATCAATCTTAGTAAAAACACAAGAACCATGCAATTCATCCAACATATCATCTAGTCTAGGAAGGGGATGACGATACTTTACCTTAATGTTGTTGATGGCTCAGCAGTCTACACACATTCTCCATGTCTCATCCTTCTTAGGCACTAGCAACACCAGAACCGCACAAGGACTCATGCTTTCATGCACATATCCCTTCTCCAATAACTTGCCTACTTGTCTTTGAAGTTCCCTTGTCTCCTCAGGATTACTTGTATAGGCAGGTCAGTTTGGAATTGAAGCACCAAGTATGAAGTCAATTTGATGCTCAATTCCTCAAATTAGAGGTAAGCCTGGAGGCAACTCTTTAGGAAATACATCCTTGAATTCCTGTAAAAGGGAAACAACATTGCTCTATAAAGAACCGGCAAGATCATTAGTGTTTAAAAGGGCCTCCTTATACATTAGTATTATAAGGGACTAATGGGAAATTAAAGCTCTCTTGATCTCGCTTTTCTTTGCAATGAAATTGTATTTTTCCTCTCTTGCACACATTAAGGTCTAACTCTCTCCTTTCTCTTTTTCTCTCTTATTTTTCACACTCTCTTTTTCTCTCCTCTCTTTTTTTTTTCTCTTATGTTCAGCCTCCCTCTCTTTTTCTTTTCTTTTTTCACTCGCTCTTTGCATTTTTAATTGATCTTCAAGAACTTGTTTTGGAGTCAATGGTACAAGTGACATTGGCTGGTTATTCATGGTAAAAGAGTACCTATTAGTGAAATCGTAATGTGTGGTTCATCGATCAAACTGCCACGGTCTTCCCAATAAGAGGTGACATGCATGCATGAGCACAACATCACAAAGCACCTTGTCCTCATGCTTTCCATTAGAAAACACCACCATCACCTGTTTAGTAACCTTGATCTCACCACAATCATTCAGCCATTGAAGTCGGTATGGCCTTGGATGCTTTAAGGTAGGTAACGCCAATTTCTCCACTAACTCGGTGCTGGCCACATTTGTGCAACTTCCTCCATCTATTATCACACTACAAACCTTGTTACTCACAAAACACCGTGTGTGAAATAAATTCTCTCGCTAATTATTCTCTTCTTCTTTAGCCTGTGCATTGAGAGCTCATCTTGCCACTAATGACTCTCCAACTACAACACACTCCCCTTCATAAGCATCTTTAAGAGGTGGCATGTCATCTACTTCTTCTTCTTCATCATCCTCTAAAACAATCTCTCCTTGAGCTGTAATCACCATTACTCTCTCATATGGACATTTGCGATATATGTGACCCCTACCTTGACATTTAAAGCACTTAATGTCACGACTTTTTGAAGCAGAAAATTCAGTGTTACCTTGTTTTGGTGCAGCAACTTGTTTGGCATCTTTAAAGGGCTTGGTCTTTGGCTTGTTTGCTGGAAATTCATCCTATTTAGGGGTTGGTCTCCATGTGTTTGAGGTAGCCATGCTAGATCCCCTCCCAGCCATTTTTCTTTGCTTCAACTACTGCTCCAATTTGATGGCTTGGTGGACCATATCTGTCAGCTCCACATAATGTTGCATTTCTACCACATATGCAATCTCACAGTTTAAACCATGCAAGAACCTAGCCATAGTGGCTTCTTGGTCCTCCACTACATTTGCGCGGATCATGGCAATCTCCATCTCTTTATGATATTCATCAACACTCCTATTACCTTATGTGAGGCGTTGGAGATTATTGTACAACTCCACATGGTAGTAACTCGGGATGAATTGTCTGTGCATGATTGCTTTCATTTCCTCCCACATCTCAACAGTTCACTCTCCGTTTCTTCTTCTATCCTTCAACAACTGATCCCACCAAACAATAGCATAGTCAGTGAATTCAATTGCAACGAGCTTTACTGTTTTCAACTCAGAGTAGTTGTGGCAATCGAAGACCATCTCCATCCTCTTCTCCCACTTTAGATACACCTCAGGATCATTTTTCCCTTGGAAGGATGGAATCTTCACCTTGATGCTTCCTAAGTTATCATCTCGCCTCTGCCGACATAGCCTATCTTCTCTATTCCCTAAACCATGCCCAAACCTGCCCCAGTTATTAGGTGGATCATCAAACTCCTCCCAGTCATCATCATCCTCTATATCCCCCTATTGCTCACCATGGTGTATATGTCTATGTTGCCGAATGGGGTTATTTGGCGCTGCCCCCTAGGTGTCCCCTCTTCCAACCTATCCATTCTCTCATGTAAAGGTTCCAATTCAGCTCTCATCATCCGTCTCAGTTTCCCCATCAAAGCTTGTAACTGTAGGTATAGAATGGTTTGTTGTTGAACCGCTTCAGTTGAATTATCTTCTAGATTGTGATACATGTTTAAAGTCTACAATAAAAGGTTAGAAACCTCACAAGCACTCCCTCACATGTTTCACTCAAGAATGATTCGCTTACACTCGTGTTTCACTTAAATTGGCTCTTAACTTAATGTTCTCACCGCTCTTGCCTTTTTCCACTCTTTGTGTCTTCTCAAATTCTTAATCAGACTCAAGAAAGACATAAGATTCAAGCAGCAATTCAAACAAACTAGACTCTACCCAAACAATCCACAAGATTTGACATGCAATACATAGAATGACAAACAAAGACTCAATAACAGGGATGGTAAATCACAAGAACATGTAAAATGCATGGTTGAATTTTTTATTTTTATTTTTTTATTTTGCTATGGAGTAAAGTGTGTTCTGGGCTTATGGAACCCTATAGAGATTAAAACAAACAAAAAAATTTTAAGATGGGCCTCCAGACAATTTTTTTTTTTTTTCAGATCCTCTTGTTTTCTTCTTTCCCTTGTTTTCTTTTCTTTTTCTTTCTTTTCTTTTTGGATCCTTTTTTTTTGTTTTTGTAAAACTAGAATCAACACATAAATGAGCAGGTGTGCACAAATAAGCGAGAAACAAACGGGAACAATTGAATTCAAATCAAACAAAACTAACTGACAAGTATTCAAAGCAAAACGAAATTAGCAAAATTTGAACAAGAAGAAAGAAAAAAAAAAGAGAAGAATTCGGCCAAGAAATTCAAACCTTAAGCCGGAATTTTTTTTTCAAGACTCTAAACTCGACAAAACAAGAACAAGAATATAAGATAAAGGATATCAAACTTGTCTTGGAACCTAGGCTCTAATATCAACTAATATGAGCCCTGCCAACTAACGCGACACGACCCAACACCAAATCTGAAATTTGAACCCCTAATCCCTTAAGACACATGTTTGTTGAGCCTTGACCTGTAATCTAGTGAGACACGAACCAAGAACCACGGATAGGAAGACGCCACACCTAAAATTGCAAGAACACTTAAAATCCTAGATGATAAGTCAGTTTGTTGAATGCCACAAGATTAATCTTGATAAGTTCAATGAGTCTTCTTAAGAAAATAAGAAGAATGCAAGAAAGCCTCACAATATTCGTGAATATTGATCTGATTGATTAATTTTAAAATAACAAAGTGTTTACAATTATATGGGAACGATTTTCAGCCCCAAAGAATCCCTAAGCGAAGGCTGACTTAGAAAATCCCTTAATTGGCGCTTTCCCATGCGAAATTAAGCCCTAAAATCCGACTTTGTTGACTGTAATCCAACAAAAATAACATAAAAGGAAAATAACTAATCTTATCCCTTAAAATACGCCTAACCTAATCTAGAAAAAAAAAAAAAGGAAAATATCCAGGTTTGTGTTTATGCCTAACAAAACAGAATTTGACACTAAGAAATTACGAAAATTACATTAGAAAAAATAAATTGATGACGGGGCTTGAACTTGATGACATGGCGCCCACGTGTCGATCCAAAATGGGAAGGTTTTTTGAAATTACAAATCTACCCCACAATTTACAGGAATCATGCACCATCATCAATGTGAATCTTCTAGAACCTTAATCATAGTGACTAGGCTCTCTTGAGATTGATTTGGGCCTATGCCGGGGCTCCATTTATGTGACATGTCGCAAACTTGTTGAATGAGCCCGTTCAATGCCTCCTTGAATCGCTTGGCCTTAGATCTCGTGATTGGACCACTTGAACTGCTTAAAGGATTACGAACATGGCTCCTAACTTGTGCAGCTCCATTGCTTGCATCACAACCCCTTTGTTGCACAACCTCAGCCCCCTCGTGAATTTAGGCTAGTCACGATCACACAAGCCCAATGTCGTCATCGAGCCCCCAGCTACATTGGTGCCAAAAAAACATCATGACCTATTCTCCAACACAACCCTACCCTAAATCGTCACCACCTAACCCTGCCCAAGATCTCTCTCCTCATCTGGTCCTCTTTAGCCCATATTTCTTTTTTGCGATGAAATTGAATATTATCCCCAGGAAGAAGGTATATTTTTTTTGCTTTCAAATTGAATATTATCTCCACTAGCCTAGATTTTTTTTTTTTTTTTTGCTTTGAAGATCCTACCTATGCTTAGTAAAATGGGCAGTTGGAATTTGTGATTACATTTTTGTTTTTCAGTTTGGTGATAGATGAAACATGCTTTAGAATAGAGTAGTTAAATGGAAAAGATCTAAAGGTGGTAGTTGTGGTGTTGATGATGAAAAAGGTGGAAGGGGAAAGGTTAGAATATTAGATTAGGGATCTTGGAGTTTTATTCTATGAGTGAAAATACCATTATACCCTTTAAAAGGGGTCACATGATCTGCATGTACATGATTCCACAGGGTTTTAGGTTTATTTTAACAGAAGTCCATTAATTGCTAAGGGTTTAAGAGTTCAGGTACTGTTTTACCAAAAGCAAAAAAAAAAGGGATTAGAGTTTCACCTATTAAAAAGTCGAGAGACCACCAATACAAATTACTCTTTTTAAAAATAAGACATACCAAGATGATTTTTTTTTTTCAAAAAAACCATCGTGATAATGCAAGCTTTACATGAAACCATCACGATTGTTGAACTTTACATGACGGTTTTTTCTAAAAACGGTAACGTCAAGCTCTTTCCTCAGAATCTCCCACCAATCTAGCTCTATATTCTATGAGGGTAAAGGACCGTCATGTAAAGTTACCATAATACGACAAATAGTGGATTTTATGACTTTTTCTAATTGTTGTAATAACTTTATACGACGGTTTTAAGCTGTGAAGAAATCTTCAATTTTTACTTGTGTTTGTATATAAGGCCCTATTACATTGTTTTTTTTTAAAAAAAAAAATTGAAAGGAAATGGTGAAAGATCCCATGACACCGTTTTGAATTTTAAAATTGTCATATGTATACTAGCTATCTATGGCTACGCAACCGGCGCGCCCACGAGAATTTATTAGGCAATTAAAAGAGCCAAGCCGACACAAAAAGAAAAGTCGTGAGTGATTAGCGAAAAAAAAAAACAAAAAAACAAAGAGAGAGGAGAAAAAAGTGACAGCGTGGCATTCACTCGCCTGGAGGAGATATTTCTTTTTGTTGGCGGTCTGGTCTCCCGCCCTACAACAGTTCTCAGATGCTGCCACGTGACACCACACGTCTTGTGGCCTCAAAAAATATTCTAAACACACACACAAGCAAAAGCCCATTTTCTTCTGATTCTAGAGAGAGAAAGCAAATATACAAGTACAGCGATAGAGAGAGAGAAAAAGCTCATCTCTAACTGAGAGGATTTTTCAGCAGAGAGAGTGCGTGATAGGAGGGAGAGAAACTTCCAAGAATTTCAAAGGCGGCGCTGATTCTAGAGCGAGAAAGTGGAGATTGCAGAGGATTTGATATTGTTGAGAGAGAGTGGGAGTGAAGAGGAGAGAGAGGATGAAGATACAGTGCAACGTGTGCGAGGCGGCGGAGGCGAACGTGCTGTGCTGCGCGGACGAGGCGGCGCTGTGCTGGGCGTGCGACGAGAAGGTCCACGCCGCGAACAAGCTCGCCAGCAAGCACCAGAGAGTTCGGCTCTCTAATTCTTCCTCTAACATGCCTAAATGCGATATCTGTAAGGTAGTGTTCGCTTTCCGAATTTCGACTATGATCTTGCTTCTCTCTCGTCTGGTTTAGGTTCATATTTTTTTGTCTGTTACTTTTTATTTATTTATCATTATTATTAGTATTTTTTTGGAGCAGCTATGGAATCTTAGGAGGAAAATATTTGTTTTGTAGACTGATTTGATTATAGATGATATAATCCTGCTTGGTGACCTCTTAATTATAGATGAAAAAACAGAGGAGAACTATAGCACTTTGAGAGCACATGGTTGATCAAAGTGAATAATATATCAATACAGAGAGATGGGAAATAACAAATAAAAGAGAATCAATTCCTCAAGTCCTTCTTAAAATTAGATTCTCAGTGGATTGTTGAAAGCACTAGCATTGTATTGATCTAAATACTTAGGGTTAAAATTCTTTAGTTCGCGAGCTATAGGTGAAATCCCATTTTGGTCCTTGATATTAAAAACATCCCAGATTAAGTGCCCGGTGAATAATATATCAATACAGAGAGATGGGAAATAACAAATAAAAGAGAATCAATTCCTCAAGTCATTCTTAAAATCAGATTCTCAGTGGATTGTTGAAAGCACTAACATTGTATTGATCTAAATACTTAGGGTTAAAATTCTTTAGTTCCCGAGCAATAGGTGAAATCCCATTTTGGTCCTTGATATTCAAAACATCCCAGATTAAGTGCCTGATCTACCGAATTGTGTCAAATTAGTCCTTTCATTTATCTTACCTTTTAAATATTAACGGAAAAGAGGCACAACTTCCTTCTTGAAATCGTAACATAGAAATGAGAAATTACAAATAACAGAGAATCAATTCCAGAAATCATTCTTAAAATAAAATTCTGTGCTAGTTGTTGAAAGCACTATCCTTGTATGGATCTAAATTCTGCGTGAGTTGTTAAAAGCACTATCCTTGTATTGATCTAAACTCTGTGTTAGTTGTTAGAAGCACTATCCTTGTTGAAAGCACTATCGTGTATCCTTGGATTGTGCTACTCCCATATCATTGCATGCTCAGTGGACTTGACGGCTAAGTCTTGGAGCATCCTCAGCGGGACCCACCTGTGCACCGAGGCATTCCCCAGCGCCATCCTGGGGCTTGTCCTGATCTCCTCAAAATCAGAGTTCTATGCTGCAGGCTCAGAAACCAACCAAAATCACAAAATGCAGGATAAGATTGGTTGGGTGAAAAAAATGGAGCAAGGACCCTTTTGAATCAATTGAGCAAACTAAATTTCAAATAATCAAATTAAATTCCTATGCACTGCTGCAAAAAATGTTAGAAGACCAACTGTAATCTAATCTTAAAAGGCTACAAAACATGAAAATAACCACAGGTCCCTGACAGGTTTGTTTATTTATTTAAACGGATGTTTTCTAGAACAACAAGAAGAAATTTCATTCTTAAGGCCTGATGCTAAGAACAGTCTGTGCTAGACTAAAACTAAGAGGACAGGTGCAAGTCTAGTAGCAGAGAGGGAGAAACTATGGATTACAAGAGACTGTAAAACCACTCCACCTACCTAGATTGATGTACACATAATGTTACCCGAGATTCCTCTACTGCTTTGATGTAGAGGACGGGTACACACTTCATTGTATTTACTAGTGGTCTTAACTACTCTGGGTATCTCTAATGGCTGGCGGTGTATAGCTTTGGGCCAATTTATTTTTGAATAATAAGGGGGTATAGGTAAGCATTGTGTTTCAAAAGGTCCAAGGCATACTTCATACATTTAGACCCTTCTGCAGTTCTGCTAAAGAGAGAAGGTGTAAGCCTCGTGGTGAGCAGGGCTTCCACGTCACCAGTGCTTAACAAGTGAGGCATACCCCTGAGCCTTGAGGCTTAAGCCCCAGAGACATGCACCTCAGACAGAATAGACGTAAGTATAATCGCCCTTGAACCTTAAAGCAGCAAGATCTTGTTGTGCTGCCTTAGATGGAATGGACTTGTTACATATGCTGTTTAAGTTCTTTTGGCAGCATATACAGGAGGATAAGACAATGGTATAACAAGCTGTTGTGGTTTTGGTATTGTACGAATTTATTGAGGAAGGTCACAAGAGTTACCAGAGAGATATTGCACCCATGAGATGACAGTTATCTAAACAAGCCAATTTATGGAAAGTTGTTAAAGTGTGGTCCCTTACGTGTGTTGATCTAGTTTTTTTCTCAAGAGTTGATCAGTTGGTGAGCTAAAATTATATTGTCTTTTATAGATTATATATATATTTTCTCACATGCAATTCAGTTGGAGCTCATTTCATTCTTGGCATACAATGTTTTGGTACCTTATGTGAGAGAAAATTGCTTTACTATGTGGGACATGCACTTCTGAGACGCTATTATGTTTTCTCCACTTTAGATTAAGATCTCCTCTGCAGTTCTGTAGTTCGTCTTTATGTCCCTGGTCTCTTTAATTTTTTCTTCACTGAAAGATATTGGAGCTCCCCACGCACCCTCTTTTTTTCCGTCCTCAAATTGTTTTGAGAAGTAATTATCTACCAGTTTTATCTTCGGCATAACATGATTGCTCTTATTACTTCTTGTGAGCGTTTCATTTTCCAGTCCGTTGGTTTACTTTTGTAAGAGTTGATTTTTTATTTTTGAGGACCAACATAGATGCGTCATGTCTTTGCAGGAGATGGTTGGTTATTTCTTCTGTTTAGAGGATCGAGCCTTACTTTGCAGAAAATGTGATTTGGCCATACACACAGCAAATGCCTTTGTATCTGGTCACCAGAGGTTCCTGCTTACTGGAGTGAAAGTTGGCCTAGAACAAACTGAACCTATTGCTTTGACTTCTTCTGGAAAGTCACTTTCTGGGGAGAAAAGTTCAGAAATAAAATCTTATCCTGTGTCTAAGAGAGAGACCCCAACTCCATTAGTTGGTGAATGCAAGGTAATGAATGGCAATGTTGGTGGTGGGGTTCAGGATTTTGCGGCACCAAAGGTGTCATATACCGGGGGTTTGGCAGCTGAAAGCATTCTGCAGTGGCAAGTAGATGAATACATTGGATTATCTGAACACAATTGTAATTTTGAGTACATGGGTAATGGATCGCCAAAGGTATGCTTTAACTTCCTATATAATTTGCTGTTTTCTTGTTTGCATCTGCGCACACACGCATAAATGAAAATGGAAGATATCAATACCTAAGACGACTAAAATTCATAGCATATGAATCTTATTTTCTAGATAACATTTAATAAGTTGATTGGTTTATCTGTTGAGCTCTGCTGTGTAGGAATGCTGGATTGACTTGTGTTACAAACTTATTTGCATTATGTAACTAACTATATGTATTCTTTAAAATAAAATTACGGAGGGAATGTAAATTGCATGTTGCCCAAAAACTTCAACATGGGGTTATGATTATAGTTTTTTTTTTTGGTAAAATATTGGCCTTTGATCTCTAAAAGTGGGGGAAAAGAGCAATAAATCAAAGAACCATGTTAATGAACTACAAAAACCTTGGCCTATTCAAGTAATTATGACAAGACCAATGTTGGCAAGTTCTTCCAAGTATAACCACTAACGGTCCTTAGCTATACAATAATGCATGACCTATTGAGCATAGTTATAGGTTCTAGTATTAACAGCGAATTTCCTTTTTTTGTCCGAGATTGTGAGTTGTGTGAATAGACATATACAGCCATCCAAGTTGAAGAACTTCCATTCTGTCCGAAGAGCAGTGAGATGTTTTAATTGTAGTTTTTGTCATTTGCCCCAGTATTTTACAGTTACAGTGCTGCATGATTTTGTCTTTCTCATAATAAATTGTACCAGACTGACGGTGGTAAGCTTGGAGATTCGGACTCCTCAGTTTTAAGAGCAAGCGAGGAGGAACTTGATGACGACGAGTGCTTAGGTCAGGAACCCGATTCGTCCTGGGCGGTGCCACAGGTACCTTCCCCACCCACAGCCTCAGGGTCATACTGGCAAAGAAGTTCTTACAGTTCTTCCAATTATGCCACATTTGTTCCCGACGTCTCCTACTCTTGCATGCAGACTGCACCCACTTCTCAATCTAATGATACTATCTCAAAACGTCAGAGACAATTCTAAACGATGCCTGCCTTTCAATTCTCAAGTTGGGTTTCACATGATCTACAGTGGGGTGATGGCCTTCATTTCACTGTTTTTCCCCACCAAAGCAGAGAAAAGTGGGATGACCAATGTGCTTGTGGTTTCTATGAGAGGACAAATTGTCGTCTCATTTGCAAATTACTGTGTTTTGTTGATGTATATGTGTGTAGGGTGTCTTATATATGCATCGACATATCAGGTTTCTAAGTAGGATTTTGATTTGCATAGGGCATTGATGTTGTTTCCTCATTCATTTTAGTTAGAGAAGTTACTGCCATACTTAATCCTGTAGACCTAGAAGCTGGGATGTTCTACTTTTCTTTGCACAATAAAATCGCAGGGAACCATGTTGTATGATCAGTTCTATTTTGTTTGGGTGTTGGGTTGCTCGATTAAGTGGAAATTGAATCTTGAGTTGATTTATGATGCGATTTTGATAGTCTAATGACAGTTGACGCCGTTATACATAACATTGATATGTTTTTATTAGTGTGAATAGAGAAAAGGGGTTATTCTACAAGGGTGAAAAGAAGGCAAAAAAAAAAAAAAAAAAACCTCAAAAAGTAGAAATTAGTCACAAAAAATTCATTGTAAGAAAATAACAAGCTTTAAAAATATTTGTAATAAATAATAAAGTTATTAGGTAAAAATTTTTTTTACTACAAAAAAATTTACGAGTAAATTTTTATTTATTGTTATTTATTGAAAGTGTTAAAATCTGCTATTTATTTCAATATAGATTGAGACGTCTTATGGCCAATTCTTTAAGACCAATATTAAAGCATGACAACACTTCTTGAAAAAAGTAAATACCAATTTATTTTTTAGACGAGAAGAGAGTAGCAATTAGGTTAGCACCGTTTAAAGTTTAATCCGGCATGATTCGGCATGAAATGCTTCACTCTGTTACAAACTTGAAATGGATAAAAAAAAAAAAGGCCAAAAAGTGCAAGAAAAGGATTCAAGCATATCAATCGTAATTCACCGAAGAGTAAATATTATATGCAATATTTCAATGCATTAACTTTCTCGAAGAAGCAAAAACATGAAGGAAAAAGTAATTCTGCACAACTTACAAATGTTCACTAACCATTTATATACGCCTTTAGTACACAACTTTCCTGCAATGTATCTTATGTATACTTTTCTCTCTCTCTTGTAACTTCTCTGCTGCTTGTTCCCTTGGCTTCCTTGAGAATGAGTTCAAGAAGCCTCTCATACATAGCAATGGCAGATTTAAGCATGTCAATTGCCCTGCTTCTATCCTTCTCTGCCAAAGTCAAAACCTCTTCAATCTCCACTGTTTCCTTCACAGGTAAACTACTCATCATCACTTGTCTCCCACGAAGCCCAACTCTAACACCATCAAGTTCACCCCTGCTTAATCCTGACCCAATAATGTCTTTGACACAGCTAATTCCCGTGGCCACCACCAAGTCACTAATACTGCTTCCCAACTCATTCCCAAGGGCCCAAACCACTTGCCCTCCATCAACTTTCCAGATATTAACACACCCATCTTCTGAAGCTGACACCAGATTTCTTCCACTGTTCACCATGGCCAATGACACAATTGCTCCATTGTGGTTTTGAGCCCATCTGACCAGTTGATCACTGCTGGTGGGAATTCTTCTGCTTCCAACATTGATAGATCCTTTGTACACTGACCCGTCTGAGCCTGCAGCATAGAACTCGGATTCTGAGGGGTTCAAAACAAGCCCCATAATGGCGCTGGGGAGCACCACGGTGCGCAGGTGGGTCCCACGGAGGAGGCTCCAGAACTTAACTGTGAAGTCAAGTGAGCATGAGATGATCTGGGAGTTGCACAATCCCTTGCCAGAAATGATGTCTGTGACTGCACCAGAGTGTGCAGCAAACTTGTGTAGTATTGACTGGTCCATTCCTTCGTTTGTTGATGACCACCCCACGAGTTGAAAGATTGGGATCACAACAATGGTACCATCATCACTACCTAAAGAAAGGCAGTTTGAAATTGGTAAATTCCTTAGGGAAACGAATTTTGTGTCCATTTATCACCTACTAGGATACGTTAGAATCATATTTGATTTAAAAAGATATGATGATTTAACAGAACTTAATCAAAATCTTACAATTAAAATTATGTTCTTTGTAGGGCAATTTTTTAATAACATCAAGAAATTCCATTTATGTGACTTTTTACATAAACACGAAAATGATGATACAAAAATCAAGTGAAAAAAAATAGACAACTACACTGAATTTTTAGGACTTTATTTTGTTTTCTAATTATTGTTTACTACTGTTTACAAATAGCATGTCCACTCATTTGTACTATTCATAATAAAACCATGCTAAGGAGGCGTCACGCAAGTCTCAAAATGAGATTACTTAGAGTGGTGAAGAATAGACAGTTATTTCAGTCACGAATGTAAAAGGAGAAAAGATTAGTTTTAAGGATCTAACCTGAAATCAGAAGTAAGCTGTCTTCACAAATTCTAAGGCAGGAAACAGATTTTTTGTGTACATGAAGAGATCTAAGAATATCCCCTGATGGGACTGAGAGTGCATAGACACTGCCCGAAAGGCCACCAGCAAAGAGATAAGAGCCATCATGAGTAGCGGCTAGAGGGGCAAGAGGTTCGGGGACGGGGAGGTTATGGAAGGCTGTTGAGGACCACCACTTGTAGAGGTGGATTGAGCCAGAAGCAGTGATGGGGGAGATGTGTGATGCCGCAACGAAAATGTTTCCGACGAGTGCGAGGCCATGGCGGGGTGAGCGGCTGCCGGTGAAGCGGGTTAGGGGGGTGCCGGAGGAAGAGTCGTAAGCAATTATGGGGCCTTCAGTGGAGCTGGTGAGGATGACCTCATGCGGGGAAGATGACATATTTTTCAGTTTTGCTAGGAGACAACCTGAAGCATGGAAAGAAAGGAAAAGTTTATTATGTGGTGTCAAAACGAGGAATGCATGGTTAAGGAAAAGGTATTTATGGTGGTTTGTTAAGGCGTTCAAAACAAGGTGCTTTTTCTCATTAAAATTTGGCTGCTTCTGCCATTCTGTTCTACCAGAGTAATGGCATTTTCTACTAAACTTGACAAGGTCCTTTGTTTGGACATTTCTGGGAAGGAAGTTGGTTAAATTTTCCTTGAATGTCAGAGTGTATTTTAGTTTGTTACTCCATGGCCGTCAGGTGTCTGCTACTGTTAAAGGGTTGGTATGAGTGAAGCGATACATATGGCAATTTGTTCTGGATAATTACGTCAGTTCAGCTAAAAGTTTTCTTATCTTTTGACTTTTTGACTGTTGCGAATTAAAATTTGAAACAGTACGATCGACCTTTTTCTATCGTTTAAATGATAGAAAAATCAATTTGAATTATTGAAATAACCTCACAACAAAATTCCTAACCACACGCACACACTAGACACAGGAATTTTATGGTAGGGTATAAAAAAATTTGTCCATAAAGCACTATTTTGAATCTATAAATTTTGCATATATAACTATATGTGCAAATATATATATATATATATATATATATTATTTTAATACAATTTTGAAATATATGCTACAACAAGGATACCCGCTGTAACAATTTTTAATCAGTCTTGGAATAAGTAGTTTCTAGCTCGGGTAAATTACATGGCATAGTAGCATATACCCCTATTCAAGGAATCGGGAGTGAGATCATTCTACCAAAAAACATTCCTTTAAGCGCTTACATGAATAATTCTCTATACAATCTGTCGAACCAAAGCTGATGTTCCAGATGCATTGAAAGAGAATCGGTAAAACAAAAAATTAAAAAAAAAAAAAAAAACTCGACGATTAGAAACTTACAACTGTGTACTTATATTTCACCTAAATGAAAGCTCGTCGCATGTGATTAAAAAAAAAAAAAAAAAGTTCCTTTACATGTACAGTTGCACTGTCTTCTCGAAGAGACCCATGGATATTATCAAAAAACAATAAGAATAATGGTTTTCTGTCTAATAGATTTGAACACTGCCAGACTAGTAATCCCACAATCTGAACATGCTCGCAATGCAATTGTTTGGCCTGAGTGGATTGTAGCAGTATGTCTTCAAGTGTAGAAAACGCTGTATATGTTTTCTTCATGTTAGAACTTTGTTGGCATTATATCAAAGACACCAGGGCCCCTACGAAAGGGGCCCAAGGAAAGTTCCGCCAGTTTTGAAGAACAAATTGCTGCGTTAACACTGCCAAAATGCTGCCCATCGATATGTTTATGACATTCACAGCATCGTGGTTGAGCTACAAAAAAACAAAAAGTGATTCAGGAGAATCATCTGAGACATTGAACTGAACAAACTAACAGGTCCCTTAAAGTCATCGACCCTCGAAAGAGGGAGGTATTCATGACAAACTACTACTGGAGTGTTGGTTAAAGTAAAAAGGCTCTATAACCCTAAGAACCCAGCACAAACTTTGACAATCCCAAATGAAACCAGCAATGCCCATGAATCCATGCTGAAGGCTGGTAAGAACAAACCACTTACCAACCCCACATTCATAATATGGAATTAAAAAAAAAAAAAAAAAAAAAAAAGGAAGCTATCTCTACCACACCCTGAACCAAAGTCAGAAGTAATAAGACCAGAAAGATCTAGAAGTGAAAATATAGTAACGACAAGAGAGGAAACAAAGAAAGCAGCAGTCTTGACATGGTTGCCTACCCATTGAAATCCTTCCTTCTCTTGAAGTGCGGCACCTATTATGCTCTCGCCAAGATTAGCAATTTGGGAAGCCATTACACATATAACTGCCTAAGGTATATGTATCTGTTCCACAAGAATAAAAGCATTAAAGGAGACTAAAATCTCATAAAAGATGTCCAAAATTGGAAGAGAAAGGCAACAATAAAGGTGCAAAGCAATATATATTCGAACAAAAAGCTGGAATATTGTAAAGAGTACCTCACCAATCAGACAAGCAACACATGCGAGAAGAATTGAGGCTACAACTCCAGCAAAGGCTCCCTCAACACTAACGGCTCCTTCTGTTCCTCTTGGAACTACCTTAAAAGTTGTGACTAGATACCTGGTCATAAGACAGATTTGAAAGGTTGGAATTTTTATTAAGAAGATGATGCAAAAACAAAGGATAGATTATACGCAAGCCAAATGTACTAGAAAATCTTGAATTTGATAGCAATACTCATTGGTTATCAAGCAAAAACATGCTTTTAAATTGCTTTAAATTTTTCATTGAGTTTCGTTAAAAGGATCAGGGGAGCTGTGACATTATTGTTCTAATTTAGAATAAAGTCGACTCTCTCATTCTAGGACATAAAATCTTTTAATTTGGTAGAGCAAATTCAAAGTAAAATGATCTTCTAAGCTACTTAGACAGTACATGCCACATATAGAACAAGAATGGCAAAAAATTTCATAAGTTTCCACCAATTTGGAATGCAGCAATATGGTACATCTGAAAAAGGTAAAGTTCATATATATACATATATAGGCAATGGCTATGGTCCTTACCGGAGAGTTTTGATAGGGTAATAACAATGTGTTATATTAACCATAACATCAAGTTTTGATCATCCAATGTTGTTGTATATTTTTTTAAGAAGAATATATACCATATCCTTAATGTGGAGACATCAAATTAAAAAAAAGTGTGGAAGATTTGAAATGGCTATGCTTTTTCTTTTTCTTTTTTTTTTTTTAAGAAACATTGAGATTCTTTTTAGGAACCATAGTTTAGACCGAAAAATTCATTCCAAACACAAACTGGTGTTTGAGAACGTTAAAAGAAAAAATCAGTTCGAACAATTAGTCGAAATTGAAATTCTCAATTCAAACTCATTTGTTACAATAAAAATCATTGACTTGAGCTAGAAGAGTAAAAATGAAGAGTGAAAAAGGAAAGAGTGAGGTTTTTATTGTAACAAATGAGTTTGAATTGAGAATTTCAATTTGGACTAATTGATCAAACTAATTTTTTCTGTTAATGTTGTCAAACACCAGTTTGTGCTTAGACTGAATTTTGGTTTCGAACGGAATCATAATGTTTCTAAAAAAAACATAGCTATTTCAAATCTTTCACATTTTTTCTTTAATTTGGTGTCGCTACATTAAAGCTATATATTCTCTTCTAGAACAAAATATATGACAACATTAGATGATCAAAGCTTGACATTATGTTGAATATAACACATTGTTATTATTCTATCAAAAAATGTTACGTTATCTGGATGGTCTAGAGGTAAGGATCATAAACGCTCTCATATATATATATATAGGCGCACACACACACTGAACACTAATGACAATGATAGGAGATCCACATCCATACAAGTAGAGTTATAAAACTTACGTTGTTTTGCCATATGCCTTTCCTATCTCACGTGAAACAGTATCACTCAACTTAGTATAGAAACTGGCAACAAATCCTAGTTCCTAGATACTCGAATAAGCCTGTCGCCCTACTCCAAATATGGAGAGAAAAGCACAGAAACAACCTGCAGTGCTGGAACCAATAACACTGCCAGGACCTCTTCTTCCTTTCCTCTCCTCAGCTACTCGCTGAGCCTCCTTTTGTGCCATTTTCACCTTTGTTGCTGCAGGGCCCTGATTAGATAAAGATTTAAGCATCAGTTTATAAAAATCACAGCCTTAGCAACCATTCGCTTAAAGGCTGAAAGCACTTACAATTATTCCTTAAATAACTCAAATTCAAATGATTGCTTTATAGGTTCTCAATTAAAAGTAGAAAAGGAATTTACACATTCCCAGTTGCATTAGTGCGGCCATTAGACGTCCCATCGTATGCAAGTTGCAACAATAATTTTAAAAGTAACAAGTCAGGAATCGCCACTAGGTTAACAAATAACTACACCCATCGTATGCAAGTTGCATTTCACGTGTATTGAAATGCATTTTATTGACTAGATGTATAAAAGAACAATGAGGTTCTTCAAGTTGGATTATTCAAGCTTATAAAGAAATGTCTTTTAATTTTTTGTAGGAGGTGTCAAAATGGGATATGATCCAAAAGGGTGTTGAATTGTAGTGGTGGAGCCATCAACAATTTAGAATTCTAATGTTTGGGAGAGCAGTTAAAATTGGAACCAACGATTCCAACCGAAATGCCAAATAAAGGCTAATTTTTAAACTCAAAAATTATAGTCGATACTCTTATTATTTATAAGAAATACTATAATGCCCCACTCAATAATTGAAAAACTTTTTAAATAGTGATCCCGGTCTTCCTAATTCTTATTATTTTTTTTTTTGACAGCATTTGCGTTTGGCCCTCTCACAATTTTATTTTATTTTTGTAATGAAAAAACGAAGTAAAATTCCAGCAATTAAATTGGCAATAAACTAACAACCAAATTAAGATTCAGACACCACAATTCATCAAAACCTCAAGAACGCACAAAATCATACACATACACAAAAAAAAAAAAAAAAAAAAAGACAAAAAACAAAAACAAAAACGAAAAAACAAAAGAGGAGAAATTTTGGTTACAATGATGAAGTATGTGGCGACAAGAAGAAAACCGGAGGATCCAAAAGCGCGCCAAGTGAGAGTCCCAACAGGAAAGCAACTAGAATGCCGGAGAGAGAAAGGCCAGTGACCAAAATGGGACAACCAAGAAGGAAGATCACACAGTTACTGAGAACGGCGGACTGCCATGTGGAAGGCGACGATTGAATCAGCCTGAAGGCCTCCGACACAGCGGTCTGGACATTGACGGCGGGGACCATCGTCGTCGTCTTTGTCGTTGGGGCATTGGGAATTGTGGGAATTAGGGTTATTCGAGTTATTTTTTGGGCTTTGGGGGATAAGAAGAGAGAGGAGCGGCGGAACTGTAGGGAAGGAATCGGAGTGGACTTGGTGATGGGAACATGCAGAAGAAGAAGAAGAGTTGGCGAAGCGAAAGACATTTTCTTTCTTTCTTTTTTTCTTTTCAATAAAAAAGTCGTTAGAGCCGAGCGTATTTCTGAAGAAAAGGAATAATCAAGACGGGAGACGCGGGGGTTAAATTGCTGCGTTGGAGACGTGCGAGTGGATGCAACAACACAATTCTAGTGTGATATCTATGATATCCAAATTTATTATCAACTATTTATTTTGTAGCGGATGAATTATAAAAATTTTAATGACATAAAGTGTCTAATGTATTATTAAGTTTTGTTTATAAAATGTTTGTTTTGCTGATCTATATGAAATTTTATTATTTAGATATGATACTTTGGTTCTTAAAAATTTTAGAATTTGATTTAAAAATTTCCAGTAAAAAAAAAGATTTCAATATAGTTGTAAATAGTACAAAACGGCATCAATGAAGCTATGAATAGTAAAACAACATAAGTGTTAAAAATGATGCCACTGTAGCATCATCTCCTTCGTGTTTGTTACTATAGCACTCGAGTTTTTGAAAAAAATTTCACCATTTATCTCACTTTTTCATACTCTAAATCACTCCAAAACTTACCTAAACTCCTCTTAATCACTTTTAAACCTATCTAGACCATCATTTGTGAGAATTGAATGCATTTTCTTGGACACTATTGTGGGACTACTTTCTCTTTTTTTTTTTTAAACTACCGACACCATGCACGACCAACAACTCCAACTCACTTACGCTCCCCTCCATCACTCTCATTGTTGTCCTCATCCTTTTTACAACTAAGGAAATGTACAAATCCATTATTAATTTGTATATGAACACTCCCTTTCTCTCATTTTCCATGTTATTCTCCCAACACCCCATCTCCCCCATGTCTTCATCATCATCATTTCACCTTATCCTTTTTGGTGTTCTCCTTTACAACCAAGCCATATCATAGACCATAAACTCCTTCACAACCCCATTCTCTTCTCCTTCTCTCTTTCTTTCTCACGTTCTCCCTCTCAAACACTGACGGCCGAGACAACCCAAGAGCACATGAGCACTCCTTCGGCCACCTTACGCCACCCGTTGCACTTCTCTAAACTCTGCCCTCAACACTCTCAAACACTTTCCAAATAGAGAACAAAGCATTCGTTCAAAACTGAAAGCTAAATGTATGAGTTATGGTGTGTTTTGCTAAAACCGTCGTCGGGCGGGAATGGAGTTTTTGATCACGTTTGAGGTAGGTTCTATCTATTTTTATACCAAATTTTTACTATGATATTATGGTGTTTGTGGGAATGATTTTATATGATTTAATGTTTAATTTTGTTTAAGGAACAAAATTTCTTATGAATATTATTTTTAATCCCTTTTTAGGCAAACATCCATATTTTGGGATTTTTCCAAGAAGAATAGACATGAGATTTTGAGAAAATTCCTTTTGGGTATTGTATATACATATGTTACGCATCTCCGACAAAAATTTTGAATTCATATAAGCTATTTTTGATTTGTTTGAGGATTTATACTAAATGTTGTTCTCATGATTCTTAAATTGTCTTTAAATGTGATGATTTGTATAATGATATTATGAGAAGTGTTTAACGCTAGAAAAATTTTTGAATGCTCATCTATATGTCTAGTCTATGCCTACAAATATTTAGCTTCATGCATATGTTAGAAATATAGAAATAAATTGTAGAATAAATACTACTCACTGTTTTGGTAATTTTACTGCAACGTTTTTATAAAAGTTGGCATAGTTGAAAAATATTAGAATGATCCAAATATCATGAAAATAAATTTGGTACTAGATATGGATGTTACGAATGTTATACTAAAATTTCAGATCAATTGAAATTTTGTGTGGTTTTATAAAAATCGTTGATCATTGACTGCCCATTTATAGTTTATTATAGTAGATTACTTTAATGATTCCTAAAATGTAAGAAAGATGGTTATACTAGCTCAAACTTAATTAAATTAATGTTTGTAATAGATTAGATGTTTAGTATGCCTTGTAAAAATTTCAAAGCCATTAGAATTTTGGTGATTTTTCTAAACTTCATTGATTGTCATTGCTTGAATCGAAATTCCAACAACAGAGGCAAGAATTATAGTACATGAACTAAAGGATTAAATTGATGCAATTGTAATAAAATTAAATCTAATGATTCCTATATATGTTTATAATGTGCGGTAAAAATTTCAAGTTATTTCAAATTTTGTGTGATTTTTTTAAAAATTCATGGAATGGTGGCTGTCTAGGTTATTCGTCCAAAAACCGAGTTGTGTCTTGAAAAATACAAAAAATAGTACTTAGATCAATCCAAATGTCATGAAATTTATTATAGTGATACATATACATGCTAGGAATGTTGTGCTAAAATTTGAAAGCTATTGGAATTTTGTATGAATTTATAAAAATCGTGGAGTGTTAGCCGCTGGGTTGAGATATTGAACTTGTCTAAAATCTGATAATAGTGTAAGTTAGCTTAATTGGTCAAGTATGAAGTTGCTTGTTGTAATGATGTTGAATGTGATATTTTGAGTATGTTCTTATACTAAGAATGTTTCTTTTATCACCATGTTATAATATAAAAGATGTTTGAGGCACTTGAGTCGTTGGAAGTAGAAAGGAAACCATCCACTTGCAAGGGTTAAGTAAGATTTCTACAAGTCATGTTAGTACATTCTCACCTGCAACATGATTAAGAATTATGAAAAGTTTTGAGAAATGTTATGTTTTATTATGTTATTAATGTTTATGCTTTTCTCATTCAAAAGACTCCTTTTACCATGGTTTTGAAGAATGTCTTTTTCCGGATGTCTTCATCATTATTTCATGATGCATATGACGTTTTCACAAAAATATATGTATCACATAATTAAGGCGTAGCATACCTAATGATGATGTTGGTCCCGTAAGGTGGACTTGTCACGTTTATTTGAGATAAGCTACCCCTCTCATCTTGTGACGACGCGCCACAACGATGTTAATGGTGCAATGCTAGAGCCCTAAAAGATAAAATGAATGTTTTAATATAGAAAAGGAAAAGAAAATATATGTTCTTACAAAGTGTACTTTACGCTCTATTATGACTATGTCAAAGATGAAATGATTGATGCTATGGTTGAAGTTTTGTAATGTTTTATGAGATTATAAAATGTACTTACTAAGCTTAACGCTTACATAAGTTAATCATATTGCAATAAGGGTAAGGCTACAGCTATGGATGGAGGATGAATGGATAGATGTGTGTACAAGGATGGTAGCGTTGGATCACAGAGACTATTTTTAAATTTAATTCTGCACATTATGAGATATTTTTATGGACTTTGGTTTGTAATGATTCATCGGTTGTAAGTTGCTTTTATATTTCATATTTATTATATTAAATTAATTATTTCTGCAGGTAGTTGGTTAACCAAATACTTTAGGTATTTCGTCGGGCTAATCGAAAAGAAAAACCGATTAAGGTAAGTTAGTATTTATTTTTACTTGACAATGAGGTCCTCTCAAATGCTAATAAAATTTATTTCAAAATAATCCAATTATTTAAAGGTAAATTAAAATTTTAATTCACATATTCCCATGGTAAAATTAAATTAAAAAAATTTACATCAGAAATCATGGGTTAATAATTGGATAATACTTAACAAGTTTTAAGTTTTTCCTATCGATAATTAAAAGATAATGATAAAAGTTAACGGTTTTTGTGATGTCCATAAAGGGGCGTTATAGATATGGTATTAGAGCGGATTTCGTTTTCAACATACATTGTCACATGTTTTCCCTAAATCCTCCAAATAAGTAAATTTTATGATATTTAGATGCTGGTGGACATGTTTTGTATTTGTATATATGTACTAGTGAGATGCTAATTCCATTCTAAATTAGGACAATGTTTCTAAGTCCCTAATCTACAATGTACCAATAAGAAGCGACTTTGAATGGTCAAAGTAAGTGAAGAAGACCCCACCAACAAGCTTTCAGTATTGGGCTTCTAATTTGTGCTTGTTGTTTAGCTGGGCCAAAAATGTCAAGACCCAAAACAATCAGACCTATTCCAGCCTAGAGTGTTTAAGCTAAGTTTAAATTTTGGCCCAGCTCAGTTAATCTCTCGCACGTGGCCTCCACACTTGTCAAGCATAGTGTCCTATTCTTTGTCTATTTATATGGTTACTGTGCATAAGAGCTCATTTCTCTGAACTCACACTCTCTCTAAATTTTTCATTCTCGTTCTAACTCTCAAATCCTCTTCTTTCTCTCTAGGTTTTCTTCTTATCTCTCTAAAACATTTTCTAAAATTCTCCAACTTTTTACCTCGATTGTTTTTTCTTTTCTCTTTATCTTTCTTTCTTCTTACCATGGATCTAAAGTACCAACATATGAGAAAGTATTTCCTATTACTTTTTTAAAAAGTTATCAGGAAGAAATACAAGATGAGGATCACTCGATTATGGATTCTCATGTGTTTTGGCATCCAGTGATGTGACGATGTTGATAAAGGGCAAAATTCATCCAAGTGACTTTGATTAGAACGTTGGTCTACCAAGTATGGGCACCAGTCATAGTGCGATGAAAAGAAGGGCTCGTGCTCTCATGGTCACATGTAACAAATGTGGACGACAAAATTATAAAGGTAAGTGTACTTCGCCTAAATTTGTATCAGTAAATAAAGAGGATAAAATAAACTTCTATAGGGATGGACTTTCTAAAGAGCACTTGGATGACCTCCATACTTCTCTTCAAAACCATCCTAGTGGATACATCCAAGGTGCGATTACTATACTTTGGCCCAAATTCCAGGCAGAAAGACAATGTCTTACGAATATGGTAATTCGAGATCTTGTTTGTCAAATCATAAGAAAATTAGATGGAGAATAAATCCAAGTGTTTGTTTGTTTCAAATTAATATAGTAGAGGTGTTCTTTGTTCTGTTAAAAAAATGTTTTGAATTCAAAATATGTGTTGTTTTGTTTGAGATTGTCACAGCAAGTGTTGAATAATTACTTTCTTTATTTTATTACTTTCAAAAAAAATATCTTGTTAGGTACATCACATGTTTGTACTGTAGCATGTTCGAATTTTCAAAACTTATTCAGACTTCTCAAGATTCGTGTCTTATCTTTCCAAAGTTCCATAGTAGTTTGTCGGTTGTATCGATTCTCTATTTTTAGTATCTAGGCTTTTCAAGATTCATGCCCTATTTTTCAAAAGTTCTACAATAGTTTTTCGGTTATATCGATTCTCTATTTTCAGTGTACTTTTGTCAAAAAGTACATAGTAGTGTCAGAATATCTTTTGTCGAATTGTCTTCAATTGTCAAAAGCTATGTAGTTTGAGACTAATTTTTTTCAAATGTCAACCTGACTTTTCATGACTTGTCTATGTCTTCTTGTCACCTTCTTACCTCTCAATATTTTGCTTTAGATTACCTACTTGTCTATCTCTTTAGTCCCTTTTACGTTTTCATCATCTTTAAAATCCCATTCTTGACTCAAGGTTTAAATCGAGCAAACTTAAAACAAAACAAAAAAAAAGAGAGAGTCAACTAGTCATACAAACCAAACATGTCAACCTCCCATTCATCTAGGGAAATAAGAAATGTTTGTGTCTTTTGTGGTTCCAACCTTAGGAAAAATAAAGTCTACATCGAAGCCACAGAACACTTAGGACAAGTCTTAACATGTAAAAAGATTAACATAATCTATGGGGGTGGTAGTATGAAAATGATGGGATATATGGCAATAGCAGCTAAGTCTAGTGATGCCACAGCCATAGGGATTATGCCTCGTATTTTCACTGAAGGGAACCTTTGTAGGGAAACCTTAGGTAAGGAAAAAGGAGTTACAGACATCCCTACATGTCTTAAAGCGATAATCGATAATTCTGATGCTTTTATAGCATTACCTGGTGGTCTAAGTATCCTTGAGGAAATATTCGTGATTGCTAGTAGGAATTTATTAGGTACTCACTGTAAACCCTTAGGTTTCTTGAATATAAATGGTTTTTATGATGGTCTTTTAAAATTTTTAGATTACGCTGTGGAACAAAACTTTATTGTAGAATCGAGAGACAAAGTTTTGTTACTCCTTCAACAACCAAGGAACTATTGGATAAGATACAAATCATTCATCCGAAGTCCGACATTGCTACGTCCAAGCATGATTAGGAGAAGGAAAGCCAAAAGCAACCATTGGATTTGAACCTTCACCTGTAATTTCTTGGTTTTGTTCACAACATGAACATCCATATATATTGCATCTCGAATAGCCGCTCTCTCCTCTGCCTATATTTCTTGTGGCATGCTATTGTTAAAACCTTTGGATTCAATGACTAATGTTGGGATGGCTGGTGTTATGGAGTAGCTGATACTCTCGAAATGCATCCTATTTAAGGTTCAATCTTTTGTTATCAAAGCTTCAGTACTCTCTATGCATGCATGATTAGGATAGTTGATTATACGGAGTACTTTGTACTCTCAAAACGTATCCGAGTCATGTTTGCAATTGTGAAAATACTCCATAAATATATATATATATATATATATACACACACACATAAGCATGTGCGTTGTTTGGTTTGAGTATTTGTATTATGAGAAAGAATAGTTGTTTACAGAAGAGCTCATAAGCTTGTCTACAATTACGAGTTCCTTCTGAACTCCCAATGTATTAATATGATGTGTGTTCTTAATATAAATATGTGTTATCCATTTTAGTTGGGATTGTAATGCAAGACAAGATACGTAAATGTTTCTTTAGCAATAGCCTCGTTTGATTATAAACCACAGTTCAAATATATACATATATATATATATAAAGGGCTGAAAGGGGTGTGATCAACTTATTCGCTTCACTAATCATATTCCAAGGTCACAACAAGTCGTTACAAATACAAAGTCTATTAACAATACTCTTATTGAGAGACTAAGTATTTAAAATTTGATATCTCAAGTAAATGAATAAAGGCAAGACAACCTACAATGGAGACCAATAACATTGATCATGTAGAGTTGTCAGAGAAAGTATAATGGATTGTGACTTTTACTTATATCTTAGAGTTAGAATTCCGAGGACGTGACACCCATTATTATTAATAGGTATAATCATGACTAAATTTATTATTAGTGTTCCAATTAAATTTTTATAAAATTTTGTTTCATTTAAGATCTATTCCATATTATTTATTTCTCCTATTTCCAATTTTTCCAAAAGTTCTCCTATATCTACTTAGCATGTTTACCCAAATTGCCCTTAGAACTTTAATTAAATTCAAAAATACCATTTGGCATAATTGCAATGAAGCCTCTAAAGATAATTACAAAGATGATCATTTTGCATTACAAAGATGACAATTTCCCATAATTAAAAAAAAGGAACCACGGATTTTACAAGCAAAATAACCATTTTGTTCAATCTTGAGGTTAGATTTTCCAAACTAAAAATTTTATTTAAATTTGTATTTCAATATTAAAAAAATTATATATATATATATATATTAAGAGTATAATTTTTTATATCAATGAGTATTGCACATTGATAAAAATAAATAGTGCACTGATGCAACTATAGGTTTTATGAACTGAATTGACTGTCAGACGTATCATCTGTCCACAATGTCTTCCATGTCTCAATGCTCAAGGAGTACATCCTAGATCCCACGTATGTAATCAAGCCTCAAGCCATCAAGATATGAGAAGATCTTGGCCATGAGGAGAAGTTGGTCTGAGATTCAAGACCGAAGAACTAAGACCCTAAGAAATAGAGAGATCATATTGGTTAAGGCCTTTTGGCTTAACCACAAAGTAGAAGAGGCTACATGGGAACAAGAAGAAGAAATAAGAATCAAGTACCCTCAATAATTCTAAGTTTTGAGGATGAAACTTTAAGGAAGAGAGGGTTATAATGCCCACTGTTTTATTTAACTGATGATATGTAACATTTAATGATTTCATGCTACAATATGAATGCAATTAGGACTTAAAAGCACATTTTGTGTGATAATTCTAGTATGATATTCATGATTATGAAATTTATTATGAACTAATGATTTATTTTGTGGTGGATGGACTAGGGAAATTCCAACGACATAAAGTGCCCAGTGTATGATTATTAAGTTTTGTTTGTAAAGTGTTTGTTTTGGTGATCTATATGGGATTTATTATTTGGATATGATATTTTGATTCTTAAAAATTTTAAAATTTGATTTAGAAATTTCCAGATAAAAAAATAAATGATTTCACTAAACGACATTACTATAGCTGTGAATAGTAAAACGACATAAGACACTAAAAATGACGCCGCTGTAGCATCATCTCCTTCATGCATGTTACTGTAGCACTCGAGTTTTTGAAATTTTTTTTTATCATTTCTCTCACTTTTTCATACTCTAAATCACTCCAAAACTTACCTAAACTCTTTTTAATCACTTTTAAACCTATCTAGACCATCATTTGTGAGAATTGAATGCATTTTCTTGGACACCACTGTGGGACCATTTTCTTTTTTCTTTTTTTTTTTCCACTGTCGACACCATGCACCTTTGACAACTCCAACTCATTCACGCTCTCCTCCATCACTCTCATTGTTGTCCTTATCCTCGTTACAACTAAGGAAACGCACAAAGCCATTATTCATTGCATGTGAATACTCCCTTTTTTCTCCTTTTCTGTGTTATTCTCCTAACACCCCTTTTCCCCCACATCGTCATCATTATCATTTCACCCTATTCTTTTTGGCTGCATTCTCCTTTACAACTAGGCCATATCATAGACCATAAACTCCTTTACTCCTGTATTCTCTTCTCCTCATCTCTTTCTTTCTTTCTCACGTTCTCCCTCTCAAACACTCACGACTGAAACAACTAAAGAGCATGTGAGCACTCCTTCAGCCACCTTATGCCATCCATTGTCAATATTCTTAAATACTTCCAAATAGGGAACAAAGCATTCCTTTAAAACTGGAAGCTACACGGACGAGTTACAATGTGTTTCGCTGAAACGATCGTGGGGCCGAAATGGAGTCTTTAACCATGTTTTGAGGTCAATTTTCTATCCATTTTTGTACCAAGTTTTTACCATGATATTATGGTGTTTGTGGGAATGATTCTATATGATTTAATCCTTAATTTTGTTAAAGAAGCAAAATTTCTTATGAATATTATTTTTAATCCCTTTTTATACAAAAACCCATATTTCGAGATTTATTTGGGAAGGAATAAACATGAGATTTTGAGAAAATTCATTTTGGGTATTGTATATATATATATATATATATGTTAGGCATCTTCGACAAAAATTTCAAATTCATATAAGCTATTTTTGATTTGTTTGAGGATTTATACTAAATATTGTTCTTTCGGTTCTTAAACTACTTTTAAATGTGATAATTTGTTTAAATATGTTATGGGATGTGTTTAATGCTAGAAAAATTTGTGAATGCTCATCCATATGTATAGTTTATGCTTGCAAATTTTTAGCTTCATGCATACATTAGAAATAGGGAAATAATTCGTAGAATAAACACTACTCACTATTTTGGTAATTTTACTGCTACGTTTTTGTAAAAGTTGGCATAGTTAAAAAATATTTTGAATGATCCAAATATCATGAAAATAAATCTAGTACTAGATATCGATATTAAGAATGTTATACTAAAATTTTAGATTAATTGGAATTTTGTGTGATTTTATAAAATCATTGATCATGGACTGTCTGTTTATAGTTTATTGTAGCATATTGCTGTTAGACATGTATGCTCTAAGGAGTAAAAATGTAATACGTTTTTGGAGACATTTTTATCAATAAAGAATTTATTCATTTATATATACCAAATATTGTCCTCTTTACGTTCATATTTGTTGAATGTATGATAAGCAAACAGTAGTCTGAGACTGTCAGTCTAAACCTTAAGAGTTGGGCATATGATGGGATGATTATGCGGTAGACACGACTCTTAAGGTGATGGTCTAAAATATATGATCCGCAATCGAGGGAATAAAGTTGGGCGCTTTATTCATGTAAAGATTGTTATGTTGTCTATATCCCTTTTGGGAGATGGTTTGTCTTGGCCATCGGAGTTGGACTCCGTGAATAGAAACATTGGCGCAGTTGTCATAGGTGACGATGTGTTGGATCGGGACATAAAGTGAATTGATTTGGATTAATAATTCTGTCTTGGCAAATCGATTCACTTTAGACAATCATTTGTATTGTATCTTAATCCTGAGATGAATAATGGGCCCGTTGTCTCGACTTGTGTCTTTTGATGTACCAATGGGTGACTCCCACATCTCTATAGTGGCATGCATGCCGGTACGTTGGAGGCATGACTCTTGGTAGCGTAGACTTGTTATTCATAGATATGGAATCCATAGCTCCTCTTTAGGAGTAATGATATCCTCTTATATGCGTTGTCCTGTAATTGGAAAACTGGAGCGCTCAACCATTTGGATACATAGGTGTAACCGAATGGTATACTATCTTTGGATGGTAAGTTTTCTAATGGTGAGACAATGGAACGTAAGATAAAAATAATCGGGAAGGTAAGACAGAACTTGTCCTTAAGCCGATTATGGATGATCATATGGGGATGCGATACACTATGATATGTCATGGAGACTTAGCTACACGAGCTTCGTAATTCTATAAAGTTCGAGAGTGCAGCTCCAAGCTTTTAGTGGAGTAGCGTTGGAGTTGATAATTGTGAAATGTATATCTGGGATATTGGGTTTCATAATTATCATGAGCTTGAACTTTATAGGTCCATTTTGGTCCCCTTTGCTAGCTCACAAAATCCTGTAATGACACGGCGTGCTTTTCCAATAATTGGTGACTTATGTCGGATTTATCAGATTGGTTTAAAATTTATAAGAATCAAATAATTCATGTCTGTTTATCGGTTGAATTAATTATGTAAGAAATTAGTTCAAGATGAACTTGTTGAATTATGGCGTTCGGATAATTCTTGTCTGTTTATCGGTTGTTTTAATTTTGGACAATTAGAACAAGATAAACTTGTAGAATTATTGTGAATTGATTTATTTTCTTAGAGATTATCTTGATAAAGTTTGTTTTGATCAGATATCTTTTCTATTGGGCTATTTGAATCAAAACTGAGACTTTATCCTTTAGAATCTCGGGTGGAAAATAAGAGATTCGCGGAGATTTTTTCTCGGCAGTTCGGCCTGCCTATCAGAAAGTTCGGCCTGTCGAACTGGCCAGTTCGGCCTGCCTATCACACAGTTCGGCATGCCGACTGCGACAGTTAAGATTACGCGTTTTTCACGCGTATCTTATCAGATATTGATCCGAACTTGATTCTGTTTCGATTTTTGAGACCTAATCTGATATGGACTGACCCCAAGGACCAATAGGTATAAAAAGGGAGTGAGTCTAATGATTTACTAAGATCAATTTGAGAGATTAAGAGTGATACTCTTCTAGTGAGCATCTGAAAACTCCCTGAGAGCTTTTTGTTCACAAATCACGAACACTAGCTTTGGGTTCTCTCTATTGGTTGGAAGGAGAGTCACCGGTGGAAGAGCTGTACGTGTGAGCCCACACTCACTCCGGTTGTGGATAGAGAATAGCAAAGAAGACCAGTTGGTTGAGGCTCTTCTGGAACGTTACTTCTCTACACAGGTCGCGGAGGTTCTTCGGCACACTGAGGTTAGTAAGATCTGTTTAATTTATACATATAACATGTCAAACTTGTGTTTTGGAAAATACTCTGATGAAAATTTTTAAAATTCCGCTGCGCACTTTGTTTCCAACAATTGGTATCAGAGCCGAGGTTTTTTACATAAATTTGCAAGTTTATGATCATGTTATATGCATAAATTTTGTGATCTTAATCTCTCCAATGCTTGAATTAAATTTTATAGAGAGATGGCACTCTAGGTTTCTATATAATATATATGTTGTCATGGATTATATGGTGAATGTTTATTAATTAATTATGGTTGATTAAATTGTTGTTTAATTATTTATTAATTAATTAATACCGGTTATGGTTCCTTAGAGATTAGAATGTGTATCTAGGTTTTTCATGTAATTAGATGGCGGACTATCATCTCCGTCTAGGAATTATTATTTAATTTTTAATTTGTAAGAATTTTGTAATTAAATAATTATTCGGAGAAGACGGAACGAGAAGTCGGAACTTAAAGATTGATGATGGCGCCTCCAGGTATTTCCTGAGTCTCTAATTTTATGTTTTTGAATTGTTGAAAATAAAATTGATGAATTGCATTAAAATTGTATTTTCTGGATTGAGGGTTTTCTGCTCGGTCGGCATGCCGGACCTCACAGTTCGGCAGGCCGAAGGTCACAGATCGGCAGGCCGGACGTACGGTCCGGCAGGCCGACAGTGGGGCAGAAATTTTGGTGCTCTGCCGGCAGGCCGAACCTTCATGTTCGGCAGGCCGAACCACCATGATCGGCAGACCGATCACCCAGATCGGCCTGCCGACCGAGAGCAGCCAGGTGTCCAGAAAAGGATGCAATTTTTTGGTGCAGTTTTAATTTTATTTTTGGAACGATTCTGAGAAACATTAAATTTGGATATGACCAGAAATATGAAGTGTTCGATTCATACGGGATTGAGGACTTGAAGATGGATATTACATGAAGAAGGATACAGCTTGAGGATTCAAGGATGAAGAATCGATAAATGTCTCGATTATTCTCTTGTAATCTTAGTTTTTCTATTCTCTAGGGTGGAACCATAATATTACGGTTATTATTATTATTATGCTTGTAGCTTTGCTTGATTGCTTTGCTTGTCTGCATTATAATATGATTTACCATGTATATTGATAACATGTCATATAGAATAGGGAGTGCCGCTCATATTAAATTTGTTCATGCATAATTTCAAAATAAAACCTTGACTTCAAAAGATTGAGTGGGAGAAGGTTTTCGAAGAGAGAACCTAAGGCCTCCATCGTTGGTCCATAGGAAGAACATGATGGTCCCAACCCCTAGGAAGGGATTTCTATCATGTACCAGATTGGATCTCTGAAAGGATAAGGTATTTTAGTATGATTTATGGTTGCACACCCCTAGGTGGTGATTATAAATCATGGATAAAATATTAAAACGGTGGTTATACACTCACGTTAATTTTATTATTAACCTCCCCTAGGAGCTCTGTTAATAAAATTAATGGCCAAAGAAACGATTATTAGTACATGCTGGATCATACGGGTCCTAGGATGGCATATATTAATCAGGAGGGGATCCGTGTTCCTGATTGAATTTGGCATGACTCCCCTAGGAGCTTGTTGAATTCTGAGTTGGGAATTATCGTTGTAAGGTTGTGATATTTTCAAGGTTTTGACACATAAACACATTTGTATGATTTTACATAATTGTGTTATCTTACTAAATTATTATATATGTTTGCTTATGTTTGGTATATGATTCTTTATTGTAGATTGAAAATGTCTAAAAACGCTTTATCATCGATACTTGACAAAAACCAATTAACCGGTGAGAACTATAATGATTGGAAACGGAACCTGGACATCGTCCTTTCCTTTGAGAAACTGAAATATGTTCTGACAACTCCTTGTCCTCCCGAGCCTACGGGAGACTCAAGTAATGAGCAATTCCAAGCGTACGACCGCTGGAAAGATGCTAATGATCAGGCCCGCTGCTATGTTATGGCTAGCATGAATAACGTGCTGCAGGCTCAACATCAGGATTATGAGACTGCGAAGCAGATCTTGGATAATCTTGAGGACATGTTTGGAGGCCAGGCCATAACAAAGCGGCAAGGGGCGCTTCAGAAACTCTTAAACTGTAGACAGAGACCGGGGACATCTGTAAAGGAGCACATGATGTTGGTCATGGGTTACCTCGCTGAGGCACAAACCAATGGAGCCGACATCGATGCTGAAACTCAGATGACTATGGTCTTTGAGACTCTGTCTAAGGAATTTATTCCGTTTAGAGCTACTTTTAATCTAAGCAATAGACGGGATATGACCTTGACAGAACTGATGAAACAGTTACAAGAGTTTGAACTGCTGATCAGGGAGTCTCCTGCTGGTGGAGAGGCCAATATGGTAGCTGCTTCTGGTTCCAATCCTAACTCTGGGAATGGAAAGAAGCAACGGGCCAAAAGTGGGAAGTCTTCTATTCCTATTGCTACCAAGAGCAAGAAGAAGAAGAAGAAGAACCCAAAGAAGCTTAAGTGCTTCTTTTGTGGTAAGGTCGGGCATATAAAGAAGCATTGCAAGGACTTCCTTTCCAAGGGAGGTAGGTGTGATCTTCTATATTTAGAAACTTGTTTGGTTGAGGAATCCAGTGACATTTGGGTCATAGATTCCGGTGCAACTAATCATGTTTGTGTTTCTCTGCAGGGATTCAAAGAAACGAGAAGTCTACTTCGTGAAGACTTAACGCTTCGGATGGGCGATGGATCCTTGGTCTAGCGGAAGCAGTGGGAGATGTCCATCTTTATTTTGATAATTATAGGAGTTTAATTTTGCGAGATTGTTTTTATGTTCCTAAATTTAAAAGGAATTTAATTTCTGTATCTTCTTTATTTAAAGACTCCTACGTGGTATCTTTTAATGAAAAAGTGGTGATTCGTAAAACAAATCTTTTATCTGTTCTGGATGGATGCAAAATAATCTATATTTTATCAAACCTAAGATGGACCTATTGCTTAATGCTGAGATAAATGATAATGACTCAAAAAGACTTAAAACTTCTCACTCTAATAAGACTTATCTTTGGCATTTGCGCCTTGGCCATATTAACCTAAATAGGATTCAAAGGTTGGTAAGGGATGGACCTTTAAGTCACTTAAAGGTGGAATCTATACCTCAATGTGAGTCTTGTTTGGAGGGTAAAATGACCAAAAGACCATACGGGTCTAAGGGCAATAGGGCCGAAGGGGTTCTAGAACTTGTGCATAGTGATGTTTGCGGACCGATGAACATCCGGGCACGAGGAGGGTATGAGTACTTCGTTACTTTTATTGACGATTACTCAAGATATGGGTATGTGTACCTAATGCACCACAAAAGCGAAACTTATGATAAGTTCAGGGAGTTTCAGGGCTGAAGTGGAAAAGCAATTGGGTAGACCCATAAAGGCACTTCGATCTGATCGAGGTGGGGAATACCTTTCTGATGAGTTCTTGGGACACTTGTTAGAGAATGGGATTTTATCCCATTTGACTGCGCCGGGCACTCCGCAGCAGAATGGCGTAGCAGAGAGAAGGAATAGGACTTTGTTGGACATGATTCGGTCCATAATGAGTTATTCATCATTGCCTTTATCCTTTTGGGGATATGCACTACAAACCGCATGTTATCTTTTGAACAATGTACCTTCAAAATCGGTCCCTAAAACTCCTCACGAGTTGTGGACAAGACGGAAGACATCCTTAAACCATATTCGCATATGGGGATGTCCAGCTCATGTCCTGTTTAAGGATCCGAATAAGTTGGAAGCACGTTCAGAAGTTTGCATGTTTGTAGGATATCCAAAAGGGACTAAAGGGGGTTATTTTTATAACCCAAAGGAAAATAAAGTCGTGGTTTCAACTAATGCAACTTTCCTTGAGGAGAGTTACATGAACGACTTTAAACCTCAAAGCAAAGTGGTGCTTGAGGAGTTGAGGGGTAATCCGTTTACTCCGGAGGTTCCGAACGAAACCATTCCGATCGATGTAGAAAAACCAAACAAACCTGAACAACAACCTCAGGGGCTTCGGCGTAGTGGGAGGATCGGGCGTCAACCTGAGAGGTATATGTTCAATGGGGAGGTCTTTTTGGCTGAACCGGATGAACATGACAGGGATCCTTATACTTACGCAGAAGCTATGGAGGATGTTGATTCAAGACTCTGGACAGAGGCCATGAACATTGAGATGAAGTCTATGGAGACTAATCGGGTCTGGGAGCTTGTGGATCTTCCCGAAAGGGTAAAACCCATAGGGAGTCAGTGGATCTACAAGAGGAAAAGAGGAGTGGATGGAAAGGTCGAAACCTTTAAGGCTAGACTGGTAGCTAAGGGCTATACGCAAAAGGAAGGAGTTGATTATGAGGAAACCTTTTCGCTTGTAGCCATGCTTAAGTCCATCCGGATTCTCTTATCCATAGCTGCCGCTCTCGACTACGAGATTTGGCAGATGGATGTCAAGACGGCTTTTCTGAATGGCTATCTTGATGAGTCCATTTATATGGAACAACCAGATGGGTTCAAGGTCACAGGTCAAGAGGGTAAGGTTTGTAAGCTGCTAAAGTCAATTTATGGACTTAAGCAGGCTTCTCATTCTTGGAACATAAGATTTGATCAAGTGATCAAGACTTATGGGTTCTCACAAAATGTGGATGAACCATGTGTTTACAAACACATTAAGAATGGGAAGGTGGTTTTTCTACTACTCTATGTAGATGACATTCTGCTAATTGGCAATGACGTTGGGGCATTGTCATCGGTCAAATTATGGTTGACCAAGCAGTTTGACATGAAGGACTTAGGTGAGGCTAATTTTGTTCTCGGTATCCAGATCTTTCGGGATAGGAAGAACAAAATGATAGCTTTGTCACAGGCCGGCTACATAGATAAAATTCTCAGGAGGTTTGCAATGCAGGATTCCAAGAAAGGTGGGCAACCATCTAGGTCTGGAATTACTCTTTCTAAGAAAGACTCTCCAAAGTCTTATGAAGAAAGAGAATACATGAAGAATGTGCCTTATGCTTCGGCAGTGGGTAGTCTCATGTATGCCATGCTTTGCACTCGACTGGATATTAGCTATGCGGTCGGGATTGTGAGTCGATTTCAGGCTGATCCAGGACCGAACCATTGGGTTGCGGTAAAGCATATTTTCAAGTACCTAAGAAGGACTCGAGGGTATATGCTTGTGTATTCGGGTGAGGATTTAACTCCTCTAGGATACACTGATTCAGATTTTCAATCCTGCCTGGATTCTAGGAAATCGACATCGGGGTTTGTGTTTACTCTGAAGTGGCGGTGCCATCAGTTGGAGAAGTGCGAAGCAAGATTGCACTTCGGATTCAACGATGGAGGCTGAGTATGTGGCGGCTAGTGATGCTTCGAAAGAAGCAGTGTGGCTCCGCAAGTTCCTTGGGGATCTTGAGGTAGTTCCTGGTATGGATAAAGCGGTATCACTGTACTGTGATAACAGGCGCGGTAGCTAATGCTAAGGAACCAAGATTTCACAAGAAGAGTAAGCATATTGATCGGAAGTATCATGTGATAAAGGACTTCGTTGAGAGCGGGCATGTCACGGTATGCAAGATCGCGTCAGAGGACAATTTAGCTGATCCATTTACGAAGACACTTTCTGGGAGAGTCTTCGAAAGGCATGTGGAAGCTATGGGGATGCGAAATTTGCAGTATTTACTCACTTAGTGCAAGTGGGAGATTGTTAGACATGTATGCTCTAAGGAGTAAAAATGTAATACGTTTTTGGAGACATTTTTATCAATAAAGAATTTATTCATTTATATATACCAAATATTGTCCTCTTTACGTTCATATTTGTTGAATGTATGATAAGCAAACAGTAGTCTGAGACTGTCAGTCTAAACCTTAAGAGTTGGGCATATGATGGGATGATTATGCGGTAGACACGACTCTTAAGGTGATGGTCTAAAATATATGATCCGCAATAGAGGGAATAAAGTTGGGCGCTTTATTCATGTAAAGATTGTTATGTTGTCTATATCCCTTTTGGGAGATGGTTTGTCTTGGCCATCGGAGTTCGGACTCCGTGAATAGAAACATTGGCGCGTTGTCATAGGTGACGATGTGTTGGATCGGGACATAAAGTGAATTGATTTGGATTAATAATTCTGTCTTGGCAAATCGATTCACTTTAGACAATCATTTGTATTGTATCTTAATCCTGAGATGAATAATGGGCCCGTTGTCTCGACTTGTGTCTTTTGATGTACTAATGGGTGACTCCCACATCTCTATAGTGGCATGCATGCCGGTACGTTGGAGGCATGACTCTTGGTAGCGTAGACTTGTTATTCATAGATATGGAATCCATAGCTCCTCTTTAGGAGTAATGATATCCTCTTATATGCGTTGTCCTGTAATTGGAAAACTAGGAGCGCTCAACCATTTGGATACATAGGTGTAACCGAATGGTATACTATCTTTGGATGGTAAGTTTTCTAATGGTGAGACAATGGAACGTAAGATAAAAATAATCGGGAAGGTAAGACAGAACTTGTCCTTAAGCCGATTATGGATGATCATATGGGGATGCGATACACTATGATATGTCATGGAGACTTAGCTACACGAGCTTCGTAATTCTATAAAGTTCGAGAGTGCAGCTCCAAGCTTTTAGTGGAGTAGCGTTGGAGTTGATAATTGTGAAATGTATATCTGGGATATTGGGTTTCATAATTATCATGAGCTTGAACTTTATAGGTCCATTTTGGTCCCCTTTGCTAGCTCACAAAATCCTGTAACGACACGGCGTGCTTTTCCAATAATTGGTGACTTAATGTCGGATTTATCAGATTGGTTTAAAATTTATAAGAATCAAATAATTCATGTCTGTTTATCGGTTGAATTAATTATGTAAGAAATTAGTTCAAGATGAACTTGTTGAATTATGGCGTTCGGATAATTCTTGTCTGTTTATCGGTTGTTTTAATTTTGGACAATTAGAACAAGATAAACTTGTAGAATTATTGTGAATTGATTTATTTTCTTAGAGATTATCTTGATAAAGTTTGTTTTGATCAGATATCTTTTCTATTGGGCTATTTGAATCAAAACTGAGACTTTATCCTTTAGAATCTCGGGTGGAAAATAAAAGATTCGCGGAGATTTTTTCTCGGCAGTTCGGCCTGCCTATCAGAAAGTTCGGCCTACTGAACTGGCCAGTTCGTCCTGCCTATCACACAGTTCGGCATGCCGACCGCGACATTTAAGATTACGCGTTTTTCACGCGTATCTTATCAGATATTGATCCGAACTTGATTCTGTTTCGATTTTTGAGACCTAATCTGATATGGACTGACCCCAAGGACCAATAGGTATAAAAAGGGAGTGAGTCTAATGATTTACTAAGATCAATTTGAGAGATTAAGAGTGATACTCTTCTAGTGAGCATCTGAAAACTCCCTGAGAGCTTTTGTTCACAAATCACGAACACTAGCTTTGGGTTCTCTCTATTGGTTGGAAGGAGAGTCACCGGTGGAAGAGCTGTACGTGTGAGCCCACACTCACTCCGGTTGTGGATAGAGAATAGCAAAGAAGACCAGTTGGTTGAGGCTCTTCTGGAACGTTACTTCTCTACACAGGTCGCGGAGGTTCTTCGGCACACTGAGGGATAGTAAGATCTGTTTAATTTATACATATAACATGTCAAACTTGTGTTTTGGAAAATACTCTGATGAAAATTTTTAAAATTCCGCTGCGCACTTTGTTTCCAACAATTGCTTTAATGACTTCTAAAATGTAAGAAAGGTGGTTATACTAGCTCAAACTTAATGAAATTAATTTTGATAGTAGATTTAGATGTCTAGTATGCCCAGTAAAAATTTCAAAGCCATTAGAATTTTGGTAATTTTTCTAAAATTCATTTTTTGTCATAGCTTGAACCAAAATTCCAATAGTAGAGGCATGAATAATAGTACATGAACTAAAGGCATAAATTAATCCAATTATAATAAAATTAAATATGATGATTCTTATATATGTTTATAATGTGTAGGAAAAATTTAAAGTCATTTCAAATTTTGTGTGATTTTTTTAAAACTTCATGGAATGCTGGCTGTCCAGGTTGTTTGTTCAAAAACCAAGTTGTGTTTTGAAAAATATGAAAATAGTACTTAGATTAATCCAAATGTCATGAAATTTATTCTGGTGATACATATACATGTTATGAATATTGTGTTAAAATTTGAAAGGTATTGGAATTTTGTATGAATTTATAAAAATCATGGAGGTTTGGCCGCTGAGTTAAGATATTGAACTTGTCTAAAATTTGATAATAGTGTAAGTTAGTTTAATTGGTCAAGTATGAAATTGCTTGCTATAATGATGTTGAATGTGATGTTTTGAGTATGTTCTAATACCAAGAAGGTTTCTTTTATCACCATGTTATAATATTAAAGACGTTTGAGGCACTTGAGTTATTGGAAGTAGAAAGGAAACCATCCACTTACAAGGATTAAGCAAGATTTCTACAAGCCATGTAATTACATTCACACCTGCAATATGATTAAGAATTATGAAAAGTTTTGAGAAATGTTATGTTTTATTATGTTATTAATGTTTATGCATTTCTCATTCAGAAGACTCTTTGTACCATGGTTTTGAAGAACGTCTTTTTACGGATGTCTTCATTGTTATTTCATGATGCATATGACGTTTTCACAAAAATATATGTATATATATGTATCATATAATTAAGGCATTGCACACCCAATGGCGATATTTTCACAAGGTGGACTTGTCATGTTTGATTTGGGATTAGCTACACTTCTCCTCTCATGACGGTGTGCCATAATGATGTTAATGGTGCAACGCCAAGGCCCTAAAAAATAAAATGAATGTTTTAATATGGAAAAGGAAAAGAAAAAGATATGTTCTTACAAAGTGTTCTTTATGCGCTATTATGACTATGTCCAAGATGAAATGATTCATGCTATGGTTGAAGTTTTTATAATGTTTTATGAGATTACATAATGTACTTACCAAGCTTAATGCTTATATAAGTTAATCATGTTGTAGATAAGTGTAAGGCTATAGCTATGGATAAAGGACAGATGGATAGTTGTGTGCACAAGGATGGTAGTTACAACATGAAATAAAACATTAATAATGCTATTTTTCAATTTAATTCAGTATATTATGAAATATTTTTATGGACTTTGGTTTGTAATAATTTATGGGTTGTAATTTGCTTTTATATTTCATATTTATTATGTTAAACTAACTATTTCTACAGGTAGTCAGCTAGCTGAATATTTTAGGTATTCCGTTGGGTTAACTGAGGAGATAAACTAGTTAAGGTAAGTTAGTATTGATTTTTACTTGATAGTGAGATCCTATCAAATGCTAATAAAATTTATTTCAAAATAATTCAAATATTTAAAGGTAAATTGAAATGTTAATCCACATGTTCACATGGTAAAATTAAATTAAAAAAAATTACACCAAAAATCCTAGGTTAATAAATAGATAATACTTAACAAGTTTTAAGTTTTTCCTATTGATAATTAAAAGATAACGATGAAAGTTAATGGTTCGTTCCATAAGGGGGTGTTACAAAGGATCCTCCTATTGTTAGAGAGAATAAAACAAATGCTTAGACTTTGCTTGTTGTTGAAATGTGGAAGCATTCTGACTTCTTGTGCAAGAACTATATTCTAAATGGTTTGACTGATGTACTTTATAATGTGTATAGTCTTAAAACAAGGGCCAAGGAAGTGTGGGAGTCTTTGGACCATAAGTACAAAACAAAGGATGCTGATGCTAAAAAGTTCATAGTTGGATAGTTCATGAACTATAGAATGGTAGATTCCAAGATTGTAGTTAGTCAAGTTCAAGAACTGCAATTACTCATTCATGAAATTCATGTAGAAGGAATGGTAATTAGTATATCTTTCTAAGTAGCTGCAATTATAGAGATGCTATCCCCTGTGCGGAATGACTACAAGAACTATCTAAAGCATAAGCTTAAGGAGATGAGCGTTGAAGATCTTATTGTTTACCTTCACATTAAGGAAGACAATAGAGGATCTGAGAAAAAGCTCTCTGGTAAGTCTATTACCAAGGCAAATATAGGGGAGCATGATAAAAGCTCCAAGAATAAGAACAACAAGTCGAGGTTCAAGCTGGGAGCTAAGGGAGGAATTTCAAAGAAGCAGAAATTCCAAGGGAAATGTTTCAACTATGACAAGGTGAGTCACAAATCGGCATATTGTAGGCTGCCAAAGAGGAAAAGAAGAAAGAGGCCAATGTGGTGGACACCATCACACAAGAAATGTTAGGCATCAGTCTTTCTACTATGATCTTTGAAGTCAACATGGTAGACTCTAACCCGAAAAAGTGATGGCTAAACACTGGGGCCACATACCATGTTTGCTGTGATAGAGCTGCCTTTATTAAACTTGTACTATTAGACTCTGGAGAGAAGCTGTATATGGGCAACTTTGCTACATCGGAGATCAAGGGCCAAGGAATGGTATTCTTAAAGATGACTTTAGGCAAGGAAGTTAAGATGAAAAATGTGCTATATGTGCCTGATATCCCAAAGAATCTCATTTTTGGAACTCTGTTGAGTTCACATGGCTTCAAGATAGTCTTTGAGGTTAATAAAATAGTTTTGTCTAAACATGGGATGCATGTGGAAAAGGGATATGTGAAAGATGGGATGCGAAAAATGAATGTAATGGTTGTTAAGCCTAATTCCATTAATAAAAATAAAAAGTCTTCTGCTTATATACTTAAGTCTTTTAATTTATGGCATAGTAGACTAAGTCATGTTAATTATGATACTTTGCATAGACTAATTAACTTGGATCACATACCCATGTTTAATATTGATCCCAAACATAAGTGTGAAATATGTGTAGGTACAAAGCTAACAATATCTTTTTTCCAAACTATTGAGAGGAATATTGAGCCACTTGATTTGATACATAGCGATATTTGTGACTTAAAATTTATTCAAACTAGAGATAGGAATAAGTATTTTGTCACTTTCATAGATGATAGCACAAAATATTGCTATCTATATTTGTTTAAAAACAAAGATAAAGTTATAGAGAAATTTGCTCTCTATAAGTAAGAAGTTAAAAACTAACTTATAAGAAAATTAAGATGGTAAGAAGTGACTATGGTAGTGAATATATAGAACCATTTAGTGAATTTGGTACATAATATGGTATTATTCACAAGGTCACGCCACCTTATTCACCTCAGTCAAATGGTGTGGCTGAATGCAAAAATCATACCTTAAAGGATATGATGAATGCGATGTTGATAAGTTCTGGATTGCCACAGAACATGTGGGGGGAAGCCATTTTTTCCAGTCAATTACCTTTTAAATAAGGTACACCCAAAAGAAAGAAGACAAGACTCCTTATGAATTGTGGAAAGGTAGAAAGCCTTTCCACAAACACTTAAGTATAGGAGTGTCTTGCAATGGTAATAGTACATACACCAAAGAAGATGAGAATAGGTCCTAAAACGGTTGATTGCATATTCATTGGTTATGCCTACAACGGTAGTGCATGTCGGTTCCTTCTGTATAAATCTAAAAACCCTAAGATTCACAAGAACATGATAATAGAATCTAGGAATACATTTTTTTTGAACATGTATTTCCTTGTAAATCAAAAGAGGATGGTCCAAGTTTGTCTAAATGAACATTTGAGACTATTGAAGAGAATAGTCAGGATCACCAAGAAGTTGAAACTAAAAAAGAAGAGGAAGAGCCTAGATGAAGCAAAAGGGCAAGGACAAAAAGTCATTTGGACTAAATTTTTTGACCTACATGCTAGATGTTGAACCTTATACTTTCAAAAAAGCTGTAAACTTATCTAAGGGTCCTTTATGAAAAGAAGCCATAAAGAGTGAAATTGAATCCATCATGCAGAATCGTACTTGGGAATTAGTGGACCTTCCTCCAAGAAGTAAACCGCTAGGTTCTAAGTGGATTTTTAAATAGAAAATAAAAGCAGATGGAACAATTGACAAGTACAAGGCTAGATTTGTTATAAAAAGTTATAGACAAAAAGAAGGCCTTGATTACTTTGATACTTGTTCTCTTGTAATGAAAATAACCTCCATTAGAATGATTTTGGCGATTACTGCATTGTAGAATCTTGAAGTATATCAAATGGATGTAAAGACTGCTTTTCTTAATAGAGATCTTGAAGAAGAAAAATATATGGAACAGCCTGAGGGTTGTATTACTCTAAACCAGAAAAGAAAGTCTATAAATTGGTGAAGTCTTTGTATGGACTTAAATAAGCACCAAAGCAATGGCACAAAAAATTTGACAGTGTCATGATGTTAAATGGTTTCAAAATTAATGAGTGTGGCAAGTGTGTTTATATCAAAAGAGCAGACGATGGATATGTCATTCTTTGTCTGTATGTAGATAACATACTAATCATGGGTAGCAATGATTGGATGATCAAATCTACTAAAGACATGTTGAACTCAAGGTTTCACATGGGACCTATTGATATAATTTTGGTAAACAAAATCAAAAAGTTGCCTAATGGACTCATCTTGAGCAAGTCACACTATATAGACAAGATACTTGACAAATTTAGTAAAAATGACTCTGGCATGGCCAGAACACCAGTTGATATTTGTCAACAATTGTCCAAAAATAGACGAGAAAGTATATCCCAGGTGGAATATGCTAGAGTGATAGGCAGTTTAATCTACTTGATGAGTTCTATAAGACTAGATATTGCCTACATTGTGAGTAGTCTAAGTAGATTCACGAGTAATCTAGGAGATGGCCACTAGAAAGTGATTGTTAGAGTACTTAGGTACTTATGATATACTCGTGATTATAGGCTACACTATATAAAAGATCCTATTGTTCTTGAAGGGTATTGTGACGCAAGTTGGATATCTGAGATACAAGATTCTAAAGCTACAAGTGGATATGTATTCACTTTGGGAGGCACAACAGTCTCATAGAAGTCCTCAAAGCAGATGGTAATAACCAAATCCAATATAGAATCTGAATTTGTAGCCTTAGATAAAAGCCATGAAGAAGCTAAATGGCTAAGGCATTTTTTAGAGGATATTCCTAAATGGCCTAAACCTGTGCCTGCAATATGCATATATTGTGATAATCAATCTACTATTGACAAGGCATAGAATTTGATGTACAATGGTAAGTCAAGACATATACGTCATTGACATAATATCGTAAGACAATTGATCTCGACTAGAGTCATGACAATAGACTATGTAAGGTCTAAAGAGACTAATAGTGTGGGTCCGTTAACCAAAGGACTGAATAGAGATCAAGTTGAGAAAACATCAAGAGGAATGAGACTTGAGCCCATGAAAGAATAGGTTGAAACAGTGAAAACCTAACCTTGTTGACTAGAGATCTAAAGATCTAGGTTCAATGGAATAACTAAACTAAATAGACTGAGTAGGATCACTGTTGGGGTTATCCCAACCCATTCCTATGATAAAACAATGATACCCATAAGGAAAAGTTAAGTAGTTTGCTTTTAATAATTCTTATGCATCAAATACGTTTGGAATTCGAGTGGAGTAATACAAGTTACTCTTAAAGTAAGAAATCACTATGTGAGAGAGAAGTGGGGCCGCTTCAAAGGAGAATTACTAAGGCTCAATTCTTTAGAAACTCTTGCAGAACCAGGGAGATGTTCATGGCCAAAATGAACATAACCATGAGAACTAAAACTGTGTCAAGAAAATATTTGTATGAGGTATGTTATTATTTACACAAATGGTAGAACAATTCAAGGACATTGTGTTTACTAGTCAGCCAGTAAAGTAAACATACTTTCATAAGGGAAGGTTCAAGGGTTAACGCCTACCTATCCTATGTAGGTATTAACCGTAAAACTCTATAGTAGTGTCTTTATTTTCCCTTGTCGTTGGTCAATTTCATTCATGTGTGGGATTGTTGGAAAAAATGGTTAATAACCATTTTGAGGAGCCATTTTGAGGCCTAATTTTTAGTGGGACCCACTTTGTAAAAGTGACGGGTCTTGGTAGATTTGCGTTCTCTGTCACGAGGAAATCTAAATCATATATTTGTATGCTCAAAATGGTTATCAGGTGAATGAGAAATTGATGCTTAAAGTGTGCCCACTAACATTTGAATTTTGTTGGAAAGAAGCGTAAATGTAGAGTCCCACATTGACTAGGCATTGAAGTTTGATATGGTTTTTAAGTGTTTACACTCTTATGCTTGGGATGCTTGGGTAAGATGCTGTACCTAAGAGGCTTTCTCATGCACAGGGGGGCAAATCATGACCCTGGTGGGTTAGGGGCCCAATGTGTACACGCACAATATGGATGATGCAAATGCCTTGTTCGTTGAGCTTGTCTTATGTGGGCTATGTTTTGCAAATTTTTTTAAGTATTGCTTCCAATAATAAATCTGAATTTAGCTATCAATGGCTCAGAATTAATCTACTCATAATAGTCATTAGTGAAGGTTAATAGAGGTCATAAACCTCATATTGCAACACCCAAATGCATGCCATTATGCTTATAAATTAGAACAAAATTCTCATTAAGCTTTGGATTGTAACATTAATTTCTTTAGCCTATAAATACCACACTCCTCCACATTTTTAGACACAAGACACGCAACTATTACTCTTGTTTTTCTCTCCAAGTATTTTTGAGTACTATAGGCAGAGTTATTTGAATTATGATGAGTTTTTGGTGATAGAAGAAGACGTGGTTTGAAGTTCGCCAAAGACAATATTTGATAGTGCTTAAGATTCCATTGCAAGTTTTTTGTCAAATCCTTGTGCATAACCAGAGGGAATGAATCTATATTAAAGAAAGCGTGAGCCACACATGCCTCGATCGCTTTTTCGTCAAATTATTCGCTTTGAGTTAGTTGAAGGTTTTGTCATACTTGTCTCTTTGATTTGTAATATTTTTAATTATAACTTGTTCATTTTTTTTTCCATATTACATGCAATTTTGCTAACAGGAGATGTGGTGCACCCTTTTCTAATGTACTTAAGTAATGGTCTTGTTCTTGGTAACATGGCCTAGGAACCGCTAAATCATGATTTTTCAACCAAGGTCGACTAGTCTCCTATAACGAATTGAGCTCAATGACTACTTCGGATGGACCATAATCGACCACTTTGCTTGTAGCTTTACTCTCTGAGTATTCGCCAATCAATCATCTTGGTTGTTCTTATTGTGTGATTTGTAGTTGATTCTAAGAGTTCATTAATCGACTAATTGGATTGAGCTCGTTGCTATTATTATGATCAAGCCAACAATTTAGGCTGCTAAGTTAAGCCTTCCAAATTAGACTCCAACAATAAAGTGTCCAGCTTTATTTGTCGATTGTAAACTAACTTTTATACTAAGTATCGCATAATCATATTTTATGTATTTATTTACTATATATACATAAGAGTTCATATATGTGTAGTCATTAGCTTCCACTTTTTGACATACTTTGCACATGTGAAGCTCTTTGTAGGTTGAATAATACTATGCATTTTTAGTTTACCATAAGTTCTATGTTTGATTTTGGTCTCTTTTAAATTTATTGTGAAAAATAATTTTTGAATATTTTCATTGAGAAAATATTCAAAAGACAATTAGTTGTGATTTATCCTATAATGTCTTAATTGTCATGACAAATGTTGTAATTTTATGAAAGAAAATTTATGAATTGAATAGTAATATTAATAAAATTGAATATTAGAACAGAACACAAAAACCAAATATAACAAAAAGATTCCAAAACAATTGACAAATCGTCATGGAAGAACTTATGATGAACTCGCCAACTCTTAAGCAAACAATTGAAAAAGAAGGGAAAAAACTCTCATTTTATGGTATATTTACTTACCATGAATAGGAAATGAGAATCAGTCTCATGTTTATTTACTATTTTTTTTAAGCCTAGAAAGGAGTAAAAATGGTGGGTCCTATATAAATTTAGGAATAAGAAATGGGACTGGTAATCCTATGCCCTCCTTTGGATTAAAACTCTAAATATTAATATTAAATTACTATCTTACCCCTATTTTACTTATAAATATTAAATTTAAAAATACAAAAAATATAGCTATGACGTATATTCATTATTTTATTAATCTGACATTATAACATTAGCCTAATTATTGATAATTTTATTGTATTTTTTTTTATCAAAATGAATAATATATTTTAATTTTTGACACTATATTTAATTTATTTTTTTATTCTATTCAAATTTAGAAAATTTATTTTTTAACCTAAATTATATGTATATATGTTTAATACTCTAATATTGTAACGTTGATAATTGTTTAGATTAAGACTAACATAAATAAAAAATTTATTTTTAAATTGAAAATACAAAAGTTACTTAAAGGATATATAAGTAAGAGTACTATTATGAATATCGATCTAATTCCTTTTGCATCAACTATTGAGTTGTTAATAACTCATTCGTAAATACAACTTATTAATGTGATAATCTTTTAAACACTTATTAATAAAATTTCTTAATAGATCCAAATCTCCTATATGTTAAAGAGAGTTCTTTTAAAGACCTACTAATAAAATTTCTTAATGGGTCGGTGAAGGGAGTTCTCTTGTCCCTCGGGTTGCTCAATTGCTGTATATTGCTATATTATGACCAGTATCAGTAAAATTAGCTTTTGAGTTGTCCTTTCTTTGGCATCAGTTAAACAAGTTTAGGTATGGTAAAATGAATTCAATCGAGGACTACTCACCTATTTAAAACAAACTAAATATTATTTTTTTTACGCTTTAAGTAGCAATTAGTTACCATAAGAGGTATAACAAATCCACCCTATGCCGGTTGACTCTTAGGATTTTCAATAACTTTCGAGGACATCAGCAATAGGTTCAACTTATGTACATGACCCATCAAATAAATACACGAGTACTTCTTTCAGAGAAAGGCGTGACAAGCCTCTAGATCATTAACAACTTGGAGGAATTCACCCCCAGGATATGTGGTGTCCTTCTCTTGTCTCATCACCACCAAGCATAAAAAAATACAAGATTGTCATCTTTAACTCGTCTCGCAAACTCGTTGATCTATCTCTTTCTCTATTTGAGTCACCCTGCCTCCTCTTGTTGCTATGATCCTGATCGGGCGAGGTGTCCATATTTTTAATTTTTGTTTGCTTACCTTTATTATTACTTTTATCATATCTTTAAAGTTTCAATTTCAAAATCCGACACTGCCCATTTTTCTTCTCATTTATAATGACCTATATTTCTCATTGTTTAGCAATTATGACCTTATAGGGCCGATGCATCCATATTGTGGTTAGACTCATCTAAATATGGCTAGGAACAAAAAGAAAAAAAGATGTAAAAATTGAGATTCCATGAACCACCACATCCCATTAGGATGGCCACCTAAGGCGTTGATTACAACTTTGACTACTACCAATGCACATTTCGTTGTTATTTTGCATTTAAAGTTTATACAATTCCAACTCAATCTTAATCTAGGCTGAGAGCATGACAAGCCTGCAACTGAATGATATTATGTGTTAATAAAGCCCGGATTAATTACAGCAATTACATATTTTTGTCTTTTTTGTAGTCCTTGTTAATTCCATATATATGTTTAGATAAAATAATCACATTTGCTGCGCAGACTTTCAAGTTTTAGGCTATAGGAAGATTAATGAGTTTAATTAGTGTTGCTTCTAAATATCAAGCATTGAAATTTATAATCGAAATTGATTTATGGGCTATTCAACATAAGTTTGCTGACATTTTAGCTTATTTACGTTAATTTTAATTACATTTGTCCATATATCAGGTCTCTTAGTAGTCTATAGGTTTAGTATTCTTGTAATTGTCTGAGGTTTGATGCCGTAACCTGTTTAGCTATGTATAATTCAACATACAATACAATAATATTAAGGCTTGTGATTGCGGTTTATTTGCTAGCATGTTTGGAGCAATAGCTGGCAGTTGTAATAGTGTCAAAGACAGCTGGTTGTTGTCACCAACCAATCGCGGCGGGATTCTATTAATTCTTTCGGAATTATCTTCTGACTCTGTCTTCCTTGGCTCAACATATGGACAGTGTTGGGTAGGTGGGTAGGGGAGAGGACAATAGTGAGGTATGATTGGGCTGGCAATATAAGTCATAACATGAAGATACGGCTCAAAAACTGTACAGAATTGTAGGGTTTGGGTCTTTCATAAATGGGTCTGGGTTAAAGGGGGTTGAACCTACCAAACAACATTAAATAAAAGGTCAAAAAAGGTTGAATCTGTCAACTCAAAACTAACCTACAATAACCCATATATTAAACATGTCAAGATGTTTTTAACCCATTTGTAATCCAGATATAAAGAAATTATGGGGTTGTTTATTTGGAGTACTTTTAGTACTCAATGGATTTAAATTTGGATTCGAATATCAAGAATCATTTGGATACGTGTTTGTTTCTCTCAAAATCTAAATCTTTTAAGTATCAAGAATCTAAGTTTTCAAAATTCTACTCTTCCTAAACTTTTGATACTCGAATATCTCTACTACAGTAAAAACTAAGGGTATGTTTGTTTCATATATTCATTGAACTCAATGGATTCAAATTTGAATTCAAGTATCAAGAATCCTTTGGATACGCATGTGTTTCCCCTAAAATCTGAATTATTTGAATATCATGAATATAAGTTTTCAGAGTTCTCACTTCCTTAAACTTTTGATACTCGGATATCTTTGCTACAGTAAAAACTAAAATTCTCTCTCCTATATTTGAGGGAAAAAATCATAACTTCTTCATTTGATATCTACTTGAGATGATTCTTTTTTCACTGTGTTCCTAGTGAAGAGAGGAATAGATCAAGATCCATTTTGCATATTTTTTAAGATCATTAACATTAAGATTTTATTATATTTTTTAATAAATCGAAAACTATTTTTACTACCTCTCCAAACACAAATTTTAATTTTATTTTATATTTAGATTAAAACTTAAATGCACATCCAAATGTCAATTTAGATAATAATTCAAATCACTAATTTAAATCCTAATTTAAATCATACTAACTCAAATTAAATCACTAATTCGAATCCATTTACGACCTTGAAATTTTCTCTCTTATATTTGAGGAACAAAAACATAACTTCTTCATTTGATATCCAATTGAGATAATTCTTTTTTCATTATGCTCCTAGTGAATAGAAGAATAAATTAAGATCTATATTGTATATTTTTTTGGACCATTAACATTAAGATTTTATTAGATTTGTTAATAAATCAAAAACTTTATTCACTACCTCTCCAAACACAAACTCTAATTTTATTTCATACTCAGATTAAAACTTAAATGCACATCTAAACGTCACTTCGGATAACAATTTAAATCATTAACTTAAATCCTAATTCAAATCACACTAACTCAAATCAAATCACTAATTTAAATCATTTACTAGACAAACCCTGTATATATTTAAAATATTAAGTGATGCTTCTAGAAACCAATTAAGGTTTTTAAATTTCACCAAGTTTTTTTTAATCGAACAACTGTCGATGGGCCCATTGGCACATTTCGCCTTTTTGGGTTTGGTTTTCACCTTTCACTTCTTCTTTTGACTTTTCCTCTCACTCTTTAACTTAGCCGTCCGCCTAGGAGGTTTCGGATAAATGGGTTTAAGAAAAAAAAAATTTTGGACAAATAAATTTTTTTTCATAAAAAATAAATTTTTTAGGTAAAAAACTTGCTTCAATTTTTTATTTTTTTTATTCCGTTGAGGTTACTTTTCTTTGGGCGGCTCTTTTTTCAAATTCTTCCGTCTGGGGGGTTTTGAATAAAATTCTTCCGTCTGCCTCTCTTCCAGTCCACTAGCCAGAATTTGGCTCCTCTTCCCTATTCCAAATCAAAATCAAAACCCTTGTTGTTGCATCTCATGGCGTTCTTGCCTTTAACAATATGGAGTTTTATAATTGAGTATTTGAGAGCTTGTGTTTTTCGTATGTGATATTTTTAGTTCGACACATTGTGCCCGATTGATAGTGTTATTATTTTGTTTTTGGTTTTTGCAAAAAGTTAAAAATGAGAATATTTTGAAGAACGTGTTGGGGTTGTTTTGAAAAATGTGTTTGGTTAATAGCTTTTTGTTATTTTTAAAAATAGGTGAGAAAAATGAAAATGCATTTGGTTTACTTGTTTTTGAAAACGACCTGTAAAAAAATTTAAAATTTAGATTATCAAACCAAATCATATTATTATTAATGTCTTCAATTGATTAACACATTTACAGTTATTTTTAATGATTTCTCCACCTTTTTTTTCTTTGTAAACTACTTTTTAAGCGTTCTCAAACACACTTAAATGATGAATTACTTGTAAAGAGGAGAACTACTAATTCAATTGAGTCACATCTCGTTACTGAACCGTACATTACAATTCAGATGCGACGTTGGTTGATGATACATACATAAATCTTAACTAATTGTAATGTGCCCACATTTGATCAGTTAATTTGGTCTTTAAACTTAGACATATGTTGTCAGCAGTTGCACTAAAGAATTGTATTTCTTGTTTGTCGGTGTTTTGCTACTATCGTCGTCGTCTTTGACCTTCAATTGCATCTATTGGCTCGTCCATATCGTACAATGCGAATAAAAGATCATTAAGTGTGTGCAATTTAATTAAGTTATGAATTACACAGCATGCAATGACTATTTGTGCTCTTTTTTTAACGGGTAATTGGTCATATTTTGATGATGACAAACCGTGTTTTAAGAATACCAAAACACCTCTCTATACAATTACGCAGCAAAGAATGTCGGTAATAAACAATTTTTGAGGTCCTGTTGGAGCTCTAGATTCTTGAAATTGTTGCAAATGGTATCTCTGGGCACTGTAAGGTGCGAGAAATCCTCGCACATTGCTATATCCCGAATCGATAATATAATACTTATTTCTTGGAGGGTGCTTGAAACGGTTTTCCTCGTCTGCCATTACATGTTGAGCACTCTCGAATCAACAGTTGTGTCTTCTCATCCACTATAGACATAAGTGAACAACATGTCAATGTTACAAGCTGTCATTTTGCGTGCAGACATGTCGCCTTCCTCTATACACCGTTTGAAGGGAAGCTGAAATAACAGCTTGAATATGTGTCTCGTCAATGGCACCGACACAGTCCTACACAACAAAGTTCTAATATAACAAATAATATAACATTAATAATAATTCACTAATAATATCTAGTTCAGGTGAAGTACCTTGAACCACAGCCAGTATTTGTAGTTATCTCTTATTCTCAAAGATATTGTGTTGAAATTATGTTTCAAGATCACTTCCGGAGCCAAGGCACAAATATCATTCAACATCTGACCAAAATGACGACTAAATGTCTCCCCAGAGTGTACAAACCTATCTTAGATTTGCCTATTACGATCCGATGAACAATGGTTCTTAAAAACATCATCAATGATTCTTGTATTATTAATCTATTTGTAGGGTATAAGTTAAGTTGTTCAATTAGTTCAACAATTGCAAAAAAAAGGTCGTACAACCCATTGTTGTCAGTTAATAATTGCTCCAACACGTATTTGAGTCCTGTCAATGCACTTCTTCGCGGAGGACGCCTGTTGGTGTAATTCAATGTTTCTTGTATTATTTCTATTTCATCATTAAGTTTAGCATTTTCGTCACTACATATCCCATGCATCAATGCATAATCTTCATCAGTACTTGATGAGCCAAAAGACATAATTAACATATCATTGACAAACACGGATATGAAAATGGTAGTATTTTAGTAGAAGAAAAACAGTTAATATGAGCATTAATAAAGCACGAATAACAAGTCCTCAACACTCAATTCACAAACGTAAACAATGTCCACAACATCCGAAAAATAAAGGAAAGTAAGCAAACAAGGACAGTAAGAGAATAACAACAAGAAAAAACTATTCGTGTGAAGTTCGAACAAAAAAAAAAAAAAAGAAGAAATTGTTCCAAGGCAAATAAAAGTACGAAAGACACTAGCAAAAAAGTGATAAGAGAAATCCATGGCGACGCTCAAGTGGCACATTGATAAACGCCTGCCTCATTTCTTTTTTAATTGCAAATTCCTGCACCGCCAGTGTGTAAACCCTATCTTCCAAGTCGTCAATTGCATTCAGTATTCCCATGCATGTAGGGACATTGTCCTAAGCATCATCAGCAACACTGCTTGTGGTAGCTAAATGAGCTTGCTTCTCCGCAATATAGTGGTAGAACTCTTCTTATGCACGTATAGAGGCTACGGTTTTTGTTGCCTGACTTTTAGACCAACGTTGAACTAAATCGACAAGACTCTTAGTGGCACTCTTCTTCCTCGAAGGGCCACTACCTCCCACTGAAGCTTTAACCTTTAATGGTGGGGTGGTCATTATGTCATTGGAGTCCCCTATCCCTTCCTCAGGTTCCACCTCTTGAACGGACTTGTTCGAAGCACCTCCAACATTGGCACGGTCTGTGGACCCATTGCCTGTTTCCCTGTTGCTAGTGTCCCACCTAAAATTTTAGAGAGGATATCATATTTGGCCAAACCCTTTATCCTGTACTTTTTCCCATCAGGATATTTCTGCCCAAAAATATTAACAATCAAGAAATGTAACAATTCATTGAATACGGAATACAAACACAACTATTGAATCGTGATCAAAAACTCAAGTTGAACAGTTATTACCTCTAAATAATTCTTCCATACATCCTCAATAGCACTGACAGTGTTGGACTTGGGATCCCAACCAAATCCTGTAGTTTGCATTAACTTATCAAAGTCTTTGGTAGCAATCCTTAGTCTATTCCATTTTGCCTTCAGCTACACAAGCGAGTAATAGACCTCAAACTTTGCTGCTAACTCAATCTCAATTTTCATCCAAGTTTTCCTGTCTAAGGTGAAGAACGCAATCCGTTCTTCGTTTCCTCATGCAACAAGTCAATGAGGAAATTTCCGTGTTCCAACGTCCAGATAGCATGTTCGACACTATCACTCATCTATAAATAAGTATGAAACTAAGAAATAATCACTACTCCATGTGAAATGTTTTAGGTGGCTTAGGTGTCTTAGGTTTTGGAACAACATAAGATCAAAATGTGCATTAACAGGCAGAAAATCCATGTCTCATGCCAAGGTTAAGAAAACCGGCACAAGCACACAGCTAACAACTAGGGTATATTAGCACACTGTAGTCTCATAAATGAAAAAACCTATTATTTGATACTCATCATCGCCTTTATACCCATCTCGACCAAGATATCACCATTCTTTCAAACATATGAGATAATTAGACATACGGATAAAGAACATAAACAGCTTTTGTGTATAGAAAAGACGTGATCAATGAGAGCTATCAACAAAATTTCAAAGCAGATCACGGCTACTTAAGGCAACATAACGGAGATGCACAATGGAAGTATGTACCCGCAAAACCATCACTTTAAATATAGGCACCATTCTTCCAAATATATGAGATAATTAGACAGACAGATAAACAACATAAATAGCTTGACTTGGCAATATTCATTATTACTGCAGAAAGTGTTGAACTTATACCAAATATAAACGAAGAAGAATAAAAAGAAAAGAGAAATTAAAGTGAAGAAATTTGGAAAAAAAAAAAAAAACCAATTCCTAGGCCACTCAAAAGACTATGGAGGGGTTGGTATATAATCGAAGGGGTTTGACACAATAAGTTTCTAAGGTTTTATTTATTTATTTCAATTGAGAAAGAAGAAGTTTTTGATCAAATTTTCTTAAATGTAACTTCTTATATATCTAACTCTTCTACTTACCAATATCCACTATTACTGCCATATTAGCAACTTGACTTACTAACTCTTCTACTTCTCTTGCTAATTATGCATCTTACAAAAAGTAAGAAGATAAACATATTAGACGAGATTAATAATTATATCACATATCTATTTATTATGGTCTCTAGAATGATATTGCTGGCCTCAAATGAAAGCATGAATAATCTTAATGCACTTGACCAAAACCATAACTTAGCGGGTGATATTTCACATGCATACACATTTAATATCATGTGTATGTAAACTATATGTATCCTTTTCAAAACAACCCTAAGCTATTTACCGTCTGATCAGTGTGTGCATTTAGTTTTAAACAATCATGACCATTCATTGACTGATGGATCATAAACGTGGAGGGTAATGATCCTCATTTAAAATCCATTAAGAAATATGGCACTAAGTAGTAATTAAATAACCTTTAATTAAACTTTTAGTCCATTTTATGCTATACATTTCCATTTTGCATATATACAATTTATTTTTAGCTGCAAGTAGTAATAATTTTTACACATTTCTGTATTGTCAGAGAATTCAAAGCTATAAAGACTGTGAAATATACATAATTTCCATTAAAGCCAAGAGTAGTACTAGGTAACTGCTTAATTCCCAAGTTTGATTTTTTATTACACAGTTATAATATTTAATTGGCGGACAGCTCAATCTTTTTATGACTTATTAAACTACTTAAAACACACACATGAATAATATTTACTAAAAGTTATAACCTTAACACTGATTAAACAAATTAGTCTTGTTTTATTAAGCTAGTATCATGATCAATGAGAGGCAAAAATATTAGCAGATCTTAAACGTGGAGTAATATAACAATATCCAGAGAAACCAGAAGGAGGCAAACATCCGGAAAACCCCAAGCATCAACACCACAACATGCGAAAAACTCATGAGCACAAACATCACATTTAGAACAATATGCAAAGAAAGGAGAACAAGGCATACATCCAAAAAACCCTAAAAGTCAGAGACACCAGAACATGCCAAAAACTCATGATCCGAAACAATAACATTTACAACAATATCCGGAGAAACAAGAAGAAGGCAAACATCCAAAAAATGCCAAAAAATCAAAGACACTAGAACATGTCAAAAACTCATGATCCAAAACATCACATTTAGAACAATATTTAGAGAAACCAGAAGAACGCAAATATTCGAAAAAACCCCAAATATCAGAGACACCAGAACATGGTAAAAATTGCAATCTTGAAACATCACATTCACAACAATATGCATAAAAAGTAGAAGAAGGTGAAGATCCGAAAAAACCCAAAAATCAGAGACACCAGAACATGGAAAAAATGAAGATCATAGCTAAATCATCATACCTTGTTGATGTCACAGATAACAGCGTGTGAGAGAGAGAACCTCACAAACCCACGGCCAAAACCAAGCACCAAAACCCAGTACTTCGCAAATGCAGAACACGAGGGAGAGAACAGATGCGACAAGCAGCTGAACAAGACGATGCAAAAGCAGGGGGAAATGGAGAGAAGAGAGACCCAGGGGTTGAGAGATTAGGGAAGAAGTCTGAAGAGTCCAAGGGTAGATAGGAATGGGTATTTCGAACATGAAAAAAAGAAAAAAAAAGAGCTAAAATGAAAACGATGATGAATCGTTTTCATTTTTAACCTAATTTTGAAAAAGGTCTCCATGTTTTCATTTTTGTTTTGGGGACGAAAATGTAACCAAACAGCTTTTCACTAGTATTCTTGTTTTGAAAACTTTCAAAAACATAAAAAATGTTACCCAAAAATGGAACCAAACGGGCCCATTATGTTGTAGTTCTATGACGGGTGGCTGTGATTTGTAATTGTTTGATGGGTGGTTTATTTTGTGGACTTTTTAGTTTTCATTTCCTTTGCTTTAAATTTTAAATCAATAAGTATAATTAACAGGCTATAAGTGGGGTACGGTCCTTAACTACCCATGGGTTTGAGGGTCGATATGGCACTATAATGACATGTTTAATAAACTGGTCAAGTGTGTCGTGTTTATGTCGACCCTCTGATTAAAGGGTCATGTTTGGGTTTATTTCCTTGACACGAATATTAGATGGTTTGTGTTCGTGTCAAAGGTCGTAGGATCACTAAGGGTCACAACACGATATGAATCCAACCCATCCGCATGAATTGCTTGCTCTAGGTATGACATCGTGCCATTGCAAGAATGGAAAGGAAGAGAAAAAGGGTGGTAGCATTGTTAGAGGTTAGGGTCGGGGTCGGGGTCGGGGTGCGGTGGCTATGGGAGGATGGGGTGTTGCAAGACTTGTCAGAGTTGAAGGCAGAGTTTGTTGGGTGAATTAAATTATAGATTAGTTCAAATCAAGTTAGAAATGTAAAACAAATTAAATAGGTACAAAAATATTACCTTTTCATTGTACGACCAATCTAGTACAAATGAAATTGATTGAGTGTAGTGTATGGAAAAATTCAATAATTAATAAGAATAATTAATTAATAATTTTTTCATAGTTATGTCGTTAAGTTCATAAGAAAGGATAGGTTTAGAGCCTTGTAATGCCCCTATGTAAGGGTTGATAGTATTGAATAAACATAAATAAATTTAATTCACAATACCATTTTAAAATAGTATAACATTGCCTATGGGTTTTTGAAATATATCAAAGAAGAATAACATGCTTTAAATAACATTCTATAGTTTTATTATAGCATTAAATATTAAAAATACAGTCATCATCATCATAAAGTTCCAAGAAACTAAACAATTTAACACAGCAATTGCTACAGATTATAAATTTTACATGTTTACACGAGAATACAAATAAGCTAAGATATTTTGACATGACATGAGCAATCTTGTTGTCTACTCCTAGTCAGACAAGTTACACTAAACTCCATATAAGAGATAAAAATAATAGGGATGAGCTATTGGAAAATGAGAACGCAGAAGAATTTTAAAAATTTTAAAATAGAATATTTTTTAGAATACAAGTTAGACATGCTATATACATAAAATAATGACAAATCTTACTAACCTTTGCATACTAAAGTAGGCTCAAATCCGTGTAGAGAAGAATGTTTTAGAAGAGCCGCAACCAACTAGTCTTATTTGCTATTCTCAATCTACGATCGGAGCGTGGGTGGTCACACATCGTACAGCTTTTCCTCCGATGACTCTTCTTCCAACCACTTAAGAAAACCTAGAGCTAAGATTCTTGATTGTGAACAATAGCTCTCAGAGAGTTTTATAGTTTTTCAGATTAGAGTACTCACTCTATGCTTCTCATCTGATCTAAATAACTGAGAAAACTCACTTCTTATCTATAGTGGTCGAATCTGGGATCAATCCCTATCAGATAAGGCGTCAAAATTTGAATATGGATCAACTTCTGATGAAAAACACATCTAAAATGCGTATATAGATTATCATATGATCAGCAGGCCAAACTTTCCCATCTTCCTACCGAACTTACTCCATCGGTAGACGGAACTAATGCATCGGCTTACTGAACTTGCGATAATTTGATCCTTGAGAATATCTTATTTTCCACCTGAGATTTTTAGATAGAGCCTCAGTTTTAATTCAAGTAACCCAATAGATAAGTTATTTGATCAAAACAGTCATATTTAGATAATCTCATAGAATATAAAATATTATCCAAATAATTCAGCATGTTTATCTTGGATTAATTAACAAATTTAATTTAACCGATAAACTAACATGAATTATCTAATCTTATTGAATTTCAGTCAATCTAATAATTTAACATAAGTTACCATTATGTAGGAAAAATATACCATATCGTTACAAGATTCATCATGAGCTAGCAAAGGGGACTTGATGGATCTATATAGTTCAAGCTTCTATAATTATAAAATACAATATCCTAGATATATATTTTATAATTATTAACTCTAACTCTACTCCACTAAAAGCTTAGAGCTGCACTCTCGAACAATATAAAATTACGAAGCTTTAAGTAAGCTAACTGTTCATGACATATCATAATGTATCACATCCCTATAGGATATTCCTAATCGGCTTCAAGATAAATTCCATTTCACCTTCCTAATTATTTTTATCTTACGTTCCATTATCACACCATTGGAATACTTATTATCTATAGATAGTATACTATTTGGTTACACCTATGTGTCCAAATAGTTGAGCGCTCCAGTGTTCTAATTACAGGATAACGCATATAAGAGAATATCATTAACTCTACAAAAAAAGCAATGGATTCCATATCTATGAATAATAAGTCTACGCAATCAAGAGTCATGTCTCCAACGTACCGATATGCATACCATCATTAAGGCAGGATGTCACCCTTTGATACATCAAAAGACATAAGTTAAGAATACGGGCTCATCAGTCATTTCTGGATTAAGACACAATACATATGAATGTCTAAAGTGAATTAATTTGTGCAAATGAAATTATTAATCCAAATCAATTCAACTTTATATCTCGATCCAATACATCATCACCTATGACAATGCACCAATATTTCTACTCGCGGAGTCCCACTTCGATGACCAAGACAAACCATCTCATGTTAGGAATGTAGATAACATAACAATCTTAGCATGAATAAAGTACTCAACTTTATTCCCTCGATTGTGGATCTTATAATTTAGACTATCACCTTTAAGATTCATGTCTTCTACATAATCTGTCCATCATATGTACCATTCTTAAAGGTTTAGATCGACAGTCTCAGACTTTTGTTTGCTTATATGCATTCAACAAATATGAACATAAAGGGGACAACATTTGATATATGAATAATAAATAAATTCTTTATTGATAAAATGTCTCTGAGAACAAATTACAACATTTTGCTCCTTAGGACATCATGTCTAATAATCTTCCACTTACACTAAGTGAGTAAATATGACATATCTCGTATCCCTATAGCCTCCACATGCCTCTCAGAAACTCTTGCAGTTAGTGTCTCGTGAATGGATAAGCTAAATTGTCCTTAGATGCGATTTTGCATAGAGGACCATGCTCGCCCTCAATGAAGTCCTTTATCACATGATCTTTCCAATGAATATGCTTACTCTTCTTGTGAAACCTTGGTTCCATAGCATTAGCTATTGCTGTAGTGTTATCACAATACTATAATACAGCCTTATTCGTACCAAGAACCACCTCAAGATCTCCAAGGAATTTGTAGAACCATACTGCTTCTTTCAAGCATCACTAGCTGCCACATACTCGGCTCGATCGTTGAATCTGAAGTGCAATCTTCCTTAACACTTCTCCAAATAATGGTACCGTTGCCTAGAGTAAACACCGAACCAGAAGTTGATCTTATCAAATCTAGATAGGATCGAAAATCTGAATCAATGTATCCTAGAGGTGTTAAATTCTCACCCGAATACACAAGCATATACCCATAAGTCCTTCTCAAGTACTTGAAAATATGCTTGACCGTAACCCAATGGGTTGGTCTTAGATCCGATTGAAATCGACTTACTATCCCAACTGCATAGCAAATGTCTAGTAATGTGCAAAGCATAACATACATGAGACTATCCACCGTCGAAGCATAAGAAACCTTCTTCATGTATTATCTTTCTTCAGGAGACTTTGGTGAATCTTTTTTAGAAAGAGTAATTCCAGAGCTAGATGGTTGCCTACCTTTCTTGGAATTCTGCATTGCATACCTCTTGAGAATTTTATCTATGTAGCCCGCTTGTGATAAGGCTATCATTTTGTTCTTCTTATCTCGAAAGATCTAGATGTCGAGAACATAATTAGCTGCACCCAAGTCTTTCATGTCAAACTACTTGGTCAACCATAATTTGACTGATGATAATGCCCTAACATCATTTCCAATCAGCAAAATATCATCTATATAGAGTAGTAGAAAAACATTTTCTCATCCTTAATGTGCTTGTAAACACATGGTTTATCCACGTTTTGTTCAGACCTATAAGTCTTGATCACCTGATCAAATCTTATGTTCCAAAGACGGGAAGCCTATTTAAATCCATAAATTGACTTTAGCAGCTTATACACCTTACCCTCTTCCCATCTGGCTGTACCATATATATGGACTCATCAAGATAGCCATTCAAAAAAGGCCGTCTTAACATCCATTTACCAAATCTCATAGTCAAAAGCAATAGCAATGGATAAGAGAATGCGGGTGGACTTAAGCATGGCTACAAACGAAAAGGTTTCCTCGTAATCGATTCATTCTTTTTACATGTATCCCTTAGCTACCAATCTAGCCTTATAGGTTTCGACTTTCTCATCTACTCCTCCTTTTCTCTTATAGATCCACTTACACCTTATATGTTTTATCCTTTCGGGAAGATCCACAAGTTTCTAGACCCAATTAGTCTCCATATACTTCATCTCAGTATTCATGGCTTTTGTCTAGAGCTTTAAATCAACATTCTTTGTAGCCTTTGTAGAAGTGTAAGGATTCTTGTCATGTTCAACCAGTTCAGCCAAATAGGCTTCACCATTGAACATATACTTTTTAGGTTGACGCCGATCCTCCCACTATACCAAAGCCCCTCAGGTTGTTGTTTGGTCAGTTTTTCTATATTGGTTAGATTGGTTTCAATCGGAACCCCCAAAGTGATCAATCACTCGCAAACTCCTCGAGTACCACTTTACTTTAAGGCTTAAAGTTATTCACGCAACTTTCCTTAAGGAATGTTGTATCCATTGAAACCATGACTTTATGTTCTTTTGGGTTATAGAATTAACCCCTGTAGCCCTTTTTGGATATCCTATGAACATGCAAACTTCCAAATGTGCTTCTAATTTATTCGTTTCCTTATACAGGACATGAATTGGACATCCCCATATGTGAATATAGTTTAAGGATGTTTTCTTACGTTTCTACAGCTCGTGAGGAGTTTTAAGAACCAATTTTGAAGGTACATTGTTCAAAAGATAACATGCGGTTTGTAATGCATATCCCCAAAAGGATAAGGTAATGTCGAATAACTCATCTTGGACCTAACCATGTCCAACATAGTCCTATTTCTTCTTTCAGCTATGTCATTCTGCTGCAGAATGCCCAGTATAGTCAAATGGGATAAAATCCCATTCTTTAATAAGTTTTTCAAGAACTCATCGGAGAGGTATTCACCACCTCGATTAGATCAAAGTACCTTTATGGGTTTACTGAATTGCTTTTTCGCTTCAGCCCAAAACTCCATGAACTTGTCAAAAGTTTTGCTTTTATAATGCATTAGGTGGACATACCCATACGTTAAGTAATCATCAATAAAAGTAACAAAGTACTCATACCCTTCTCATGCTCTGATGTTCATGGGATCACAAACATCACTATGTACAAGTTCTAGAACTCCTTCGGCTCTATTGCCCTTAGACCCAAATGGTCTTTTTGTCATTTTGCCCTATAGACAAGATTCACATTATGGTATAGATTCTACCTTTAACTGACTTAAAGGTCCATTCCTTACCAACCTTTGAATCCTATTCAGGCTAATATGACCCAGTCATAAATGCCAAATATAAGTCTTTTTAAAGTGAGAAGTTTAAGTCTTTGTGAGTTATTATTATCATTAACCTCAATGTTAAGCAGTATGTTCATCTTAGGCTTGATAAAGTATAGATTGTTTTGCATCCATCCATCACAGATAAAAGATTTGTTTTTACGAATCACCACTTTATTATTACAAAAAACTGAATAAGAATATTTAAATAAACAAGCTACAGATATCAAATTCCTTTTAAGTCTAGGAACATAAAAACAATCTTTCAAAACTAAAATCCTATAATTATCAAAATAAAGATGGACATCTCCTACTGCTTTAGCCAATACTAAGGATCCATCACCCATCTGCAACGTAAAGTCGTCATGTAGCAGACTTCTCGTTTCTTTGAACCCTTGTAGAGAAAAAAAAACATAATTGTTTGCTTCAGAATCTATGACCCAAGTGTCACTTGATTCCTTAACTAAACAAGTTTCAATAATCAGAAGTTCATACTTACCTTCTTGAAAAAGGAAGTCCGTGTAATTCTTCTTGATGTGCCCAACTTTCCCATAGTAGAAGCACTTCAGCTTCTTTAGGTTCCTTTTCTTCTTCTTCTTGTTCTCACCATTTGCAGGAATATAAGACTTCCCGTTCTTAGCCCTCTACTTCCTTCCATTCCCTGGATTAAGATTGGAACTGGATACAGCCACCAAGTTAGCCTCGCCACCTGTAGGAGTTTCCCTAATCAGATTTTCGAACTCCTATAACTACTTCATCAACTCTATCAAGGTTACATCCTGTCTATTGCTTAAATTATATGAAGCTCTAAATGAGATGAACTCCTTCGATAGAGTCTCAAAAACCATAGTCATCTGTGACTCAGCATCTATATTAGCTCTATGGGTTTGTGCCTCAACGAGGTAACCCATGACCAACATCATATGCTTTTTTATAGGAGTCCCTCGTCTTTGTTTGTAGTTCAAAAGTTTCCGAAGAGCCCATTGTCGTTTTGTTAGGGCTTGGCCTCCAAACATGTCTTCAAGATTATCCAAGATCTGCTTTGTAGTCACATAATCTTCATGTTGAGCTTGTAGCACGTTATTCATCCTAGCCATAATATAATAGCGGGCTTAATCCTTAGCATCTTTCTAGCGATCATAAACTTGGATTTGCTCATTAGTGGATTCCCCGATAGGTTCGGGAGGTCACAATGTTGACAGCACAAATTTTAGTTTCTAAAGGATAAGACGATATTTAGGTTCCTTTTCCAATTATTATAATTCTTGCTAGTTAATTGGTTCTTATCGAGTATTGAAGATTAGGTGTTTTTAGATATTTTAGTCTACAATAAAGAATCATATACCAAATATAAGCAAACAATCCATAATCATTTAATAAGATAACACAAACAAGTAAATATATAATTGTGTTTCTGTGTCAAAAGCTTAAAAAAATCACAACCTATCACAACCTTACAATGATAATTCCTAACTCAGAATTCAACAAGCCACCTAGGGGAGAATCGCCAAATTCAATTAGGAACATGGATCCCTTCCAATTAATATATGCCATCCAAGACCCGTCTGATCTAGCTTATATTAATAATCTTTTTCTTTAGCCATTAATTTCATCAACAAATCTCCTAGGAAGGTTAATAACGAAATTAATCTTGAGTATATAACCATCATTCTGACTATTTTATCCATGATTTATAATCGTCACCTAGGGGTGTACAACCATAAATCATGCTAAAATAAATTATCCCTTCGGAAATTTAACTTGATACATGATGAAATCCTTTCCTAGGGGTTGAAACCACCATGCGCTACCTATGAAACAACGATGAAGGTTGTAGGTCCTTTTTTCAAAAACCTTTTTCCACTTAATATTTTGAAAATCAAAGTATTATGTTAACATAAATGAACAATTTTTGATGAGTGGCACTCCTATTCTACATAGCATGTTATCAACATACATGGAAAATCATATTATAATGCAGACTAGCAAAGCAACATGCAAACCCACAAGCAAAATAATAATAAATAAATAGCTGTAATATTATGGTTCTATCCTAGAGAAAAGAAAATAAAGATTACAAAAGATCAATCGAAACATATTATCAATTCTTTATGTTGGAAAAATTAGGTGTGAGGTGCGCAGCGGAAATTTTAAAAATTTTAAGATCAGAGTCTTTTTTCAAAACACAAGTTTGACATGCTATATGTATAAATTAAACAGATCTTACTAACCTCTGTGTGCCGAAGAACCTCCGCAATCCATGAAGAGAAGTAATGTTCCAAAAGAGCCTCAACCAACTGGTCTTCTTTGCTATTCTCTATCTACGATCGGAGTGAGTGTGGGCTCACATGTACAGCTCTTCCACCGGTGACTCTCCTTCCAACCAATCGAGAGAACCCAAAGCTTAGTGTTCATGATTTGTGAACAAAAGCTCTCAGGGAGCTTTCAGATGCTCACTAGAAGAGTATCACTTTTAATCTCTCAATTGATATGAGTAACTCATGAGACTTACTCGCTTTATATAGTGATTGGTCCTGGGGTCAGTCCTCATCAGATTAGGTCTCAAAAACTCAAAACAGAATCAAGTTCGGATCAATATCTGATAAGATCCACATGAAAACGTGTAATCTTATCTCTCGCTAATCGACAGGCCGAATAGGCCCCATCGACAGGCTGAACACGTAGATCGGTAGGTCAAACTACCGCGTAAGTATCTCTGCGAATCCTTATTTTCCACCCAAGATTCTATAGGATAAAGTCTCAGTTTTGATTCAAATAACTCAATAGAGAAGTTATCTGATCAAAAACAAACATTATCAAGATAATCTCTAAGAAAATAAATCAATTCACAATAATTCTACAATTTTATCTTGATTTAATTTATCCATATCCGATCCCAATAATTCAACAAGTTTATCTTAAATTAATTTTATTACAAAATTAATTTAACCAATAAACAGACATGAATTATTTGATTCTTTCAAATTTTAAACCAATCCGATAAATCCGACATAGGTCACCAATTATTGAAAAAGCACGTCGTATTGTTACAGGACTTTATGAGCTAGCAAAGGGGACCAAAATGGACCTATAAAGTTTAAGCTCTCGATAATTATGAAACCCAATATCCCAGATATACATTTCACAATTATCAACTCCAACGCTACTCCACTAAAAGCTTGGAGCTGCACTCTCGAACTTTATAGAATTACGAAGCCCGTATAGCTAAGTCTCCATGACATATCAAAGTGTATCGTATCCCCATATGATAATCCATAATCAGCTTAAGGGCAAGTTCTGTCTTATCTTCCTGATTATTTTTATCTTACGTTCCATTATCTCACAATTAGAAAACTTGCAATCCAAAGATAGTATACCATTCGGTTACACCTATGTATCCAAATGGTTGAGCACTCCAGTTTTTCAATTACAAGATAATGCATATAAGAGGATATCATTACTCCTAAAGAGGAGCTATGGATTCCATATCTATGAATAACAAGTCTACGCTATCAAGAGTCATGCCTCCAACGTACCTGCATGCATACCACTATTGAGATGTGGGAGTCACCCTTTGGTACATCAAAAGACACAAGTCGAGACAACGAGCCCGCTATCCATCTCAGGATTAAGATATAATATAAATGATTGTTTAAAGTGAATCGATTTGCCAAGATAGAATTATTAATCCAAATCAATTCACCTTGTGTCCTGATCCAACATATCGTCACCTATGACAACATACCAATGTTTCTATTCAAGGAGTCTAACTCCGATGGTCAAGACAAACCATCTCTCAATAGGGATAAAGACAACATAACAATCTTTGCATGAATAAAGCGTCCAACTTTATTCCCTCGATTGCGAATCATATGTTTTAGACCGTCACCTTAAGAATCGTGTCTTCCTCATAATCAGTCCATCATATGCCCAATTCTTAAAGGTTTAGACTGACAGTCTTAGACTACTGTTTGCTTAACATACATTCAACAAATATGAACGTAAAGAGGACAAGATTTGGTACATATAAATGAATAAATTCTTTATTGATAAAAATGTCACCAAAAATGTATTACATTTTTACTCCTTATGGCATACATATCTAACAATCTCCCACTTGCACTAAGTGAGTAAATACAGCAAATCTTGCATCCCCATAGCTTCCACATATTTCTCAAAGACTCTCCCTGTAAGTGTCTTCGTAAATGGATCAGCTAAATTATCCTCTGACGTGATCTTGCACACCGTGACATGCCCGCCCTCAACGAAGTCCTTTATCACATGATACTTTTGATCAATATGTTTACTCTTCTTGTGAAATCTTGGTTCCTTAGCATTAGCTACCGCCGCACTGTTATCACAATACAGTGATACCGCCTTATCCATGCCAGGAACAACCTCAAGATCCCCAAGGAACTTGCAGAGCCACATTGCTTCTTTCGAAGCATCACTAGCTACCACATACTTGGCCTCCATCGTTGAATCCAAAGTGCAATCTTGCTTCTTACTTCTCCAACTGATGGGACCGCCACCCAGAGTAAACACAAACCCCAAAGTCGATTTCCTAGAATCTAGACATGATTGAAAATCTGAATCAGTATATCCTAGAGTAGTTAGGTCCTCACCCGAATATACAAGCATATACCCTCGAGTCCTTCGTAGGTACTTGAAAATATGCTTTACTGCAACCCAGTGGTTCGGTCCTAGATCCGCCTGAAATTGACTTACAATCCCGACGACATAGCTAATATCTGGTCGTATACAAAGCATGGCATACATGAGACTATCCACTGCTGAAGCATAAGGCACCTTCTTCATGTATTCTCTTTCTTCATAAGACTTTGGGGAGTCTTTCTTAGAAAGAGTAATTCTAGACCTAGATGGTTGCTCACCTTTCTTGGAATCCTACATTGCAAACCTCCTGAGAATTTTATCTATGTAGCCAGCTTGTGACAAAGCTATCATTTTGTTCTTCCTATCCTGAAAGATCTAGATACCGAGAACAAAATTAGCCTCATCCAAGTCCTTTATGTCAAACTACTTGGTCAACCATAATTTGACCAATGACAACGCCCCAACGTCATTGCCAATTAGCAGAATGTCATCTACATAGAGTAGTAGAAAAACCACCTTCCTAGCCTTTATGTGTTTATAAACACATGGTTCATCCACATTTTGTGAGAACCCATAAGTCTTGATCACCTGATCAAATCTTATGTTCCAAGAACGAGAAGCCTGCTTAAGTCCATAAATTGACTTTAGCAGCTTACAAACCTTACCCTCTTGACCCGTGACCTTGAACCCATCTAGCTGTTTGATATAAATGGACTCATCAAGATTGCCATTTAGAAAAGCCGTCTTGACATCCATCTGCCAAATCTCATAGTCGAGGGCGACAGCTATGGATAAGAGAATCCGGATGGACTTAAGCATGGCTATAGGTGAAAAGGTTTCCTCATAATCGATTCCTTTCTTTTGCATATAACCCTTAGCTACCAGTCTAGCCTTAAAGGTTTCAACCTTTCCATCCACTCCTCTTTTCCTCTTGTAGATCCACTTACACCCTATGGGTTTACCCCTTCGGGAAGATCCACAAGCTCCTAGACCTGATTAGTCTCCATAGACTTCATCTCTATGTTCATGGCCTCTGTCCAGAGTTTTGAATCAACATCCTCCATAGCTTCTGCATAAGTATAAGGATCCCTGTCATGTTCATTTGGTTCAGCCAAGAAGACCTCCCCATTGAACATATACCTCTCAGGTTGATGCCTGATCCTCCCACTACGCCGAAGCCCCTGAGATTGTTGTTCAAGTTTGTTTGGTTTTTCTACACTGATCAGAACGGTTTCATTTGGAACCTGCGGAGTGATTTGATCACTTCTTAACTCCTCAAGCACTACTTTTCTTTGAGGTTTAAAGTCGTCCATGTAACTCTCCTCAAGGAAAGTTGCATTAGTAGAAACCATGACTTTATTTTCCTTCGGGTTATAAAAATAACTCCCTTTAGTCCCTTTTGGATATCCTATAAACACGCAAACTTCTGAATGTGCTTCGAACTTATTCGGATCCTTAAACAGGACATGAGCCAGACATCCCCATATGCGAATATGGTTTAAGGATGTCTTCCTTCTTGTCCACAACTCGTGAGGAGTTTTAGGGACCGATTTTGAAGGCACATTGTTCAAAAGATAACATGCAGTTTGTAGTGCATATCCCCAAAAAGATAAAGGTAATGATGAATAACTTATCATGGACATGACCATGTCCAACAAAGTCCTATTTCTTCTCTCCGCTACGCCATTCTGCTGCGGAGTGCCCGGTGTAGTCAAATGGGATAAAATCCCATTCTCTAACAAGTGTCCCAAGAACTCATCAGAAAGGTATTCTCCACCTCGATCGAATCAAAGTGCCTTTATGGGTCTACCCAATTATTTTTCCACTTCAGCCCGAAACTCCCTGAACTTGTCAAAAGTTTTGCTTTTGTGGTGCATCAGGCACACATACCCATATCTTGAGTAATCATCAATAAAAGTGACGAAGTACTCATACCCTCCTCGTGCTCGGATGTTCATCGGTCCTCAAACATCACTATGCACAAGTTCTAGAACCCCTTCGGCCCTATTGCCTTTAGACCTGTATGGTCTTTTGGTCATTTTACCCTCCAAACAAGATTCACATTGAGGTATAGATTCTACCTTTAAGGGACTTAAAGGTCCATCCCTTACCAACCTTTGAATCCTATTCAGGTTAATGTGACCAAGGCACAAATGCCAAAGATAAGTCTTATTAGAGTGGGAAGTTTTAAGTCTTTTAGAGTTATTATCATTCATTTCAGCATTAAGCAATAAGTCCATCTTAGGTTTGATAAAATATAGATTATTTTGCATCCAACCAGAACAGATAAAAGATTTGTTTTTACAAATCACCACTTTTTCATTAAAAGATACCACGTAGGAGTCTTTAAATAAACAAGATACAGAAATTAAATTCCTTTTAAATTTAGGAACATAAGAACAATCTTGCAAAAATATTCCTATAGTTATCAAAGTAAAGATGGACATCTCCCACTGCTTCCGCTGGGATCAAGGATCCATCGCCCATCCAAAGCGTGAAGTCTTCATGTAGTAGACTTCTCGTTTCTTTGAACCCCTGTAGAGAAACACAGACATGAATAGTTGCACCGGAATCTATGACCCAAATGTCACTGGATTCCTCAACCAAACAAGCTTCTAAATAGAGAAGATCACACCTACCTCCTTTGGAAAGGAAGTCCTTGCAATGCTTCTTCATATGCCCGACCTTTCCACAGAAGAAGCACTTAAGCTTCTTTGGGTTCTTCTTCTTCTTTTTCTTGCTCTTGGTGTTAGCAGGAATAGAAGACTTCCCATTCTTGGCCGGTTGCTTCTTTCCATTCCCAGAGTTAGAATTGGAACCAGAAGCAACTACTATGTTGGCCTCACCACCCATAGGAGACTCCCTGATCAGCAGTTCAAACTCCTACAACTGTTTCATCAGTTCTATCAAGGTCATATCCTGTCTATTGCTCAAATTAAATGTAGCTCTAAATGGAATAAATTCCTTAGACAAAGTCTCAAAGACCATAGTCATCTGAGTTTCAGCATCGATGTCGGCTCTATTGGTTTGAGCCTTAGCGAGGTAACCCATGACCAACATCATATGCTCCTTTACAGATGTCCCCGATCTCTGTCTACAGTTAAGAAGTTTTTGAAGCGCCCCTTGCCGCTTTGTTATGGCCTGGCCTCCAAACATGTCCTCAAGATTATCCAAGATCTACTTCGCACTCTCAAAATCTTGATGTTGAGCCTGCAGCACATTATTCATGCTGGCCATAACATAGCAGCGGGCCTGATCATTAGCATCTTTCCAGCGGTTATACGCTAAGAATTGCTCATTAGATGAGTCTCCCGTAGGCTCGAGAGGACAAGGGGTTCTCAGAACATATTTCAGTTTCTTAAAGAACAGGACAATATCCAGGTTCCGTTTCCAATCATTGTAATTCTCACCAGTTAATAGGTTTTTGTCGAGTGTCGATGATAAAACGTTTTTAGACATTTTTAATCCACAATAAAGAATCATATACCAAACATAAGCAAACATATCATAATAATTTAGTAAGATAACACAATCATGTAAAATCATACAAATGTGTTTATGTGTCAAAACCTTAAAAATATCACTGTTGGAAACAAAGTGCGCAGCGGAATTTTTAAAAATTTTCATCAGAGTATTTTCCAAAATACAAGTATGACATGTTATATGTATAAATTAAACAGATCTTACTAACCTCAGTATGTCGAAGAACCTCCGCGACCTGTGTAGAGAAGTAACGTTCCAGAAGAGCCTCAACCAACTGGTCTTCTTTGCTATTCTCTATCCACAACCGGAGTGAGTGTGGGCTCACACGTACAGCTCTTCCACCGGTGACTCTCCTTCCAACCAATAGAGAGAACCCAAAGCTAGTGTTCGTGATTTGTGAACAAAAGCTCTCAGGGAGTTTTCAGATGCTCATAGAAGAGTATCACTCTTAATCTCTCAAATTGATCTGAGTAAATCATTAGACTCACTCCCTTTTTATACCTATTGGTCCTTGGGGTCAGTCCATATCAGATTAGGTCTCAAAAATCGAAATAGAATCAAGTTCGGATCAATATCTGATAAGATACGCGTGAAAAACGCGTAATCTTAGCTGTCGCGGTCGGCATGCCGAACTGTGAGATAGGCAGGCCGAACTGGCCAGTTCGGCAGGCCGAACTTTCTGATCGGCAGGCCGAACTGCCGAGAAAAAATCTCCGCGAATCTTTTATTTTCCACCCGAGATTCTAAAGGATAAAGTCTCAGTTTTGATTCAAATAGCCCAATAGAAAAGATATCTGATCAAAACAAACTCTATCAAGATAATCTCTAAGAAAATAAATCAATTCAAATAATTCTACAAGTTTATCTTGTTCTAATTGTCCAAAATTAAAACAACCGATAAACAGACAAGAATTATCCGAACGCCATAATTCAACAAGTTCATCTTGAACTAATTTCTTACAAAATTAATTCAACCGATAAACAGACATGAATTATTTGATTCTTATAAATTTTAAACCAATCTGATAAATCCGACATAAGTCACCAATTATTGGAAAAGCACGCCGTGTCGTTACAGGACTTTGTGAGCTAGCAAAGGGGACCAAAATGGACCTATAAAGTTCAAGCTCATGATAATTATGAAACCCAATATCCCAGATATACATTTCACAATTATCAACTCCAACGCTACTCCACTAAAAGCTTGGAGCTGCACTCTCGAACTTTACAGAATTACGAAGCTCGTGTAGCTAAGTCTCCATGACATATCATAGTGTATCGCATCCCCATATGATCATCCATAATCGGCTTAAGGACAAGTTCTGTCTTACCTTCCCGATTATTTTTATCTTACGTTCCATTGTCTCACCATTAGAAAACTTACCATCCAAAGATAGTATACCATTCGGTTACACCTATGTATCCAAATGGTTGAGCGCTCCAGTTTTCCAATTACAGGACAACGCATATAAGAGGATATCATTACTCCTAAAGAGGAGCTATGGATTCCATATCTATGAATAACAAGTCTACGCTATCAAGAGTCATGCCTCCAACGTACCGGCATGCATGCCACTATAGAGATGTGGGAGTCACCCATTGGTACATCAAAAGACACAAGTCGAGACAACGGGCCCATTATTCATCTCAGGATTAAGATACAATACAAACGACTGTCTAAAGTGAATCGATTTGCCAAGACAGAATTATTAATCCAAATCAATTCACTTTATGTCCCGATCCAACACATCGTCACCTATGACAACGCGCCAATGTTTCTATTCACGGAGTCCAACTCCGATGGCCAAGACAAACCATCTCCCAAAAGGGATATAGACAACATAACAATCTTTACATGAATAAAGCGCCCAACTTTATTCCCTCGATTGCGGATCATATATTTTAGACCATCACCTTAAGAGTCGTGTCTACCGCATAATCATCCCATCATATGCCCAACTCTTAAGGTTTAGACTGACAGTCTCAGACTACTGTTTGCTTATCATACATTCAACGAATATGAACGTAAAGAGGACAATATTTGGTATATATAAATGAATAAATTCTTTATTGATAAAAATGTCTCCAAAAACGTATTACATTTTTACTCCTTAGAGCATACATGTCTAACAATCTCCCACTTGCACTAAGTGAGTAAATACTGCAAATTTCGCATCCCCATAGCTTCCACATGCCTTTCGAAGACTCTCCCAGAAAGTGTCTTCGTAAATGGATCAGCTAAATTGTCCTCTGACGCGATCTTGCACACCGTGACATGCCCGCTCTCAACGAAGTCCTTTATCACATGATACTTCCGATCAATATGCTTACTCTTCTTGTGAAATCTTGGTTCCTTAGCATTAGCTACCGCCGCACTGTTATCACAGTACAGTGATACCGCTTTATCCATACCAGGAACTACCTCAAGATCCCCAAGGAACTTGCGGAGCCACACTGCTTCTTTCGAAGCATCACTAGCCGCCACATACTCGGCCTCCATCGTTGAATCCGAAGTGCAATCTTGCTTCGCACTTCTCCAACTGATGGCACCGCCACCCAGAGTAAACACAAACCCTGAAGTCGATTTCCTAGAATCCAGGCAGGATTGAAAATCCGAATCAGTGTATCCTAGAGGAGTTAAATCCTCACCCGAATACACAAGCATATACCCTCGAGTCCTTCTCAGGTACTTGAAAATATGCTTTACCGCAACCCAATGGTTCGGTCCTGGATCCGCCTGAAATCGACTCACAATCCCGACCGCATAGCTAATATCCGGTCGAGTGCAAAGCATGGCATACATGAGACTACCCACTGCCGAAGCATAAGGCACCTTCTTCATGTATTCTCTTTCTTCATAAGACTTTGGAGAGTCCTTTTTAGAAAGAGTAATTCCAGACCTAGATGGTTGCCCACCTTTCTTGGAATCCTGCATTGCAAACCTCCTGAGAATTTTATCTATGTAGCAGGCCTGTGACAAAGCTATCATTTTGTTCTTCCTATCCCGCAAGATCTGGATACCGAGAACAAAATTAGCCTCACCCAAGTCCTTCATGTCAAACTGCTTGGTCAACCATAATTTGACCGATGACAACGCCCCAACGTCATTGCCAATTAGCAGAATGTCATCTACATAGAGTAGTAGAAAAACCACCTTCCCATTCTTAATGTGTTTGTAAACACATGGTTCATCCACATTTTGTGAGAACCCATAAGTCTTGATCACTTGATCAAATCTTATGTTCCAAGAACGAGAAGCCTGCTTAAGTCCATAAATAGACTTTAGCAACTTACAAACCTTACCCTCTTGACCCGCGACCTTGAACCCGTCTGGTTGTTCCATATAAATGGACTCATCAAGATAGCCATTTAGAAAAGCCGTCTTGACATCCATCTGCCAAATCTCGTAGTCGAGAGCGGCAGCTATGGACAAGAGAATCCGGATGGACTTAAGCATGGCTACAGGCGAAAAGGTTTCCTCATAATCGATTCCTTCCTTTTGCGTATAACCCTTAGCTACCAGTCTAGCCTTAAAGGTTTCGACCTTTCCATCCACTCCTCTTTTCCTCTTGTAGATCCACTTACACCCTATGGGTTTTACCCCTTCGGGAAGATCCACAAGCTCCCAGACCCGATTAGTCTCCATAGACTTCATCTCAATGTTCATGGCCTCTGTCCAGAGTCTTGAATCAACATCCTCCATAGCTTCTGCGTAAGTATAAGGATCCCTGTCATGTTCATCCGGTTCAGCCAAAAAGACCTCCCCATTGAACATATACCTCTCAGGTTGACGCCCGATCCTCCCACTACGCCGAAGCCCCTGTGGTTGTTGTTCAGGTTTGTTTGGTTTTTCTACACCGATCGGAATGGTTTCGTTCGGAACCTCCGGAGTAAACGGATTACCCCTCAACTCCTCAAGCACCACTTTGCTTTGAGGTTTAAAGTCGTTCATGTAACTCTCCTCAAGGAAAGTTGCATTAGTTGAAACCACGACTTTATTTTCCTTTGGGTTATAAAAATAACCCCCTTTAGTCCCTTTTGGATATCCTACAAACACGCAAACTTCTGAACGTGCTTCCAACTTATTCGGATCCTTAAACAGGACATGAGCTGGACATCCCCATATGCGAATATGGTTTAAGGATGTCTTCCGTCTTGTCCACAACTCGTGAGGAGTTTTAGGGACCGATTTTGAAGGCACATTGTTCAAAAGATAACATGCGGTTTGTAGTGCATATCCCCAAAAGGATAAAGGCAATGATGAATAACTCATCATGGACCGAATCATGTCCAACAAAGTCCTATTCCTTCTCTCCGCTACGCCATTCTGCTGCGGAGTGCCCGGCGCAGTCAAATGGGATAAAATCCCATTCTCTAACAAGTGTCCCAAGAACTCATCAGAAAGGTATTCCCCACCTCGATCAGATCGAAGTGCCTTTATGGGTCTACCCAATTGCTTTTCCACTTCAGCCCGAAACTCCCTGAACTTATCATAAGTTTCGCTTTTGTGGTGCATTAGGTACACATACCCATATCTTGAGTAATCGTCAATAAAAGTGACGAAGTACTCATACCCTCCTCGTGCCCGGATGTTCATCGGTCCGCAAACATCACTATGCACAAGTTCTAGAACCCCTTCGGCCCTATTGCCCTTAGACCCGTATGGTCTTTTGGTCATTTTACCCTCCAAACAAGACTCACATTGAGGTATAGATTCCACCTTTAAGTGACTTAAAGGTCCATCCCTTACCAACCTTTGAATCCTATTCAGGTTAATATGGCCAAGGCGCAAATGCCAAAGATAAGTCTTATTAGAGTGAGAAGTTTTAAGTCTTTTTGAGTCATTATCATTTATCTCAGCATTAAGCAATAAGTCCATCTTAGGTTTGATAAAATATAGATTATTTTGCATCCATCCAGAACAGATAAAAGATTTGTTTTTACGAATCACCACTTTTTTATTAAAAGATACCACGTAGGAGTCTTTAAATAAAGAAGATACAGAAATTAAATTCCTTTTAAATTTAGGAACATAAAAACAATCTCGCAAAATTAAACTCCTATAATTATCAAAACAAAGATGGACATCTCCCACTGCTTCCGCTGAGACCAAGGATCCATCGCCCATCCGAAGCGTTAAGTCTTCACGAAGTAGACTTCTCGTTTCTTTGAATCCCTGCAGAGAAACACAAACATGATTAGTTGCACCGGAATCTATGACCCAAATGTCACTGGATTCCTCAACCAAACAAGTTTCTAAATATAGAAGATCACACCTACCTCCCTTGGAAAGGAAGTCCTTGCAATGCTTCTTTATATGCCCGACCTTACCACAGAAGAAGCACTTAAGCTTCTTTGGGTTCTTCTTCTTCTTCTTCTTGCTCTTGGTAGCAATAGGAATTGAAGACTTACCACTCTTGGCCCGTTGCTTCTTTCCATTCCCAGAGTTAGGATTGGAACCAGAAGCAGCTACCATATTGGCCTCTCCACCAGCAGGAGACTCCCTGATCAGCAGTTCAAACTCCTGTAACTGTTTCATCAGTTCTGTCAAGGTCATATCCCGTCTATTGCTCAAATTAAAAGTAGCTCTAAACGGAATAAATTCCTTAGACAGAGTCTCAAAGACCATAGTCATCTGAGTTTCAGCATCGATGTCGGCTCCATTGGTTTGAGCCTCAGCGAGGTAACCCATGACCAACATCATGTGCTCCTTTACAGATGTCCCCGGTCTCTGTCTACAGTTTAAGAGTTTCCGAAGCGCCCCTTGCCGCTTTGTTATGGCCTGGCCTCCAAACATATCCTCAAGATTATCCAAGATCTGCTTCGCAGTCTCATAATCCTGATGTTGAGCCTGCAGCACGTTATTCATGCTAGCCATAACATAGCAGCGGGCCTGATCATTAGCATCTTTCCAGCGTTCGTACGCTTGGAATTGCTCATTAGTTGAGTCTCCCGTAGGCTCGGGAGGACAAGGAGTTGTCAGTACATATTTCAGTTTCTCAAAGGATAGGACGATGTCCAGGTTCCGTTTCCAATCATTATAGTTCTCACCGGTTAATTGGTTTTTGTCAAGTATCGATGATAAAGCGTTTTTAGACATTTTCAATCTACAATAAAGAATCATATACCAAACATAAGCAAACATATTTAATAATTTAGTAAGATAACACAATCATGTAAATTATACAAATGTGTTTATGTGTCAAAACCTTGAAAATATCACAACCTTACAACGATAATTCCCAACTCAGAATTCAACAAGCTCCTAGGGGAGTCATGCCAAATTCAATCAGGAACACGGATCCCCTCCTGATTAATATATGCCATCCAGGACCCGTATGATCCAGCATATACTAATAATCGTTTCTTTGGCCATTAATTTTATTAACAGAGCTCCTAGGGGAGGTTAATAATAAAATTAACGTGAGTGTATAACCACCGTTTCAATATTTTATCCATGATTTATAATCACCACCTAGGGGTGTGCAACCATAAATCATACTAAAATACCTTATCCTTTTAGAGATCCAATCTGGTACATAATAGAAATCCCTTCCTAGGGGTTGGGACCATCATGTTCTTCCTATGGACCAACGATGGAGGCCTTAGGTTCTCTCTTCGAAAACCTTCTCCCACTCAATCTTTTGAAGTCAAGGTTTTATTTTAAAATTATGCATGAACAATTTTAATATGAGCGGCACTCCCTATTCTATATGACATGTTATCAATATACATGGTAAATCATATTATAATGCAGACAAGCAAAGCAATCAAGCAAAGCTACAAGCATAATAATAATAACCGTAATATTATGGTTCCACCCTAGAGAATAGAAAAACTAAGATTACAAGAGAATAATCGAGACATTTATCGATTCTTCATCCTTGAATCCTCAAGCTGTATCCTTCTTCATGTAATATCCATCTTCAAGTCCTCAATCCCGTATGAATCGAACACTTCATATTTCCGGTCATATCCAAATTTAATGTTTCTCAGAATCGTCCCAAAAATAAAATTAAAACTGCACCAAAAATTGCACCTTTTCTGGACACCTGGATGCTCTCTGTCGGCAGGCCGATCTAGGTGATCGGTCTGCCGATCATGGTGGTTCGGCCTGCCGAACATGAAGGTTCGGCCTGCCGGCAGAGCACCAAAATTTCTGCCCCACTGTCGGCCTGCCGGACCGTACGTCCGGCCTGCCGGTCTGTGACCTTCGGCCTGCCGAACTGTGAGGTCCGGCATGCCGACCGAGCAGAAAACACTCAATCCAGAAAATACAATTTTAATGCAATTCATCAATTTTATTTTCAACAATTCAAAAACACAAAATTAGAGACCCAGGAAATACCTGGAGGCACCATCATCTATCTTCAAGATCCGACTTCTCGTTCCGTCTTCTCCGAATAATTATTTAATTACAAAATTCTTACAAATTAAAAATTAAATAACAATTCCTAGACGGAGATGATAGTCTGCAATCTAATTACATGAAAAACCTAGATACACATTCTAACCTCTAAGGAACCATAACCGGTATTAATTAATTAATAAATAATTAAACAACAATTTAATCAACCATAATTAATTAATAAGCATTCACCACATAATCCATGACAACATATATATTATATAGAAACCTAGAGTGCCATCTCTCTATAAAATTCGATTCAAGCATAGGAGAGATTAAGATCACAAAATTTATGCATATAACATGATCACAAACTTGCAAATTTATGTAAAAACCTCGGCTCTGATACCAATTGTTGGAAACAAAGTGTGCAGCGGAATTTTTAAATTTTCATCAGAGTATTTTCCAAAATACAAGTATGACATGTTATATGTATAAATTAAACAGATCTTACTAACCTCAGTATGTCGAAGAACCTCCGCGACCTGTGTAGAGAAGTAACGTTCCAGAAGAGCCTCAACCAACTGGTCTTCTTTGCTATTCTCTATCCACAACCGGAGTGAGTGTGGGCTCACACGTACAGCTCTTCCACCGGTGACTCTCCTTCCAACCAATAGAGAGAACCCAAAGCTAGTGTTCGTGATTTGTGAACAAAAGCTCTCAGGGAGTTTTCAGATGCTCATAGAAGAGTATCACTCTTAATCTCTCAAATTGATCTGAGTAAATCATTAGACTCACTCCCTTTTTATACCTATTGGTCCTTGGGGTCAGTCCATATCAGATTAGGTCTCAAAAATCGAAATAGAATCAAGTTCGGATCAATATCTGATAAGATACGCGTGAAAAACGCGTAATCTTAGCTGTCGCGGTCGGCATGCCGAACTGTGAGATAGGCAGGCCGAACTGGCCAGTTCGGCAGGCCGAACTTTCTGATCGGCAGGCCGAACTGCCGAGAAAAAATCTCCGCGAATCTTTTATTTTCCACCCGAGATTCTAAAGGATAAAGTCTCAGTTTTGATTCAAATAGCCCAATAGAAAAGATATCTGATCAAAACAAACTCTATCAAGATAATCTCTAAGAAAATAAATCAATTCAAATAATTCTACAAGTTTATCTTGTTCTAATTGTCCAAAATTAAAACAACCGATAAACAGACAAGAATTATCCGAACGCCATAATTCAACAAGTTCATCTTGAACTAATTTCTTACAAAATTAATTCAACCGATAAACAGACATGAATTATTTGATTCTTATAAATTTTAAACCAATCTGATAAATCCGACATAAGTCACCAATTATTGGAAAAGCACGCCGTGTCGTTACAGGACTTTGTGAGCTAGCAAAGGGGACCAAAATGGACCTATAAAGTTCAAGCTCATGATAATTATGAAACCCAATATCCCAGATATACATTTCACAATTATCAACTCCAACGCTACTCCACTAAAAGCTTGGAGCTGCACTCTCGAACTTTACAGAATTACGAAGCTCGTGTAGCTAAGTCTCCATGACATATCATAGTGTATCGCATCCCCATATGATCATCCATAATCGGCTTAAGGACAAGTTCTGTCTTACCTTCCCGATTATTTTTATCTTACGTTCCATTGTCTCACCATTAGAAAACTTACCATCCAAAGATAGTATACCATTCGGTTACACCTATGTATCCAAATGGTTGAGCGCTCCAGTTTTCCAATTACAGGACAACGCATATAAGAGGATATCATTACTCCTAAAGAGGAGCTATGGATTCCATATCTATGAATAACAAGTCTACGCTATCAAGAGTCATGCCTCCAACGTACCGGCATGCATGCCACTATAGAGATGTGGGAGTCACCCATTGGTACATCAAAAGACACAAGTCGAGACAACGGGCCCATTATTCATCTCAGGATTAAGATACAATACAAACGACTGTCTAAAGTGAATCGATTTGCCAAGACAGAATTATTAATCCAAATCAATTCACTTTATGTCCCGATCCAACACATCGTCACCTATGACAACGCGCCAATGTTTCTATTCACGGAGTCCAACTCCGATGGCCAAGACAAACCATCTCCCAAAAGGGATATAGACAACATAACAATCTTTACATGAATAAAGCGCCCAACTTTATTCCCTCGATTGCGGATCATATATTTTAGACCATCACCTTAAGAGTCGTGTCTACCGCATAATCATCCCATCATATGCCCAACTCTTAAGGTTTAGACTGACAGTCTCGGACTACTGTTTGCTTATCATACATTCAACGAATATGAACGTAAAGAGGACAATATTTGGTATATATAAATGAATAAATTCTTTATTGATAAAAATGTCTCCAAAAACGTATTACATTTTTACTCCTTAGAGCATACATGTCTAACAATCACAACCTTACAACGATAATTCCCAACTCAGAATTCAACAAGCTCCTAGGGGAGTCATGTCAAATTCAATCAGGAACACGGATCCCCTCTTGATTAATATATGCCATCCAGGACCCGTATGATCCAACATATATTAATAATCGTTTCTTTGGCCATTAATTTTATTAATAGAGCTCCTAGGGGAGGTTAATAATAAAATTAACGTAAGTGTATAACCATCATTTCAATATTTTATCCATGATTTATAATCACCACCTAGGGGTATGCAACCATAAATCATGATAAAATACCTTATCCTCTCAGAGATCCAATCTGAAACATGATAGAAATCCCTTCCTAGGGGTCGGGACCACCATGTTCTTTCTATGGACCAACGATAGAGGCCTTAGGTTCTCTCTTCAAAAGCCTTCTCCCACTCAATCTTTTGAAGTCAAGGTTTTATTTTAAAATTATGCATGAACAATTTTAATATAAGCGGCACTTCCTATTCTATATGACATGTTATCAATATACATGGCAAATCATATTATAATGCAGACATGCAAAGCAATCAAGCAAAGCTACAAGCAAAATAATAATAACCGTAATATTATGGCTCCATCCTAGAGAATAGAAAACTAAGATTACAAGAGAATAATCGAGACATAAATCAATTCTTCATCCTTGAATCCTCAAGTTGTATCCTTCTTCACATAATTCCCATCTTCAAGTCTTCAATCCCGTATGAATCAAATACTTCATATTTTCAGTCATATCCAAATTTAATGTTTCTCAGAATCATCTCAAAAATAAAATTAAAATTGCACCGCAAAAAATTACACCTTTTATGGGAATTTTTCAGCTCTCGGTCGGCAGGCCGATCTGGGTGATCGGCCTGCCGGTCATGCTTCATTGGCATACTGATCAAAAAGATCGGCCTGCCGACCCATGAAAGTTCGGCATGCCAAACTGGAAGTTTGGCCTGCCGACAAAGCCAGCCTATTTCTACCCCACTATCGGCCTGCCAAACCACACGTCCGGCCTTACCGATCTGTGACCATCGGCCTGCCGAATTGAAGGTTTGGCATGTCGACCAAGCAGAACTCTCCTTTCTAGAAAATACAATTTTAATGCAATTCATCAATTTTATTTTTAACAATTCAAAAACATAAAATTAGAGACACAAGAAATACCTAGGTGCGCCATCATCGATCTTCTAGATCTGACTTCTCGATCCATCTTCTTCGAATAATTATTTAATTACAAAATTCTTATAAATATAAAATTAATTAACAATTCCTAGACAGAGATGATAGTCCGCCATCTAATTACATGAAAAACCTAGATACATATTCTAACCTCTAAGGAACCATAATCGGTATAAATTAATTAAATAACAATTTAATAAACCATAATTAATTAATGAACATTCACCACATAATCCATGACAACATATATAATTATATAGAAACCTAGAGTGCCAACTCTTTTTATAAAATTAAATTCAAGCATAGGAGAGATTAAGATCACAAAATTTATACATACAGTATGATCACAAACTTGTAAATTTATGTAAAAATCACGGCTCTGATACCAATTGTTGGAAAAATTAGGTGTGAGGTACGCAGCGAAAATTTTAAAAATTTTAACATCAGAGTATTTTTTCAAAACACAAGTTTGACATGCTACATGTATAAATTAAACAGATCTTGCTAACCTCTGTGTGTCGAAGAACCTCTGCAATCCGTGAAGAGAAATAACGTTCCAGAAGAGCCTCAACCAACTAGTCTTCTTTGTTATTCTCTATCCACGATCAGAGTGAGTGTGGGCTCACATGTACAGCTCTTCCACCGGTGACTCTCCTTTCAACCAATCGAGAGAACCCAAAGCTTAGTGTTCATGATTTGTGAACAAAAGCTCTCAGGGAGCTTTCAGATGCTCACCAGAAGAGTATCACTTTTAATCTCTCAATTGATCTGAGTAACTCATGAGACTTACTCCCTTTATATAGTGATTGGTCCTGGGGTCAGTCCTTATCAGATTAGGTCTCAAAAACTAGAAATAGAATCAAGTTTGGATCAATATCTGATAAGATCTGCGTGAAAACATGTAATCTTATCTCTTGCTGATCGGCAGGCCGAACAGCCTGATCGGTAGGCCGAACAGGCCCCATCGGCAGGCCAAACATGTAGATCAACAGGTCGAACTGCCACGTAAGTATCTCCGCGAATCTTTTATTTTCCACCCAAGATTCTATAGGATAAAGTCTCAGTTTTGATTCAAATAACTCAATAGAGAAGTTATCTGATCAAAAACAAACTTTATCAAGATAATCTCTAAGAAAATAAATCAATTCACAATAATTCTACAAGTTTATCTTGATTTAATTTATCTAATTAAATCAACCGATAAACAGACAAGAATTATCCGATCCTAATAATTCAACAAGTTTATCTTAAATTAATTTTATTACAAAATTAATTTAACCAATAAACAGACATGAATTATTTGATTCTTTCAAATTTAAACCAATCCGATAAATCTGATATAAGTCACCAATTATTAAAAAAGCACGCCGTATCATTACAGGATTTTGCGAGCTAGCAAAGGGGACCAAAATGGACATATAAAGTTCAAGCTCTCGATAATTATGAAACCTAATATCCCAGATATACATTTCACAATTATCAACTGCAACACTACTCCACTAAAAGCTTGGAGCTGCACTCTCGAACTTTATAGAATTACGAAGCCCATATAGCTAAGTCTCCATGACATATCAAAGTGTATCGTATCCCCATATGATAATCCATAATTAGCTTAAGGACAAGTTCTGTCTTACCTTCCCGATTATTTTTATCTTACGTTCTATTATCTCACCATTAGAAAACTTACCATCCAAAGATAGTATACCATTCGGTTACACCTATGTATCCAAATGGTTGAGCACTCCAGTTTTCCAATTGCAGGATAACATATATAAGAGGATATCATTACTCCTAAAGAGGAGCTATGGATTCCATATCTATGAATAACAAGTCTACGCTATCAAGAGTCATGCCTCCAACGTACATGTATGCATACCACTATTGAGATGTGGGAGTCACCCTTTGGTACATCGAAAGACACAAGTCGAGACAACGGGCCCACTATCCATCTCAGGATTAAGATACAATATAAATGATTGTCTAAAGTGAATCGATTTGCTAAGATAGAATTATTAATCTAAATCAATTCACTTTGTGTCCCGATCCAACACATCATCACCTATGACAATGTGCCAATGTTTCTATTCACAGAGTCCAACTTCGATGGTCAAGACAAACCATCTCTCAATAGGGATATAGACAACATAACAATCTTTGCATGAATAAAGCGTCCAACTTTATTCCCTCGATTGCGGATCATATGTTTTAGACCGTCACCTTAAGAATCGTGTCTTTCGCATAATTAGTCCATCATATGCCCAATTCTTAATGGTTTAGACTGATAGTCTCAAACTATTGTTTGCTTAATATACATTCAACAAATATGAACGTAAAGAGGACAAGATTTGGTACATATAAATGAATAAATTCTTTATTGATAAAAATGTCTCCAAAAACGTTTCACATTTTTACTCCTTAGGGCATACATATCTAACACTTTATTTTTGTATCTACAAGTTTTATCCTTCTTCATGTAGCATCTATATTCAATTCTTCAATCCCTCATAAATCAAATGCTTTATATTTTCGGTCATCATCAAATTTCATATTTCTTAGAATTGTTTCAAAAATAAAATCAAAACTACATTGAAAACACACATTTTGTGGAAACGTACTGCTTTTTGTTGGCCTGTTGAACTTGATCAACAGCCTGCCAGTCTTAACCATTGGCACGCCAAACCTATAGGTTTGGCCTACTGCTAGAGCTAAAAGAATTCTCCCTCGCGGACAGCCTGCTAAACTAGAAGTTTGGCCTATTGGTCCACGACCATCGACTTGTTAAAGATGAGGGTTTGGCCTGCTGACCGAGCTAAATTCACTTTTTTCTAGAAAATAGTTTTTAATCAGTTTTTCAATCTTATTTTCAACAATGTAAAATCATAAAAAAATTTTAGAAACTCAAGAAAAACAGTGGAACTCCTATCATCTCCATCTTTTAGATTTGTCTTCACTTTGAATGATTATTTCATTACAAAATTTTACAAATTTTAAATTACAATAATAATTTCTAGATGTTGATGATAGACCATCATCTAATTACATTAAAAACCTAGATATACATTTTAACCTCTAAGGAACCATAATCGGCATAAATTAATAAATAAATATATAATAATTTAATCAACCATAATTAATTAACAAACATTCACCATATAATATTCTGATAACATTTATTTTAATTATATAGAAACCCTAAAGTGCTAGCTCTCTAAAAAAATTAAATTCAAGTGTAGGAGAGAATAAGATCGCATAATATATATATATATATATAGGTTGACCACAAACTCGTAAATTTATGTAAAAACTATGTCTCTGATACCAATTGTTGGAAAATGAGTATGTAGTAGAATTTTAAAAATTTTAAAATAGAGTATTTTTCAAAACACAAGTTAGACATGTTATATATATAAATTAATGACAGATCTTACTAACCTTTTGTATACTAAAGTAGGCTCGTATCTGTATAGAGAAGAACGTTCCAGAAGAGTCTCAACCAACTGGTCTTCTTTGCTATTCTCTATCCATGATTGGAGTGTGGGTAGCTACACGTCGTACAGCTCTTCCCCCAATGATTTTCCTTCTAACCACTTGAGAAGACTTAAAGCTAAGATTCTTGATTGTAAACAATAGATCTCAGGGAGTTTTAGAGTTTCTCATACTAGAGTACTTACTCTATGCTTCTCAATTGATCTAAATAACTAAGAACACTCACTCCTTATTTATAATGGTCGAATTTGGGATCAATCCCTATGAGATAAGGCCAAAATTTGAATCTAAATAAACTTCTGATGAAAAACACGTCTAAAAAGCGTATACAGATTATCGCACGATCGGCAGGCCAAACTTTCCCATTGGCCTACTGAAGTTACTCTATCGGTAAGCTGAACTAATGCATCAGCTTGCCGAACTTACGATAATTTGATCCCTAAGAATATCCTATTTTTCACATGAGATTCTTAGATAGAGCCTTAGTTTTAATTCAAATAACCCAATAGGCTTTTAGTGGAGTAGCGCTAGAGTTGATAATTTTAAAATATGTATATGAGATATTGTATTTTATAATTATAGGAGCTTGAACTATATAGGTCCATCGGGTTCTCTTTGCTAGCTCATAATAAATCCTATAACGATACGATATGTTTTTCCTACATAATGGTGACTTATGTTAAATTATTAGATTGACTAAAATTCGATAAGATTGGATAGTTTATGTTAGTTTATCTATTAAATTAAATTTGTAAATTAATTCAAGACTAAGCTAACCATCCATGACATATCATGATGTGTTACATCCCTATAGAATATTCATAATTGGCTTAAGGATGAATTTCGCTTTGCCATTTTAATTATTTTTATCTTATGTTCCATTATCACACCATTGGAATACTAAGTGTCTATAGATAGTATACCATTTAATTACACTTATGTATCCAAATTATTGAGCACTCTAGTGTTCCAATTATAGAATAATGCATGTAAAAGAATATTATTAACACTAGAAAAAGAGCTATAGATTCCATATATATGAATAACAAGTCTATACAATCAAGAGTCATGTCTCTAACATACCAGTATACGTACCATCATTAAGTCAGGATGTCATCTTTTGGTACATCAAAAGATATAAGTCAAGAATATAGGCTTATTTGTCATTTCAAGATTAAGACACAACGCATATGATTGTCTAAAATGAATTGATTTGCACAAATATAATTATTAATCCAAATTAATTCAACTTTATGTCCTGATCCAATATATCATTACCTACAACAATGCACTGATGTTTCTACTCGCGGAATCCTACTTCAATGACTAAGACATGCCATCTCCTGTTAGGGATGTAGATGACATAATAATCTTAGCATGAATAAAGTGCCTAACTTTATTCCTTCAATTGTGGATCTTATGATTTGGACTTTCACCTTTAAGTTTCATGTCTTCCGCATAATCTGTCCATCATATGCGTGATTCTTAAAAGTTGAGACCGATAGTCTTAGGCTTTTGTTTGCTTATCATGTATTCAACAAATATGAACATAAAGAGGACAACATTTGATAGATGAATAGTAAATAAACTCTTTATTGATAAAATGTCTCCAAAAATAAATTACAACATTTTACTCCTGAGGGCATCATGTCTAACATGAGCATCGACATACCTAGTAGGGAATACCACTAATCACATTTAGGTTTCATTAATTACCACATTAACACTTGCATGGTTAGTCAGTCACATAATTATTCATCTTATAACAATTCCATTATGTTCATTCCTAGTAGATACCCTGCATTGAACATTACTAAGTTCCATTCTTTTACATATATACATATTAAGATTATTCAATGTTTGTCAGTATCCATAAAAAATTGAGATTTACTCTCTTTTTACTTAATGAAACCACATAGGCGTGCTTGACAACTCTAATCATTCATTCCAAAGTCGTCAGTGAGGCGACATTAAGCCCTGAATCCTTACTAAGTCGATTCCTATATAGTGTGTTCTGAGACTTTCGATCCACGAGAGCGTCATCACCTCCCACTATTTACTTTTTAAGGTATTCGTGCTAAAGGATATAACTGCCGTCCTCTTCACGTCTTACAATTCCTCTCATAACCATTCATTTTGTTTAGAGTTAGTATTTCCTAGCCATGCTTCTCAAATTATATCAACACATATCAAATTAGTTTAATCTCGCTGTATATTATAGGACGAGTTCATATTACTATGTCATTAATAATTCATATTATAACAATTCAACATATATATATACACATATATATCTTGCAATGCAAAGAGTTGATTTTTAATTCTACAAAACCTCACAAAAGATGAGTAATAGAATCCTTACTTCTTTGGTGAATAATCTACTGATAACTTCTAGCTTACAAAACTAAGTTCACCACATAGGCTCTTAGTGCATCGTTATCCTAAGACGTATAAAAGTAACCATACTTAACTTAAATCCTAATCTATGATTATGTCAATTTACCATTTATTTTTATTAGTATGTCATAATCATTAATATGCTAAAAATATGAATATCAATTTTTCCAACTTAGTTTTAGTAAATTATGAAATAAATAAAGTAAAAATAAAATAAAAACGACCGAATTTTATTTTGGTATAAAATATGTTAGAATGGATTTTTAAAATAAATAATATGATTTTAAAATATTTAGAAATAAAATAATTAAAAAGTTTGATATTCATTAAAATAAAATTATTTGTAATTACAAACTTTATAGACAAATATTTATTATTTTAAAAACACTAGTTGTTTGATAATTATCCTTATTCTTTTGTTTGTTTTTTTTTATTTCTTCCTTGGGTTGTGGGTTCTGGGTTCGAACCTCATATGCAGCATAAAACCTGGCCTTTTTTTTAGGTAAATCTCCATTTGGAAAGATGACGTGTATTTTTTTGTGAAAGACAGATTTTCACCTGTAAATTTTTCCACAAAGAACCCAAAATCCAAATTTTGAGTTTTTCTTCAAAATCTTAGCTTTCTAACAGCTTTCTAAGTATAAAAACAATGTATAAACAATATATAATATCTATATAATATAAACTTATTTCCATAGATTTCCATACTCAAAACATAATCAAAATCTAAGTTTTAAATTTTCAAAAGCTTACCTCAAATCTAAGCTAAAAGTGTTGATTTGATCACCAAAATCTCATTGATTTGAAGCCCTGTGAGTTGCTAGGAGGATGTTTTTGTGACTTGGGTGGAAAAATAGCTTGAATCTAACTTGATGATCCTTCGGTGTTTCTCTATTATTGAGTCATTACGGGTGTAAAGAAGAAGCAAAGGAAGAAGGAAAAGAAGGAAAAAAAAAGGAAGTGAAACAAAGAAGAGGAAATGAAAGAATAAAAAGAGAAATGAATAATCACATTCCTTTAATCAAGGGGTGTTGTCTGATCTTTGTTTGAGGATAAAATAAGAAGGGAAGCATGAATTAGTCTCCATCGGAGACTTTGGTGCACAAAATGTCAAATAACATATTTGTAATTAAATAAAAGTTCTAAAGGTATTTTGGTAAATGTGCTAAATAGATGTGGGAAAATTTTAGAAAAATTAAAGATAGGTAGAATAAATAATATGGAATAAATTTTAGATGCAACAAAATTTTATAAAATTTAAATTGGCACACTAATAATTAAATCATCCTCAAAATTTCCATACAACTAAACATGACATTTTAAACAAATGTGGATATTTCTCTCTCATTACAGACTCAAGTTCCCAAGTAGTTTCCTCAACATCATGATTTCACCACATCACTTTCACTAGAGGGATTTCACGACAACGTAAGATTTTCACCTCATGATCTAGTATCTAAATTGGAACTTGCTCATAAGTCGTATCTCCCTAAATAAGGACATCTATCCATAAGTTAACATGTGACGGGTCTGGCTCATATTTTCTCAACATCGACACATGGAATACATTATGTACATGGGACAATTGAGGTTGTAGGTCTAAACGGTAAGCAAGCGATCCAATCCATTCCACAATCTTGAATGGTTCTGTATACCTTGGTGCTAGCTTACCGCTAACACCAAATCGAGATACACTATGCTTTGGTTTCACTTTCAGAAATGCATAATCTCTAACCATGAACTCTAATGGTCGCCTTCTTTTATCCGTATAACTCTTCTGTTGATTTTGAGCTATCTTAAGGTGTTCACTAATAATCCAGGTATTATCTGTTGTTTCCTTGATAAATTGAGGTATGAGATCAAGACGCTCTTCCTTTTCAGCCAAATATAGTGGAGATGTGCAAGGCTTATCATATAAAGCCTCCCATAGAGCCAATCCAATACTTGCTTGATAACTATTGTTTTATGCGAACTTAACATATAGTAACTATGTGGTCCAATTAGTTCAAAAGTCCAACACACAAGCTCAAAGCATATCCTCAAGAATATGGATGACACATTTAGATCGCCCATCTATTTGAGAATGAAAAGTAGTATCGAAGCTTAGTTGAGCTCCTAAAGTTTTCGATAATCCTCTCTAAAACTTCTATGTGAAACGGGTATCCCTATTGGAGACTATTGACATTGGTACATCATGTAATGTCACTATCTTTTTTATATACAACTTAAATAGGTTGGATATATTATAGCTTGTTCTGATTAGGATGAAGTGGGCTATTTTAGCCAAATGGCCCATAATTATCCAAACAGCATCATGTCCCATTTGAGTCCCAGGAAATCTAGTAACAAAATCCATTGTCACATGGTCCAACTTCCATTCTAGAATAGGTAGGCTTTTTAGCTCACCTCTAGGCTTTTAATGTTCTACTTCGACTTGTTGACACTGTTAGACATGTATGCCATAATGAGTAAAATGTTTATAGAGATTTTTTTATCAATAAAGAATTTATGTATTATTTATATATCAAATCTTGTCCTCTTTACATTCATATTTGTTGAATGTACGTTAAGCAAACAATAGTCTAAGACTGTCGGTCTAAACCTTTAAAAATTGGGCATATGATGGACAAATTATGCGGAAGACACGATTCTTAAGGTGACGGTCTAAATTATAAGATCCGCAATGGAAGGAATAAAGTTAGGCATTTTATGTTAGACATGTATGCCCTAAGGAGTAAAAATGTAATACGTTTTTGGAGACATTTTTATCAATAAAGAATTTATTCATTTATATATACCAAATCTTGTCCTCTTTATGTTCATATTTGTTGAATGTATCATAAGCAAACAGTAGTCTGAGACTGTCAGTCTAAACCTTAAGAATTGGGCATATGATGGACTGATTATACGGAAGACACGATTCTTAAGGTGATGGTCTAAAACATATGATCCGCAATCGAGGGAATAAAGTTGGGCGCTTTATTCATGTAAAGATTGTTATGTTGTCTATATCCCTTATGGGAGATGGTTTGTCTTGACCATCGGAGTTGGACTCCATGAATAGAAACATTGGCACGTTGTCATAGGTGACGATATGTTGGATCGGGACATAAAGTGAATTGATTTGGATTAATAATTCTGTCTTGGCAAATCGATTCACTTTAGACAATCATTTGTATTATATCTTAATCCTGAGATGAATAGTGGACCCGTTATCTCGACTTGTGTCTTTTGATGTACCAAAACGTGACACATATATCTCAATAGTGGTATGCATGTCGGTACGTTGGAGGCATGACTCTTGATAGAATAGACTTGTTATTCATAGATATGGAATCCATAGCTCCTCTTTAGGAGTAATGATATCCTCTTATATGCGTTGTCCTGTAATTGGAAAACTGGAGCGCTCAACCATTTGGATACATAGGTGTAACGGAATGGTATACTATCTTTGGATGGTAAGTTTTCTAATGGTGAGACAATGGAACGTAAGATAAAAATAATTAGGAAGGTAAGATAGAACTTGTCCTTAAGCCGATTATGGATGATCATATGGGGATACAATACACTATGATATGTCATGGAGACTTAGCTACATGAGCTTCGTAATTCTATAAAGTTTGGGAGTGCAGCTCCAAGCTTTTAGTGTAGTTGATAATTGTGAAATGTATATCTGGGATATTGGGTTTCATAATTATTATGACCTTGAACTTTATAGGTCCATTTTGGTCCCCTTTGCTAGCTCACAAAATCCTATAACGACACGGCATGCTTTTTCAATAATTGGTGACTTATGGACAAATTAGATCAAGATAAACTTGTAGAATTATTGTGAATTGATTTATTTTCTTAGAGATTATCTTGATAAAGTTTGTTTTGATCAGATAACTTCTCTATTGGGTTATTTGAATAAAAACTGAGACTTTATCCTTTAGAATCTCGGGTGAAAAATAAAAGATTCACGAAGATTTTTTCTTGGGAGTTTGGCATGCCAAATGACGTGTTCGACCTGCCGATGGGGCTTGTTTGGCCTGTCGATCAGGCTGTTCGGCCTGTCGATCAACGAGAGATAAGATTACGCATTTTCACACGGATCTTATCAGATATTGATCCGAACTTGATTCTGTTTTGAGTTTTTGAGACCTAATCTGATAAGGACTGACTCTAGGACCAATAGCTATATAAAGGGAGTGAGTCTCATGATTTACTCAGATCAATTTGAGAGATTAAGAGTGATACTCTTCTAGTGAGCATCTAAAAACTCCCTGAGAGCTTTTGTTCACAAATCACGAACACTAGCTTTGGGTTCTCTCTATTGGTTGGAAGGAGAGTCACCGGTGGAAGAGCTGTACATGTGAGCTCACACTCACTCCAATTGTGGATAGAGAATAGCAAAGAAGTCCAGTTGGTTGAGGCTTTTCTAGAACGTTACTTCTCTACACAGGTTGCGGAGGTTCTTCGGCACACAAAGGTTAGTAAGATCTATCTAATTTATACATATAACATGTCAAACTTGTGTTTTGAAAATTACTATGATGAAAATTTTTTAAAAATTCTGCTACGCACTTTGTTTCCAACAATTGATATCAGAGACATTGTTTTTATATAAATTTACAAGTTTGTGATCATGTTATATGCATAAATTTTGTGATCTTAATCTCTCCTATGCTTGAATTAAGTTTTATAGAGAGATGGCACTCTAGGTTTCTATATAATATATATGTTGTCATGGATTATGTGGTGAATATTTATTAATTAATTTTGGTTGATTAAATCATTGTTTAATTATTAATTAATTAATTAATTCATACCAGTTATGGTTCCTCAGAGGTTAGAATGTGTATCTAAGTTTTTCATGTAATTAATTGGCGGACTATCATCTCCGTCTAGGAATTGTTATTTAATTTTAAATTTGTAAAAATTTTGTAATTAAATGATTATTCAGAGAAGACGGAACGAGAAGTCGGATCTTAGAGATAGATGATGGCGCCTCCAGGTATTTCCTGAGTCTCTAATTTTATGTTTTTGAATTGTTGAAAATAAAATTGATAAATTGCATTAAAGTTGTATCTTTTGGAACAAGTTTTTTCTGCTCGGTTGGCATGTCGGACGTCATAGTTTGGCAGGCCGATGGTCACAGATCGGCAGGCCGGACGTGTGGTCTGGCAGGCCAACAGTGAGGCAGAAATTGGGGTGCTCTGCCGGCAGGCCAAACTTTTAGTTCGGCAGGCCGATGTATTAGATCGGCAGGCCGATGTATTAGATCGGCAGGCCGATGAAGCATGACCGGTAGGCCGATCATCCAGATCGGCTTGCTGACCGAGAGCTGCCAAGTGTCCAGAAAAGGTGCAATTTTCCAGTGCAGTTTTAATTTTATTTTTGGGACGATTCTAAGAAACATTAAATTTGGATATGACCAGAAATATGAAGTATTTGATTCATATGGGATTGAAGACTTGAAGATGGGTATTACATGAAGAAGGATACAGCTTGAGGATTCAAGGATGAAGAATCGATAAATGTCTCGATTATTCTCTTGTAATCTTAGTTTTCTATTCTCTAGGGTGGAACCATAATATTATGGTTATTATTATTTTGCTTGTAGCTTTGCTTGATTGCTTTGCTTGTTTGCATTATAATATGATTTACCATGTATATTGATAACATGTCATATAGGATAAGGAGTGCCACTCATATTAAAATTGTTTATGCATAATTTTAAAATAAAACCTTGATTTCAAAAGATTGAGTGGGAGAAGGTTTTCGAAGAGAGGACCTAAGGCCTCCATCATTGGTCCATGGAAGAACATGGTGGTCCCGACCCCTAGGAAGGGATTTCTATCATGTACCATATTGGATATCTGAAAGGATAAGGTATTTTAGTATGATTTATGGTTGCACACCCCTAGGTGGTGATTATAAATCATGGATAAAATATTCAAACAGTGGTTATACACTCACGTTAATTTTATTATTAACCTCCCCTAGGAGCTCCGTTAATAAAATTAATGGCCTAAGAAATGATTATTAGTATATACTAGATCATACGGGTCCTGGATGGCATATATTAATCAGGAGGGGATCCGTGTTCTTGATTGAATTTGGCATGACTCCCCTAGGAGCTTGTTGAATTCTAAGTTGGGAATTATCGTTGTAAGGTTGTGATATTTTCAAGGTTTTGACACATAAACGCATTTGTATGATTTTACATGATTGTGTTATCTTACTAAATTATTATATATGTTTGCTTATATTTGGTATATGATTCGCTTATATTTGTTCTTTGAGACTCTGCCTAAGGAATTTATTCCATTTAGAGCTACTTTTAATTTAAGTAATAGACGGGATATGACCTTGACAGAACTGATGAAATAGTTACAGGAGCTCGAATTGCTGATCAAGGGAGTCTCCTACTGGTGGTGAGGCCAACATTGTAGCTGCTTCGGGTTCCAATCCTAACTCAGGGAATGGAAAGAACCAACGGGCCAAGAACGGGAAGTCTTCTATTCCTGCTGCTACCAAGAGCAAGAAGAAGAAGAAGAAGAAGAACCCAAAGAAGCTTAAGTGCTTCTTCTGTGGTAAAGTCGGGCATATAAAGAAGCATTGCAAGGACATCCTTTCCAAGGGAGGTAGGTTTGATCTTCTATATTTAGAAACTCGTTTGGTTGAGGAATCCAGTGACATCTAGGTCATAGATTCCGGTGCAACTAATCATGTTTGTGTTTCTCTGTAGGAATTCAAAGAAGCGAGAAGTCTGCTATGAGAAGACTTAACGCTTCGGATGGGCGATGGACCCTTGGTCTCAACGGAAGCAGTGGGAGATGTCCATCTTTACATTAATAATTATAGGAATTTAATTTTGCGAGATTGTTTTTATGTTCCTATATTTAAAAGGAATTTAATTTCTGTATGTTCTTTATTCAAAGACTCCTACGTGGTATATTTTAATGAAAAAGTGGTGATTCGTAAAAATAAATCTTTTATCTGTTCTGGATGGATGCAAAATAATCTATATTTTATCAAACCTAAGATGGACTTATTGCTTAATGCTGAGATAAATGATAATGACTCAAAAAGACTTAAAAATTCCCGCTCTAATAAGACTTATCTTTGGCATTTGTGCCTTGGCCATATTAACCTGAATAGGATTCAAAGGTTGGTAAGGGATGGACCTTTAAGTCACCTAAAGGTGGAATCTATACCACAATGTGAATCTTGTTTGGAGGGTAAAATTTTTAGACATGTATGCCCTAAGGAGTAAAAATGTAATACATTTTTGGAGACATTTTTATCAATAAAGAATTTATTCATTTATATATACCAAATCTTGTCCTCTTTATGTTCATATTTGTTGAATGTATGATAAGCAGACAATAGTCTGAGACTGTCAGTCCAAACCTTAAGAATTGGGCATATGATGGACAGATTATGTGGAAGACACGATTCTTAAGGTGACGGTCTAAAACATGATCCGCAATCGAGGGAATAAAGTTGGGCGCTTTATTCATGTAAAGATTTTAATGTTGTCTATATCCCTTTTGGGAGATGGTTTGTCTTGGCCATCGGAGTTGGACTCCGTGAATAGAAACATTGGCACGTTGTCATGGGTGACGATGTGTTGGATCGGGACATAAAGTGAATTGATTTGGATTAATAATTCTATCTCGGCAAATCGATTTAGTTTAGGCAGTCATTTGTATTGTATCTTAATCCTGAGATGAATAGTGGGCCCGATGTCTCGACTTGTGTCTTTTGATGTGCCAAAGGGTGACACCCACATCTCAATAGTGGTATGCATACCGGTACGTTGGAGGCATGACTCTTGATAGCGTAGACTTGTTATTCATAGACATAGAATCCATAGCTCCTCTTTAGGAGTAATGATATCCTCTTATATGCGTTGTCCTGTAATTGGAAAACTAGAGCGCTCAACCATTTGGATACATAGGTGTAACCGAATGGAATACTTTCTTTGGATGGTAAGTTTTCTAATGGTGAGACAATGGAACGTAAGATAAAAATAATCAGGAAGGTAAGATAGAACTTGTCCTTAAGCCGATTATGGATGATCATATGGGGATACGATACACTTTGATATGTCATGGAGACTTAGCTACACGAGCTTTGTAATTCTATAAAGTTCGAGAGTGCAGCTCCAAGCTTTTAGTGGAGTAGCGTTGGAGTTGATAATTGTGAAATGTATATATGGGATATTAGGTTTCATAATTATCACGAGCATGAATTTATAGGTCCATTTTGGTCCCCTTTGCTAGCTCACAAAGTCCGGTAACGACACGGCGTGCTTTTCCAATAATTGGTGACTTATGTCGGATTTATCAGATTAGTTTAAAATTTGTAAGAATCAAATAATTCATGTCTATTTACCGGTTGAATTAATTTTGTAAGAAATTAGTTCAAGATAAACTTGTTGAATTATTGCGATCAGATAATTCTTGTCTGTTTATCGGTTGTTTTAATTTTGGACAAATTAGAACAAGATAAACTTGTAGAATTATTGTGAATTAATTTATTTTCTTAGAGATTATCTTGATAAAGTTTGTTTTGATCAGATAACTTCTCTATTGGGTTATTTGAATCAAAACTGAGACTTTATCCTTTAGAATCTCGGGTGGAAAAAAAAAGATTCGCAGAGATTTTTTCTCGGGAGTTTGGCCTGTCGGATGATGTGGTCGGCCTGTCGAACTGGCCTGTTTGGCCTGCCGATCAACGGGAGATAAGATTACGCATTTTCACGCGGATCTTATCAGATATTGATCCGAACTTGATTCTATTTCGAGTTTTTGAGATATGGACTGACCCCAGGACCAATAGGTATAAAAAGGGAGTGAGTCTCATGATTTACTTAGATAAATTTGAGAGATTAAGAGTGATACTCTTCTAGTGAGCATCTGAAAACTCCCAAAAAGCTTTTGTTCACAAATCACGAGCACTAGCTTTGGGTTCTCTCTATTGGTTGGAAGGAGAGTCACAGGTGGAAGAGCTGTACGTGTGAGCCCACGCTCACTCCGGTTGTGGATAGAAAATAGCAAAGAAGACCAGTTGGTTGAGGCTCTTTTGGAACGTTACTTCTCTACACAGGTTGCAGAGGTTCTTTGGCACACTAAGGTTAGTAAGATCTATTTAATTTATACATATGACATGTCAAACTTGTGTTTTGGAAATTACTCTGATGAAAAAATTTTAACATTTTGCTGCAAACTTTGTTTCCAACAAAAATGAACAAAAGACCATACGGGTCTAAGGGCAATAAGGCCCAAGGGGTTCTAGAAATTGTGCACAGTGATGTTTGCGGACCGATGAACATCCGGGCACGAGGAGGGTATGAGTACTTCGCCACTTTCATTGACGATTACTCAAGATATGGGTATGTGTTCCTGATGCACCACAAAAGCAAAACTTATGATAAGTTCAGGGAGTTTCGGGCTGAAGTGGAAAAGCAATTGGGTAGACCCATAAAGGCACTTCGATCTGATCGAGGTGGGGAATACCTTTCTGATGAGTTCTTGGGACACTTGCTAGAGAATGGGATTTTATCCCATTTGACTGCGCCGGGCCCTCCGCAGCAAAATGGTATAGCGGAGAGAAGGAATAGGACTTTGTTGGACATAATTAGGTCCATGATGAGTTATTCATCATTGCCTTTATCCTTTTGGGCATATGCACTACAAACCGCATGTTATCTTTTGAACAATGTGCCTTCAAAATAGGTCCCTAAAACTCTTCACGAGTTGTGGACAAGACGGAAGACATCCTTAAACCATATTCGCATATGGGGATGCCCGGCTCATGTCCTATTTAAGGATTCGAATAAGTTGGAAGCATGTTCGAAAGTTTGTGTGTTTGTAGGATATCCAAAAGGGACTAAAGGGGGTTATTTTTATAACCCAAAGGAAAATAAAGTCGTGGTTTCAACTAATGCAACTTTCCTTGAGGAGAGTTACATGGACGACTTTAAAACTTGAAGCAAAGTGGTGCTTGAGGAGTTTAGGGGTGATCCGTTCACTCCGGAGGTTCTGAACGAAACCATTCCAATCGATGTAGAAAAACCAAACAAACCTAAACAACAACCTCAGGGGCTTCGGCGTAGTGGGAGGATTGGGTGTCAACCTGAGAGGTATATGTTCAACGGGGAGGTCTTTTTGGCTGAATCGGATGAACATGACAGGGATCCTTATACTTACGCAGAAGCTATGGAGGATGTTGATTCAAGACTTTGGACAGAGGCCATGAGCATAGAAATGAAGTCTATGGAGACTAATCAGGTCTGGGAGCTTGAAGATCTTCTCGAAGGGGTAAAACCCATAGGGTATAAGTGGATCTACAAGAGGAAAAGAGGTGTGGATGGAAAGCTCGAAACCTTTAAGGCTAGACTGGTAGCTAAGGGTTATACGCAAAGGGAAGGAATCGATTATGAGGAAACCTTTTTGCCTGTAGCCATGCTTAAGTCCATCTGGATTCTTTTGTCCATAGCTGCCGCTCTCGACTACGAGATTTGGCAGATGGATGTCAAAACGGCTTTTCTAAATGGCTATCTTGATGAGTCCATCTATATGGAACAACCAGACGGGTTCAAGGTCGCGGGTCAAGAGGGTAAGGTTTGTAAGCTGCTAAAGTCTATTTATGGACTTAAGCAGGCTTCTCGTTCTTGAAACATAAGATTTGATCAAGTGATCAAGACTTATGGGTTCTCACAAAACGTGGATGAACCATGTGTTTACAAACACATTAAGGATGAGAAGGTGGTTTTTCTACTGCTCTATGTAGATGACATTCTGCTAATTGGCAATGACGTTGGGGCATCATTGTCATCGGTCAAATTATGGTTGACCAAGCAGTTTGACATGAAGCACTTAGGTGAGGCTAATTTTGTTCTCGGTATCCAGATCTTTCGGGATAGGAAGAACAAAATGATAGCTTTGTCTCAGGCCAGCTACATAGATAAAATTCTCAGGAGGTTTGCAATGTAGGATTCCAAGAAAGGTGGGGAACCATCTAGGTCTGGAATTACTCTTTCTAAGAAAGACTCTCCAAAGTCTTATGAAGAAAGAGAATACATGAAGAAGGTGCCTTATGCTTCGGCAGTGGGTAGTCTCATGTATGCCATGCTTTGCACTCGACTAGATATTAGCTATGCGGTCGGGATTGTAAGTCGATTTCAGGCGAATCCAGGACCGAACCATTTGGTTGCCGTAAAGCATATTTTCAAGTACTTGAGAAGGACTCGAGGGTATATGCTTGTGTATTCGGGTGAGGATTTAACTCCTCTACGATACACTGATTCAGATTTTCAATCTTGTCTAGATTCTAGGAAATCGACTTCAGGGTTTGTGTTTCTTTTGGTGGCAGTGCCATCGGTTGGACAAGTGCGAAGCAAGATTGCACTTTGGATTCAACGATGGAGGCCGAGTATGTGGCTGCTAGTGATGCTTCGAAAGAAGTAGTGTGGCTCCGCAAGTTCCTTGGGGATCTTGAGGTTGTTCCTAGTATGGATAAAGTGGTATCACTGTACTGCAAAAACAGTGCGGCGGTAGCTAATGCTAAGGAACCAAGATTTCACAAGAAGAGTAAGCATATTGATCGAAAGTATCATGTGATAAAGGACTTCGTTGAGGGCGGGCATGTCACGGTGTGCAAGATTGCGTCAGAGGACAATTTAGTTAATCCATTTATGAAGACACTTACTGGGAGAGTCTTCGAGAGGCATGTGGAAGCTATGGGGATGCGAAATTTGCTGTATTTACTCACTTAGTGCAAGTGGGAGATTTTTAGACATGTATGCCCTAAGGAGTAAAAATGTAATACGTTTTTGGAGACATTTTTATCAATAAAGAATTTATTCATTTATATATACCAAATCTTGTCCTCTTTACGTTCATATTCATTGAATATATGAAAAGCAAACAGTAGTCTGAGACTGTTAGTCTAAACCTTAAGAATTGGGCATATGATGGACTGATTATGCGGAAGACATGATTCTTAAGGTGATGGTCTAAAACATATGATCCGTAATCGAGGGAAAAAAGTTTGTTGCTTTATTCATGTAAAGATTGTTATGTTGTCTATATCCCTTATGGGAGATGGTTTGTCTTGACCATTGGAGTTGGACTCCGTGAATAGAAACATTAGCACATTGTCATAGGTGACGATGTGTTGGATCGGGACATAAAGTGAATTGATTTGGATTAAAAATTCTGTCTTGGCAAATCGATTCACTTTAGACAGTCATTTGTATTGTATCTTAATCCTGAGATGAATAGTGGGCCCGTTATCTCGACTTGTGTCTTTTGATGTACCAAAGGGTGACACCCACATCTCAATAGTGGTATGCATGTCGGTACGTTGGAGGCATGACTCTTGATAGCGTAGACTTGTTATTCATAGATATGGAATCTATAGCTCCTCTTTAGGAGTAATGATATCCTCTTATATGCGTTGTCCTGTAATTGGAAAACTGGAGCACTCAACCATTTAGATACATAGGTGTAACCAAAATGGTATACTATCTTTGGATGGTAAGTTTTCTTATAGTTAATCAATGGAACCTAAGATAAAAATAATCAGGAAGGTAAGACAGAACTTGTCCTTAAGCCGATTATGGATGATCATATGGGGATACAATACACTATGATATGTCATGGAGACTTAACTACACAAGCTTCGTAATTCTATAAAGTTTGAGAGTGCAGCTCCAAGCTTTAAGTGGAGTAGCATTGGAGTTGATAATTGTGAAATGTATATCTGGGATATTGGGTTTCATAATTATCATGAGCTTTAACTTTATAGGTCCATTTTGGTCCCCTTTGCTAGCTCACAAAGTCCTGTAACGACACGACGTGCTTTTCCAATAATTGGTGACTTATGTCAGATTATCAGATTGGATTAAAATTTGTAAGAATCAAATAATTCATGTCTGTTTATCGGTTGAATTAATTTTGTAAGAAATTAGTTCAAGATAAACTTGTTGAATTATTGCGATCAGATAATTCTTGTCTGTTTATCGGTTGTTTTATTTTTGGACAAATTAGAACAAGATAAACTTGTAGAATTATTGTGAATTGATTTATTTTCTTAGAGATTATCTTGATAAAGTTCGTTTTGATCAGATAACTTCTCTATTGGGTTATTTGAATCAAAACTGAGACTTTATCCTTTAGAATCTCGGGTGGAGAATAAAAGATTCACGGAGATTTTTTCTCAAGAGTTTGGCCTGCCGAATGACGTGGTCGGCCTGTCGAACTAGCCTGTTCGGCCTACCGATCAGCAGTAGATAAGATTACGCATTTTCAGGCAGATCTTATCAGATATTGATCCAAACTTGTTTCTGTTTCGAGTTTTTGAGACCTAATCTGATATGGACTGACCCCAGGACCAATAGGTATAAAAAGGGAGTGAGTCTCATGATTTACTCCGATCAATTTGAGAGATTAAGAGTGATACTCTTCTAGTGAGCATCTGAAAACTCCCTGAGAGCTTTTGTTCACAAATCACGAACACTAGCTTTGGGTTCTCTCTATTGGTTGGAAGGAGAGTGACCGGTGGAAGAGCTGTACGTGTGAGCCCACACTCACTCCGGTTGTGGATAGAGAATAGCAAAGAAGACTAGTTGGTTGAGGCTCTTCTGGAACTTACTTCTCTACACTGGTTGCGGAGGTTCTTCGGCACACAAAGGTTAGTAAGATCTGTCTAATTTATACATATAACATGTCAAACTTGTGTTTTGAAAATTACTCCGATAAAAAATTTTTAAAAATTCCGCTACGTACTTTGTTTCCAACATTTTATTCACGTAAGAATTGTTATGTTGTCTATATCCCTAACGGGAGATGGTTTGTCTTGACCATCAGAGCTGGACTCCATGAATAGAAACATTGGCATGTTGTTATAGGTGACGATGTGTTGGATCAGGACATAAAGTGAATTGATTTGGATTAATAATTTTTTCTTGGCAAATCGATTTACTTTAGACAATCATTTGTATTGTATCTTAATCTTGAGATGAATAATGGATCCATTGTCTTGACTTATGTTTTTTGATGTACCAAAGGGTGACATCACATTTTATAGCGGTATGCATGCTGGTATATTGGAGGCATGACTCTTGATAGCGTAGACCTATTATTCATAGATATGGAATCCATTGCTCCTCTTTAGGAGTAGTGATATCCTCTTATATGCGTTATCCTATAATTAAAAAACTAGAGCACTTAACCATTTGGATACATAGGTGTAACCAAATGGCATGCTGTCTTTGGATGGTAAGTTTTCAGATGGTAAGATAACAAAACGTAAGATAAAAATAATTAGGAATGTAAGATAAAACTTGTCCTTAAGCCGATTTTGGATAATCCTATGGGGATACGATACATTATGATATGTCATGGAGACTTAAATATACAGGCTTCGTAATTTTATATAGTTCGAGAGTACAGCTCCAAGCTTTTAGTAGAGTAGCATTAGAGTTGATAATTATGAAATGTATATATGGGATATTGGGTTTCATAATTATCAGGAGGTTGAACTATATAGGTCCATTTGGTCCCCTTTGCTAGCTCACAAAAAATCCTGTAATGATATAGCATGTTTTCCTAATAATTGATGACTTATGTCAGATTTATTAGATTAGATGAAATTCAGTGAAATCAGATAATTCATGTTTGTTTATTGGTTGAGTTAATTTTGTGATAAAATTAATTCAAGATAAACTTATTGAATTATCGAGATTAGATAATTCATGTCTGTTTATCGGTTTTATTAATTTTGAATTAATTTAAGATAAATTATTGAATTATCAAGAATATTTATTTTCCTAGAGATTATTTGGATATGACTATTTTAATCAGATAACTTTTCTATTGGGTTATTTGAATTAAAACTGAGGCTCCATCCCAAAAATCTCAGGTGAAAAATAAATATTCGCAAGGATCTTTTATCATAGGTTTGGCAGGCCGATTTGCCAGTTCAGCCTACCGATCGATGATAAAAAAGGATCACGCTTTTCTACACGGATTTTATCAGATATAGTTTCTGATTTGATTCTAATTCGAATATTTGAGGCCTTATTTGATAAGGACTGACTCTTGGACCCAACCTCTATATAAAGGGGAGTGAGTCTCTTTATTATTCAGATTAGTTAAGAAATCTAGAGCGAGACTCTGTCAGCGAGACTCTACAACTCCCCGAAAGGCTATCATTCAAAAATCATGAATTATAGCCTCGAGCATTTCTCTACTGGTTGGAAAGAGAATTACCTGGTGAAAAAGCTGAACGACGTAAGCCCATACTGACTCCGATCGTGGATAGAGCATAGTAAAGAAGGCCAGTTGGTTGAGGTCCTTCTGGAATGTTACTTCTATTCATTGATTGTAGGAGCTTTTCAGCACACATAAGGTTAGTAAAATTTTGTTAATTTATGCATATAGCATGTCAAACTTGTGTTTTAGAAACTACTCTGATATAAAAATTTTAAAAATTCTATTGTGTACTATTTTTCCAACAATTGATATCAGAGCCATGGTTTTTACATAAATTTACAAGTTTGTGATCGTGCTATATATGTAAATTATGTGATCTTGATCTCTCATGTGCTTGAATTTAATTTTATAGGGAGTTGGCACTCTAGGTTTCTACATATTTTTATATGTTGTCATGGATTATGTGGTGAATGTTTATTAATTAATTATGATTGATTAAATTATTATTAAATTATTAATTAATTAATTTATACCGGTTATGGTTCCTTTAAGATTAGAATGTGTATCAAGGTTTTACATGTAATTAGATGGCGGATTATCATCTCTGTCTAAGAATTATTATTTAATTTTAAATTTGTAGGAATTTTATAATTAAATAATCGTTCAGAGAAGATGGATCTAGAAAGCGAATCTAGAAAATGGATGATGGCGCTCCCAGGTATTTTTTGAGGCTCTAATTTTATGTTTTTGAATTGCTAAAAATAAAATTGATAAATTGCATCAAAATTGTATTTTCTGGAAAGGGGTGATCTCTATTCGGTTGGCATGTCCAACTTTATAGTTCGGCAAGCCGATGGTTGTAGGATTGGCAGGCCAGACTACGGGTTCAGCAGGCCATCTACGGGGCAGAAATCAGGTGGCTCTGGTGGTAGGTCGAACTATCATGACTGGCAGGCCGACCCGACTTATAAAGATTGACAGGCTAGAGGGTTATGACCGGCAGGCCGATCATACAGATCGGCAGACCGGAGGGTCATGACCAGCAGGTCGATCATACAGATCGACTTGTTGGCAAAGAGCTGGAACTTTTTCCAAAAAAGGTGCAATTTTTGATGCAGCTTTAATTTTATTTTTAGAACAATTCTAAGAAACATTAAATTTGGATGTGGGAATTATTGTTGTAAGGATGTGATATTTTCAAGGTTTTGACACATAAACACATTTGCATGTTTTTTTTTCATGATTGTGTTATCTTACTAAATTATTATGTTATGCTTGCTTATGTTTGGTATATGATTCTTTATTGTAAATTAAAAATGTCTAAAAACACTTTATCATCGATAGTTGACAAAAACCAATTAACTGGAGAGAATTATAATGATTGAAAATGGAACCTGAATATCGTTCTTTCCTTTGAGAAACTGAAATTTGTGTTGACAACCCCTTGAGCTCCCGAGCCAACGGGAAATTCCACCAATGATCAAATCCAAGCATATGATTATTGGAAAGATGCTAATGATCAGGCCCACTGCTATGTTATGGCCAGCATAAACAATGTGCTGCAGGCTCAACATGAGGATTATGAGACTGCTAAGCAGATCTTGGATAATCTAGAAGACATGTTTAGAGGCCAAGCCTTAACTAAGCAGCAAGGGGTGCTTCAAAAGCTTCTTAACTGTAAGCAGAGGCCAATAACATCTATAAAGGAGCACATGATGTTGGTCATGGGTTACCTCGCTCAGGCACAAACCAATGGAGTCGACATCGATTTTGAAACTTAGATGACTATGGTCTTTGAGACTCTGTCTAAGGAGTTTATTCCATTTAGAGCTACTTTAATTTGAGCAATAGGCGAGATATGACCTTAACATAGTTAATGAAATAGTTACAGGAGTCGAAACTGCTGATCAAGGAGTCTCTTGCTGGTGGCGAGGCCAATTTGGCAGCTACTTCTGGTTCCAATCCTAACCCTGGGAATGGAAAGAAGCAATGGGCCAAGAATGGGAAGTCTTCTATTCCTGCTAACAACAAGAGCAAGAAGAAAAAGAAGAAAAACCCAAAGTAGCTTAAGTGCTTCTTCTCTGGGAAGTCGGGCACATTAAGAAGAATTACAAGGACTTCCTTTTCTGAGGAGGTAGGTGTGATCTTTTGTATTTAGAAACTTGTTTGGTTGAGGAATCCAGTGACATTTGGGTCATAGATTCTAGTGCAACTAATCATGTTTGTGTTTCTCTACAAAGGTTCAAAGAAACGAGAAGTTTGCTCTGTGAAGACTTCACACTTCAGATGGGCGATGGATCCTTGGTGTTAGCTAAAGCAGTAGGAGACATCCAACTATATTTTGATAATTATAGGAATTTAATTTTGTGAGATTGTTTTTATGTTCCTAAATTTAAAAGGAATTTAATTTCTATAGGTTGTTTATTTAAAGACTCTTATTTGGTTTCTTTTAATAATAAAGTGGTGATTCGTAAAAATAAATCTTTTATCTATTCTAGATGGATGCAAAATAATCTATATTTTATCAAACCTAAGATGGACTTACTGCTTGATACTGAGATGAATGATAATAACTTTAAAAGACTTAAAACTTTTTACTCTAATAAGACTTATCTTTGGCATTTGCGCCTTAGTCATATTAACCTGAATAGGATTCAAAGGTTGATAAGGGATGGACCTTAAAGTCACTTAAATGTGGATTCTATATCTCAATATGAATCTTGTTTGGAGGGTAAAATGACCAAAAAACCATTCAGATAAAAGGCAACAAGACCGAAGGGGTTCTAGAACTTGTGCATAGTGATGTTTGCGGATCGATGAACATCCAGGCATGAGGAGGGTATGAGTACTTTGTCACTTTTATTGACGATTACTCAAGGTATGGGTATGTGTACCTAATGCACCACAAAAGTGAAACTTTTAAAAAATTCAAGGAGTTTCAGGCTGAAGTGAAAAAGCATTTGGATAGACCTATAAAGGCTCTTCGATCTGATCGAGGTGGAGAATACCTTTCTGATGAGTTCTTGGGACACTTATTAGAGAATGAGATTTTATTCCATTTGACTGTGCCGGGTACTCCATAGAAGAATGGCGTAGTGGAGAAAAGGAATAGGACTTTATTAGATATGGTCAGGTCCATGATGAGTTATTCATCATTGCCTTTATCTTTTTGGGGATATGCACTGCAAATCGTATGTTTTCTTTTGAGCAATGTGCCTTCCAAATTGGTCCCTAAAACTCCTCACGAGTTGTGGATAGGCAAGAAGACATCCTTAAACCATATTCTAATTTGAGGATGTCCGGCTCATGAACTGTTTAAGGATACGAATAAGTTGAAAGCACGCTCAAAAGTTTACGTGTTTGTAGGATATCTGAGAGGGACTAAAGGGGGTTATTTTTATAATCCAAAGAAAAATAAAGCCGCGGTTTCAACTTATGCAACTTTCCTTTGCATAGACGACTTTAAACCTGAAAGCAAAGTGGTGTTTGAGGAGTTAAAGAGTGATCCAATCAATACGAGGGTTTCGAATGAAACCATTTTGATCAGTGTAGAAAAACCAGACGAATCTGAACAACAATCTAAGGGGCTTCGGCGTAGAGGGAGGATTAGGAGTTGACCCGAGAGATAGATGTTCAATGGTGAGGCCTTCTTGGTTGAACCGGATGAACATGACAGGGATCCATACACTTACGTAGAGGCTATAGAGGATGTTGATTCAAAACTCTAGACAAAGGCCATGAATACAAAGATGAAGTCTATGCAGACTAATCAGGTCTAGGAGCTTATGGGTCTTCTAGAAGGGATAAAACCCATAGGGTGTAATTGGACCTACAAAAGGAAAAGAGGACAGGATGGAAAGGTGGAAACCATTAAGGCTAAATTTGTAGCTAAGGGTTGTTAGACATGTATGCCCTAAGGAGTAAAAATGTAATACGTTTTTGGAGACATTTTTATCAATAAAGAATTTATTCTTTTATATATACCAAATCTTGTCCTCTTTACATTCATATTTGTTGAATGTATGATAAGCAAACAGCAGTCTGAGACTGTCAATCTAAACCTTAAGAATTGGGCATATGATGGGATGATTATGCGGTAGACACGATTCTTAAGGTAATGGTCTAAAACATATGATCCGCAATCGAGGGAATAAAGTTGGGTGCTTTATTCATGTAAAGATTGTTATGTTGTCTATATCCCTTTTGGGAGATGGTTTGTCTTGGCCATCGGAGTTGGACTCCGTGAATAGAAACATTGGCACGTTGTCATAGGTGACGATGTGTTGGATCGGGACATAAAGTGAATTGATTTGGATTAATAATTCTATCTTGGCAAATCGATTCACTTTAGACAGTCATTTGTATTGTATCTTAATCCTGAGATGAATAGTGGGCCCGTTGTCTCGACTTGTGTCTTTTGATGTACCAATGGGTGACTCCCACATCTCTATAGTGGTATGCATGCCGGTACGTTGGAGGCATGACTCTTGATAGCGTAGACTTGTTATTCATAGATATGGAATCCATAGCTCCTCTTTAGGAGTAATGATATCCTCTTATATGCGTTGTCCTGTAATTGAAAAACTGGAGCGCTCAACCATTTGGATACATAGGTGTAATCGAATGGTATACTATCTTTGGATGGTAAGTTTTCTAATGGTGAGACAATGGAACATAAGATAAAAATAATCGAGAAGGTAAGACAGAACTTGTCCTTAAGCCGATTATGGATTATCATATGGGGATACAATGCTCTATGATATGTCATGGAGACTTCGCTACATGAGCTTCGTAATGCTATAAAGTTTGAGAGTGTGCAGCTCCAAGCTTTTAGTGGAGTAGCGTTGGAGTTGATAATTGTGAAATGTATATCTGGGATATTGGGTTTCATAATTATCATGAGCTTGAACTTTATAGATCCATTTTGGTCCCCTTTGCTAGCTCACAAAGTCCTGTAACGACACGACGTGCTTTTCCAATAATTGGTGACTTATGTTGTATTTATTAGATTGGTTTAAAATTTGTAAGAATCAAATAATTCATGTCTGTTTATCGGTTGAATTAATTTTGTAAGAAATTAGTTCAAGATAAACTTATTGAATTATTGCGATCAGATAATTCTTGTCTGTTTATCGGTTGTTTTAATTTTGGACAAATTAGAACAAGATAAACTTGTAGAATTATTGTGAATTGATTTATTTTCTTAGAGATTATCTTGATAAAGTTTGTTTTGATCAGATAACTTCTCTATTGGGTTATTTGAATAAAAAATGAGACTTTATCCTTTAGAATCTCAGGTGGAGAATAAAAGATTCGCGGAGATTTTTTCTCGGGAGTTCGGCCTGCCGAATGACGTGGTCGGTTTGCCGAACTGGCCTATTCGGCCTGCCGATCAGCAGTAGATAAGATTACGCGTTTTCACGTGGATCTTATCAGATATTGATCCGAACTTGATTCTATTTCGAGTTTCTGAGACCTAATCTGATATGGACTGACCCCAGGACCAATAGGTATAAAAAGGGAGTGAGTCTCATGATTTACTCCGATCAATTTGAGAGATTAAGAGTGATACTCTTCTAGTGAGCATCTGAAAACTCCCTGAGAGCTTTTGTTCACAAATCACGAACACTAGCTTTGGGTTCTCTCTATTGGTTGGAAGGAGAGTGACCGGTGGAAGAGCTGTACGTGTGAGCCCACACTCACTCCGGTTGTGGATAGAGAATAGCAAAGAAGACCAGTTGGTTGAGGCTCTTCTGGATCGTTACTTCTCTACACGGATTGCGGAGGTTCTTCGGCACACTGAGGTTAGTAAGATCTGTCTAATTTATACATATAACATGTCAAACTTGTGTTTTGGAAATTACTCTGATGGAAAAAAAAATTTTCCGCTGCGCACTTTGTTTCCAACAATTGGTATCAGAGCCGAGGTTTTTATATAAATTTGCAAGTTTGTGATCATGTTATATGCATAAATTTTGTGATCTTAATCTCTCCTATGCTTGAATTGAATTTTATAGAGAGATGGCACTCTAGGTTTCTATATAATATATATGTTGTCTGGATTATGTGGTGAATGTTTATTAATTAATTATGGTTGATTAAATCGTTGTTTAATTATTAATTAATTAATTCATACCGGTTGTGGTTCCTTAGAGGTTAGAATGTGTATCTAGGTTTTTCATGTAATTAGATGGCGGACTATCATCTCCGTCTAGGAATTGTTATTTAATTTTTTAATTTGTAAGAATTTAGTAATTAAATAATTATTCAGAGAAGACGGAACGAGAAGTCGGATCTTGAAGATTGATGATGGCGCCTCTAGGTATTTCCTGAGTCTCTAATTTTATGTTTTTGAATTGTTGAAAATAAAATTGATGAATTGCATTAAAATTGTATTTTCTAGATTGAGGGTTTTCTGCTCGGTCGGCATGCCAGACCTCACAGTTCGGCAGGCCGGAGGTCACAGATCGGCAGGGCAGATGTATGGTCTGGCAGGCCGACAGTGGGGCAGAAAATTTGGTGCTCTGTTGGCAGGCCGAAGTTTCAGTTCAGTAGGCCAAACTTGCATAGATCGGTAGGCCAAAGGAGCAAGACCGGCAGGCCGATCACCCAAGATCGGCCTACCGACCGAGAGTTACCGAGTGTCCAGAAAGGTGCAATTTTTTCAGTGCAGTTTTAATTTTATTTTTGGGACGATTCTTAGAAACATTAAATTTGGATATGACCAGAAATATGAAGTATTCGATTCATATGGGATTGAAGACTTGAAGATGGATATTACATGAAGAAGGATACAGCTTGAGGATTCAAGGATGAAGATTGAAAATGTCTCGATTATTCTCTTGTAATCTTAGTTTTCTATTCTCTAGGGTGGAACCATAATATTACGGTTATTATTATTTTGCTTGTAGCTTTGCTTGTCTGCATTATAATACGATTTACCATGTATATTGATAACATGTCATATAGAATAGGGAGTGCCGCTCCTATTAAAATTGTTCATGCATAATTTTAAAATAAAACCTTGACTTCAAAAGATTGAGTGGGAGAAGGTTTTCAAAGAGAGAACCTAAGGCCTCCATCGTTGGTCCATAGGAAGAACATGGTGGTCCCGACCCCTAGGAAGGGATTTCTATCATGTACTAGATTGGATCTCTGAAAGGATAAGGTATTTTAGTATGATTTATGGTTGCACACCCCTAGGTGGTGATTATAAATCGTGGATAAAATATTAAAACGGTGGTTATACACTCACGTTGATTTTATTATTAACCTCCCCTAGGAGCTCTGTTAATAAAATTAATGGCCAAAGAAACGATTATTAGTATATGCTGGATCATACGGGTCCTGGATGGCATATATTAATCAGGAGGGGATCCGTGTTCCTGATTGAATTTGGCATGACTCCCCTAGGAGCTTGTTAAATTCTGAGTTAGGAATTATCGTTGTAAGGTTGTGATATTTTCAAGGTTTTAACACATAAACACATTTGTATGATTTTACATGATTGTGTTATCTTACTAAATTATTATATATGTTTGCTTATGTTTGGTATATGATTCTTTATTGTAGATTGAAAATGTCTAAAAAAGCTTTATCATCGATACTTGACAAAAACCAATTAACCGGTGAGAACTATAACGATTGGAAACGGAACCTGGACATCGTCCTTTCCTTTCAGAAACTGAAATATGTTCAGACAACTCCTTGTCCTCCCGAGCCTACGGGAGACTCAAGTAATGAGCAATTCCAAGCGTAAGATCGCTGGAAAGATGCTAATGATCAGGCCCGCTGCTATGTTATGGCTAGCATGAACAACGTGCTGCAGGCTCAACATCAGGATTATGAGACTGCGAAGCAGATCTTGGATAATCTTGAGGACATGTTTGGAGGCCAAGCCATAACAAAGCGGCAAGGGGCGCTTCGAAAACTCTTAAACTGTAGACAGAGACCGGGGACATCTGTAAAGGAGCATATGATGTTGGTCATGGGTTACCTCGCTGAGGCTCAAACCAATGGAGCCGACATCGATGCTGAAACTCAAATGACTATGGTCCTTGAGACTCTGTCTAAGGAATTTATTCCGTTTAGAGCTACTTTTAATTTAAGCAATAGACGGGAGATGACCTTGACAGAAATGATGAAACAGTTACAGGAGGTTGAACTGCTGATCAGGGAGTCTCCTGCTGGTGGTGAGGCCAATATGGTAGCTGCTTCTGGTTCCAATCCTAACTCTGGGAATGGAAAGAAGCAACGGGCCAAGAGTGAGAAGTCTTCTATTCCTCCTGCAGCCAAGAGCAAGAAGAAGAAGAAGAAGAACCCAAAGAAGCTTAAGTGCTTCTTCTGTGGTAAGGTCGGGCACATAAAGAAGCATTGCAAGGACTTCCTTTCCAAGGGAGGTAGCTATGATCTTGTATATCAAGAAACTTGTTTGGTTGAGGAATCAAGTGACATCTGGGTCATAGATTCCAGTGCAACTAATCATGTTTGTGTTTCTCTGCAGGGATTTTAAGAAACGAGAATTCTACTTCGTGAAGACTTAACGCTTCGGATGGGCGATGGATCCTTGGTCTCAGCGGAAGCAGTGGGAGATGTCCATCTTTATTTTGATAATTATAGGAAGTTAATTTTGCGAGACTGTTTTTATGTTTCTAAATTTAAAAGGAATTTAATTTCTGTATCTTCTTTATTTAAAGACTCCTACGTGGTATCTTTTAATGAAAAAGTGGTGATTCGTAAAAACAAATCTTTTATCTGTTCTGGATGGATGCAAAATAATCTATATTTTATCAAACCTAAGATGGACTTATTGCTTAATGCTGAGATAAATGATAATGACTCAAAAACGCTTAAAACTTCTCACTCCAATAAGACTTATCTTTGGCATTTGCGCCTTGGCCATATTAATCTGAATAGGATTCAAAGGTTGGTAAGGGATGGGCCTTTAAGTCACTTAAAGGTGGAATCTATACCTCAATACGAATCTTGTTTGGAGGGTAAAATGACCAAAAGACCATACGGGTCTAAGGGCAATAGGGCCGAAGGGGTTCTAGAACTTGTGCATAGTGATGTTTGCGGACCGATGAACATCCGAGCATGAGGAGGGTATGAGTACTTCGTCACTTTTATTGACGATTACTCAAGATATGGGTATTTGTACCTAATGCACCACAAAAGCGAAACTTATGATAAGTTCACGGAGTTTCAGGCTGAAGTGGAAAAGCAATTGGGTAGACCCATAAAGACACTTCGATCTGATCGAGGTGGGGAATACCTTTCTGATGAGTTCCTAGGACACTTGTTAGAGAATGGGATTTTATCCCATTTGACTGCGCCGGGCACTCCGTAGCAGAATGGCTTAGCGGAGAGAAGGAATAGGACTTTGTTGGACATGATTCGGTCCATGATGAGTTTTTCATCATTACCTTTATCCTTTTGGGGATATGCACTACAAACCGCATGTTATCTTTTGAACAATGTGCCTTCAAAATCGGTCCCTAAAACTCCTCACGAGTTGTAGACAAGACGGAAGACATCCTTAAACCATATTCGCATATGGGGATGTCCAGCTCATGTCCTGTTTAAGGATCCGAATAAGTTGGATGCACGTTCGGAAGTTTGCATGTTTGTAGGATATCCAAAAGGGACTAAAGGGGGTAATTTTTATAACCCTAAGGAAAATAAAGTCGTGGTTTCAACTAATGCAACTTTCCTTGAGGAGAGTTACATGGACGACTTTAAACCTCGAAGCAAAGTGGTGCTTAAGGAGTTAAGGGGTGATCAGTTCACTCCGGAGGTTCCGAACGAAACCATTCCGATCGGTGTAGAAAAACCAAACAAACCTGAACAACAATCTCAAGGGCTTCGGCGTAGTGGGAGGATCGGGTGTCAACCTGAGAGGTACATGTTCAATGGGGAGGTCTTTTTGGCTGAACCGGATGAACATGACAGGGGTCCTTATACTTACGCAGAAGCTATGGAGGATGTTGATTCAAGACTCTGGACAGAGGCCATGAACATAGAGATGAAGTCTATGGAGACTAATCAGGTCTGGGAGCTTGTGGATCTTCCCGAAGGGGTAAAACCCATAGGGTGTAAGTGGATCTACAAGAGGAAAAGAGGAGTGGATGGAAAGGTCAAAACCTTTAAGGTTAGACTGGTAGTTAAGGGTTATACGCAAAAGGAAGGAATCGATTATGAGGAAACCTTTTCACCTGTAGCCATGCTTAAGTCCATCCGGATTCTCTTGTCCATAGCTGCTGCTCTCGCCTATGAGATTTAGCAGATGGATGTCAAGACGGCTTTTCTGAATGGCTTTCTTGATGAGTCCATTTATATGGAACAACCAGATGGGTTTAAGGTCGCGGGTCAAGAAGGTAAGGTTTGTAAGCTGCAAAAGTCAATTTATGGACTTAAGCAGGCATCCCGTTCTTGGAACATAAGATTTGATCAAGTGATCAAGACTTATGGGTTCTCACAAAATGTGGATGAACCATGTGTTTACAAACACATAAAGGATGGGAAGGTGGTTTTTCTACTACTCTATGTAGATGACATTCTACTAATTGGCAATGACGTTGGGGCGTTGTCATCGGTCAAATTATGGTTGACCAAGCAGTTTGACAAGAAGGACTTGGGTGAGGCTAATTTTGTTCTCGGTATCCAGATCTTCGGGATAGGAAGAACAAAATGATAGCTTTGTCACAGGCCGACTACATAGATAAAATTCTAAGGAGGTTTGCAATGCAGGATTCCAAGAAAGGTGGGCAACCATCTAGGTCTGGAATTACTCTTTCTAAGAAAGTCTCTCCAAAGTCTTATGAAGAAAGAGAATAATGAAGAAGGTGCCTTATGCTTCGGCAGTGGGTAGTCTCATGTATGCCATGCTTTGCACTCGACCGGATATTAGCTATGCGGTCGAGATTGTAAGTCGATTTCAGGCGGATCTAGGACCGAACCATTGGGTTGCGGTAAAGCACATTTTCAAGTACCTGAGAAGGACTCGAGGGTATATGCTTGTGTATTCGGGTGAGGACTTGACTCCTCTAGGATACACTGATTTGGATTTTCAATCTTGTCTGGATTCTAAGAAATCGACTTCGGGGTTTGTGTTTACTCTGGGTGGCAGTGCCATCAGTTGGAGAAGTGCGAAGCAAGATTGCACTTCGGATTCAACGATGGAGGCCGAGTATGTGGCGGCTAGTGATGCTTCGAAAGAAGCAGTGTGGCTCCGCAAGTTCCTTGGGGATCTTGAGGTGGTTCCTGGTATGGATAAGGCGGTATCACTGTATTGTGATAACAGTGCAGCGGTAGCTAATGCTGAGGAACCAAGATTTCACAAGAAGAGTAAGCATATTGATCGGAAGTATCATGTGATAAAGGACTTCGTTGAGGGCGGGCATGTCACGGTGTGCAAGATCACGTCAAAGGACAATTTAGCTGATCCATTTACGAAGACACTTATTGGGAGAGTCTTCGAGAGGCATGTGGAAGCTATGGGGATGCGAAATTTGCTGTATTTACTCACTTAGTGCAAGTGGGAGATTGTTAGACATGTATGCCCTAAGGAGTAAAAATGTAATACGTTTTTGGAGACATTTTTATCAATAAAGAATTTATTCATTTATATATACCAAATCTTGTCCTCTTTACGTTCATATTTGTTGAATGTACGATAAGCAAACAGTAGTCTGAGACTGTCAATCTAAACCTTAAGAATTGAGCATATGATGGGATGATTATGTGGTAGACACGATTCTAAGGTGATGGTCTAAAACATATGATCCGCAATCGAGGGAATAAAGTTGGGCGCTTTATTCATGTAAAGATTGTTATGTTGTCTATATCCCTTTTGGGAGATGGTTTGTCTTGGCCATCGGAGTTGGACTCCGTGAATAGAAACATTGGCACGTTGTCATAGGTGACGATGTGTTGGATCGGGACATAAAGTGAATTGATTTGGATTAATAATTCTGTCTTGGCAAATCGATTCACTTTAGACAGTCATTTGTATTGTATCTTAATCCTGAGATGAATAGTGGGCCCGTTGTCTCAACTTGTGCCTTTTGATGTACCAATGGGTGACTCCCACATCTCTATAGTGGTATGCATGCCGGTACGTTGGAGGCATGACTCTTGATAGCGTAGACTTGTTATTCATAGATATGGAATCCATAGCTCCTCTTTAGGAGTAATGATATCCTCTTATATGCGTTGTCCTGTAATTGGAAAACTGGAGCGCTCAACCATTTGGATACATAGGTGTAACCGAATGGTACACTATCTTTGGATGGTAAGTTTTCTAATGGTGAGACAATAGAACGTAAGATAAAAATAATCGGGAAGGTAAGATAGAACTTGTCCTTAAGCCGATTATGGATTATCATGTGGGCATACAATGCAATATGATATGTCATGGAGACTTGGCTACACGAGCTTCGTAATTCTATAAAGTTCGAGAGTGCAGCTCCAAGCTTTTAGTGGAGTAGCGTTGGAGTTGATAATTGTGAAATGTATATCTAGGATATTGGGTTTCATAATTATCATGAGCTTGAACTTTATAGGTCCATTTTGGTCCCCTTTGCTAGCTCACAAAGTCCTGTAACGACACGGCGTGCTTTTCCAATAATTGGTGACTTATGTCAGATTTATCAGATTGGTTTAAAATTTGTAAGAATCAAATAATTCATGTCTGTTTATCGGTTGAATTAATTTTGTAAGAAATTAGTTCAAGATAAACTTGTTGAATTATTGCGATCAGATAATTCTTGTCTGTTTATCGGTTGTTTTAATTTTGGACAAATTAGAACAAGATAAACTTGTAGAATTATTGTGAATTGATTTATTTTCTTAGAGATTATCTTGATAAAGTTTGTTTTGATCAGATAACTTCTCTATTGGGTTATTTGAATCAAAACTGAGACTTTATCCTTTAGAATCTCGGGTGGAGAATAAAAGATTCGCGGAGATTTTTTCTCGGGAGTTTGGCCTGCCAAATGACGTGGTCGGCCTATCGAACTAGCCTGTTCGGCCTACCGATCAGCAGTAGATAAGATTACGTGTTTTCATGCGGATCTTATCAGATATTGATCCAAACTTGATTCTGTTTCGAGTTTTTGAGACCTAATCTGATATGGACTGACCCCAAGACCAATAGGTATAAAAAGGGAGTGAGTCTCATGATTTACTCATATCAATTTGAGAGATTAGGAGTGATACTCTTCTAGTGAGCATCTGAAAACTCCCTGAGAGCTTTTGTTCACAAATCACGAACACTAGCTTTGGGTTCTCTCTTTTGGTTGGAAGGAGAGTCACCGGTGGAAGAGCTATACGTGTGAGCCCACACTCACTCCGGTTGTGGATAGAGAATAGCAAAGAAGACCAGTTGGTTGAGGCTCTTCTGGAACGTTACTTCTCTACACGGATTGCGGAGGTTCTTCGGCACACTGAGGTTAGTAAGATCTGTCTAATTTATACATATAACATGTCAAACTTGTGTTTTGGAAATTACTCTGATGAAAAAAAAAATTTTGTCGCTGCGCACTTTGTTTCCAACAAGGGTTACATGCAAAAGGAAGGAATCAATTATGAGGAAACCTTTTTGCCTATAGTTATGCTTAAGTCCATCTTGATTCTCTTGTCCATAGTTGCTACTCTCGATTACAAGATTTGATAGATAGATGTCAAGACGACTTTTCTAAATGGCTATCTTGATGAGTCCATTTATATGGAACAACCAGACAGGTTCAAGGCTAGAGGTTAAGAAGGTAAGGTTTGTAAGCTGCTAAAGTCAATTTATGGACTTAAGCAAGCTTCTCGATCTTAGAACATAAGATTTGATTAGGTGATCAAGACTTATGGGTTCGAACAAAATGTGGATGAGCCATATGTGTACAAACACATTAAGGATGGGAAGGTAGTTTTTCTACTGCTTTATGTAGATGACATTGTGCTAATTAGTAATGACGTTAGGGCATTGTCATCGGTCAAATTATGGTTGACCATGTAGTTTGACATGAAGGACTTAGGTAAGGCTAATTTTGTTCTCGGTATCTAGATATTTTGGGATAGGAGGAACAAAATGAAGCTTTATCACAAACCAGCAACATAAATAAAATTCTTAGGAGGTTTACAATGTAGGATTCCAAGAAAGGTGGGCAACCATCTAGGTCTGGAATTACTCTTTCTAAGAAAGACACTCCAAAGTCTAAGGAAGAAAGAGAATACATGAAGAAAGTACCTTATGCTTCAAAAGTGGGTAGTCTCATGTATGCCATGCTTTGCACATGACCAGATATTTGTTCTGCAGTTAGGATTGTAAGTCGATTTTAGGTCGATCTAGGACCAAACCATTGGGTTGCGGAAAAGCAAATTTTCAAGTACCTGAGAAGGACTCGAGGGTATATGCTTGTATATTCAGGTAAGGACATAACTCTCTAAGGATATACTGACTCGGATTTCTAATCTTGTCTAGATTCTAGGAGATCAACTTTGGGTTTTGTGTTTACTCCGGGTGACGGTGCCATCATTTGGAGAAGTATGAAGTAAGATTGCACTTCGGATTCAACGATGGAGGCCGAGTATGTGGCAGCTAGTGATGCTTCGAAAGAAGCAGAGTGGCTCCACAAATTCCTTAGGGATCTTGAGGTAGTTTCTGGCATGAATAAGGCGGTATCACTGTACTGTGAGAACAGTGCGGTGGTAGCTAATGCTAAGGAACCAAGATTTCACAAGAAGAGTAAGCATATTGATTGGATGTATCATGTGATAAAGGACTTTGTCGAGGACAGACACATCACGGTGTGCAAAATCGCCCCAGAGGACAATTTAGTTAATCTATTCACGAAGACACTTACTGGGAGAGTCTTCGAGAGGCATGTGGAAGCTATAGGGATGTGAGATTTATCATATTTACTCATTGAGTGCAAGTGAGAGATTGTTAGACGTGTATGCCCTAATGAATAAAAATGTAATATGTTTTTGGAGACATTTTTGTTAATAAAAAATTATTTATTATTTATATACCAAATCTTGTCTTCTTTACGCTCATATTTGTTGAATCTATGTTAAGCAAACAATAGTCTGAGACTATTGGTCTAAACCTTTAAGAAGTGGGCATATGATGGATAGATTATACAAAAGACACGATTCTTAAGGTGACGGTCTAAATTATAAGACCTGCAATCGAGGGAAAAAAGTTAGGCGCTTTATTCATGTAAAGATTGTTATGTTGTCTATATCCCTAATGGGAGATAGTTTGTCTTAACCATCGGAGGTAGATTCCGTGAATAGAAACATTGACATGTTGTTATAGGTGACAATGTGTTAGATCGGAACACAAAGTGAATTGATTTAGATTAATAATTCTGTCTTGGCAAATTGATTCACTTCAGACAATCATTTGTATTGTATCTTAATCCTGAGATGAATAGTGGGCCCGTTGTCTTGACTTTTATCATTTGATGTATCAAAGGATGGCATCCACATTTTATAGTGGTACGCATGCCAGTACGTTGGAGGCATGACTCTTGATAGTGTAGACCTGTTATTCTTAGATATGGAATCCATAACTCCTCTTTAGGAGTAGTGATATCTTCTTATATGCATTATCCTGTAATTGAAAAACTAGAGTGCTCAACCATTTGGATACATAGGTGCAACCAAATGGTATACTATCTTTGGATGGTAAGTTTTTCGATGGTAAGATAATGAAATGTAAGATAATAATCAGGAAAGTAAGACAAAACTTGTCCTTAAGCCGATTATGGATAATCCTATGGGGATACTGTAATGACTGAGAAAAATCCTAGAATTAAATAATGTAATTTACATAATTAAATCAAGGATTTTCCTCGAAACATTATGTATGAATTTCATGAGTAAAGAATTTATGGAATTAATATACGAATATTCCAAAAATTCTATAACGGATTCTATAGTTAAGTTAATTAACTATCAAAATTTAATAAATGAATTGATGAATTCAACCCTTACTAAGATGGAAGAATTTATCTGTAAAGAACTTGAGAAATTTAATTATGAGAAGTTTCGAGTACAATATTAAGTTAGCAGTGTATCGAGAAACACTTTAACGCAAATTAATCCTTAATTGCCAAATTAGTCAAAAATGGAGCTACATGAGTAGCCGTAATGACAGAAAATACTATGCAAACTCTGATAGTGACACTGTTAAAAACTATGTTATTACAAAGTTTAGATACTAAAAAAGTCACATTTAGATTTTTATTAAGTCTAAAATAAATTTCTAGACTTAATCCAGTCAAAAATCGATACGCGATTAAACTTTGCCTGATATCGGTTCATACTATGATTAGCGTGTCACAGTATTTGGAGAAATAAGAGAGGATTAGTCAAGTAATAAAATTTCTTGTCAGCTACGTTAATTATTACTGACAGTATAAAATTTACCTACTTAAGCTTTTCTTACAAGAAAAGCCAAAGTACCCACAAAAGGTACTTCCAAAATAATCATTGTACTTCATGTAATTATTTTGTTTCACCCACCACCCCACCTTACCTCATGATGGCGCCAACCTTGAGGGAGTTTTTAGCCTAATTTAAGCTCAAATTAGTCCTAGTCAAAGCCACTTAAGAGTTAATTAACCATGAATTAGAAAGTGAGATTAGATTAAACTAAGGCTATATATAGAAAAATCAAGCCATGATATACAACTTTTACACTTTTCCCTTCTTCTGCCCACTTCCACCCGTGCACCCTAGAAAAAAAAAAATTCTAACCGTTCTCATTTCCTCCCACCCATGCATTTCAAGAAGAAAAAGCCAAAAAAAAAAATTCCCATTTCTTTTCTTCCTCCACCGTGCATGCCAAGTGGTTTCAAGAAGAAAGTTTTGTGCTTCAAAACTCCTTTCAAAAACCAAGCAAAGATCAAGCTCACATCAAGCTATTTTCTTAAACACTTCACATCATTATCCCAATTCAAGAATTACTCCTACTTAGAAGAAGAAGATAAACGTAGTGGAAATTTTAGAACATTGGGATTAAGGTAATATCTACACCTTTTCTTTCTTTCCATTTTCCTTAGCAAAAGAAAGAAAACATGTTGCCTAGATAGTATATATGTGATGGCCAAAATATGTTAGATTTTTCACATGAAAAAGTTTTGTCTTAGTGTTGATCCAAGAGGAAGAAAGAGTGGAACTAGAAGTTTTAAGATCACCCACCTAAGAGTTGTCATCAAGGGTAAGCAATCTAAGCTTTTCCTTAAATTTCTCAAGGATAAAGTTTATAAGTTAATGAGAGATTTGATGATTGGGTGAGAAAATATGTTGTAATAATTATTTATGTGCTAATTAGTTAAGTTGATGCTTGTATGTCATGTAAAAAGTTAGTATTTACGTGTTAGAATTATGTTTTTGTAAGTTTTGGTTCGTGGAAAATTTTTCCACAAACTTTGAACTCATAAACGGAGGCCTTAGAATCGATTTTTAAAACTTTACCGAACACGGGACTTTTAGTTTTGACGTTTTGAACAAAAACCCATGACCGCAAAAAAACACAGTTTTGACTCTAACTAGGCTTTTCGAGCAGTTTTATTGGATTGCCTAAAAACTGTCCAAAAACTGCCTAAAGGCAGCCCCAAAAACTGCCTAAATGCAGTTTGCAAAAACTGCCAACAGTTCCAGCTGTGCTGGAACTGTTTTGCTATTTTTGGGCTGCTTCGGTTTCGAATTTTATATTTTGCCAAACATGAAAGTTTTAGATTTTGATGGGAGAAACAACTTTTGTGAAGAAATTTTCTCCAAAATCTGCCTCTAAAATACAGTTATCGACAGTTTTCTAAAACAGTCCAAAAACTACGTTTTTGCGTAGAAAAATGTTTTTAAGTTTCGGGTCATTTCGAGACCGCATTATAATTTTTCCAAACATAAAAGTTTAAGTTTGCAACAAAATGGAGAACTTTTGTGAAATATTACTTTTAAATTGGACTTTAAATTGGACATAAAAATAGTCCAAACTTTTAATTGGTAAAAATTTCAAAGTTTTAATCGGGAAGCAATTTTGCCAAAGAAAAATGGTAACCGGTACTTTAAAAATAAACAAGAAAATTATACAAGCACACATTTATAAACAAGTGACTTTTACAAGGAAAAACTTTAGAAGAAAATTTGTGTTTAATAAACGATTTCATATAAAACTTCCAAAATTACTCCACCGGTACCAGTTTTTACAAACAAAGATCGCATGACCTTAAGATTTGACTTTTCACTAAACCAAGAAATTACAGTACTTTTGAAAGGTTATATAAGCCCAAGATTTATTGGGTCAACAATTTTAGGTTTTATTTTATAGAGCGATTTTTATTTGAAATTCCAAGTTAAATGGGTAAGAATTTCAAAGACAAACTTTAATAGTTTTAAATTGAACATTATTTCGGCAAGCATAAAATCCCGATACGATAGATCCTTAATGCCACAATGTTAGGCACAGGTCCGATGCCCATTTTAGTCTAAAATGCCATGTGGAACACATTCTATCGGTAAAATGTATATGACGTTATGATGTCATTTTTGGGCTTACGAGCTTAAAAATAATTACGAACCCATTAAATGGATTTAAAATAAGCCCAATAAGGGCTTGAGATAAGAATCCTGAATTTAAAAAATGTCTAATATAATGGATTAAAGTCTCACAGACTTAACAATGATAGATAATTAATTAATTGTTTTAAAATTAATTAATTATCAACTTAGATACGAACAAATGGCAATTAAGGAAAAGTTTAAATATTATGAGGATTGAGTAAAAATAATCCTTATGATAGAAATGGTGAAATCCATGATCAATTGATAAAAGAATTTACGATCTACTAAAGTGACCGAATTCTTGTGGTTATGCTAAAATCTAAATAGCATAAAATGAAGTATTCTTACACACTCCAAATCGACATTTTGTACAGATTTGTTTCCAATAAAAAAGAAGGAATTCAGAATCTATAGGGAAGCCTACTTTACTGAAACAGGTAAGTAGGAATCTCGTCTACAGTATGAATAGTTTTAAGAATAAATTAATTTAAATATTTTCATAAAATTTATGAAAATGTATGATCAGTGATTTGTTACACTGTTATATGTTATGATGTGATGTGTTATGTTATGACATGATGTGAAATGTTATGATGAGGATGATATGATTAATGTGTGATGTATGCAATATATAAATTATATTGTTTAATCACCTTCAAGTCAAGTATGATAATGATTTATGATTCATGTATGATTATGATTTATGATTCATGAATTACGAAATTGTGATGTTATGTAGTGATAAGTCATACTGCATACACACAATAAGACAAGTGAAACTTATAAGACAAGTTAAGGGTGTCGTACCAACCTCCCGACCCATGGGGAGGCTCCATGTTAAAGTAATGAATGATCTTGGTGTCGTTGGGACCTCGCGAGCCCTAACTTCCCAAGACTCATGCACAACCGGTACAATCACTCGGGCCCAAAGTAAGAAGATAAGTTACAGCTTAAATAATTAAGCATAAATCAAGTTGATAAGCAAGTATCTTAAACTTAAAAGTTAAGTTATAAGAAATTATGTTTTGTTTAGTTAAGAAGGTTGACTGTAAGAAAATAATATGATATTTTTAAGACGTTAAAATTATAAGCAAAAATATATAATAATTGCTAAGAAAGTTTTAGAGAGCATTTAAATGGGATTTTATTTTAATATTTAATTTAAAATCTGTCTTGAAAATAGTTTTATCTAAATTGAGAAATGTCTTTAAAGTAATAGTTGCTAAATAATTACTCTTATGTTTAAAAGGAAAAGTTCAAGAAAATTACTATGGTTATGTTTCAAGAAATTAACGTCATGAATTATGTAAAGGATCATGAGCTTTTAGAAATTATGATTATGTTAAAACATAATGATTATTATAACGTTTAAGGTTTAAGGTTTTATGTTGTTAATTCTTTGTTACCAAGAATTCATTTGTTACTAAGTTTTGGGGAAACAATTATTATTTCCTCTAAGGCATTATGTTTAAGGATTCAACAACAAGAATCCATTTAAAAAAAATTATTCCGCAAATTTCTGTACTTTATTCGCAAGTATATTTAGTTCATGGATATGTTTAAGTTAAGTGACGGCCATGTAGGGCGGGTCGTTACAGATACGATACATTATGATATGTCATGGAGACTTACCTATACGGGCTCTGTAATTTTATATAGTTTGAGAGTGCAGCTCCAAGTTTTTAGTAAAGTAGGGTTGGAGTTGATAATTATGAAATGTATATCTAGGATATTAGGTTTCATAATTACTAGGAGCTTGAACTATATAGGTCCATTTGGTCCCCTTTGCTAGCTCACAAAAAATCCTGTAACGATATGGCGTGTTTTTCCAATAACTGATGACTTATGTCAGATTTATCAGATTGGTTGAAATTCGGTAAAATCAGATAATTCATGTTTGTTTATCGGTTGAATTAATTTTGTGATAAAATTAATTAAAGATAAACTTGTTGAATTATCGAGATTAGATAATTCATGTCTGTTTATCGGTTAGATTAATTTTGAATTAATTTAAGATAAACTTGTTGATTTATCAAAATTATTTATTTCTTAGAGATTATATAGATTTGACTGTTTTAATCGAATAACTTTTCACTTGGGTTATTTGAATTAAAACTGAGGCTCTGTCCCAAGAATCTCGGGTGGAAATAAAGATTTGCAAGGATCTTTTATTAGAGGTTCGACAGGCCGATCTTTAAGTTTGGCCTGCCGATTGAGGAGGTTCGGCAAGCCGATCTGCCAGTTTGGCCTGCTGACCGACGATAAAAAAAGATAACGTGTTTCCATGTGGATTTTATTAGATATTGTTTTTAATTTGATTCTGACTCAAATTTTCAAGGCCTTATCTAATAAATCGGTCTACCAACCGACGATAAAAAAAGATCACGCGTTTTCACGTGGATTTTATCAGATATTATTTCTGATTTGATTCTGATTCAAATTTTTGATGCCTTATCTGAAAAGGATTGATTCCTGGAGCCAACCTCTATATAAAGGGAATGAGTCTCTCTATTATTCAGATCAGTTGAGAAATCTAGAGTGAGACTCTATCAACAAGACTTTGCAACTCCCCGAAAGGCTATGATTCAAAAATCACGAGTTATAGCCTTGGGTATTTCTCCACTAGTTGGAAGGAGAATTACCTAGTGAAAAAACTGAACGATGTGAGCCCACACTCACTCGGATCGTGGATAGAGAATAACAAAGAAGGCCATTTGGTTGAGGTCCTTCTAGAACATTACTTCTCTTCATTGATTGTAGGAGCTTTTCAGCACACAAAAGGTTAGTAAGATTTGGTTAATTTATACATATAGCATGTCAAACTTGTGTTTTAAAAAATACTCGGATATAAAAATTTTAAAAATTCTGCTACGTACTATTTTTCCAACAATCACGTCATGCACTTAGAGACAAAAGTTGTTACATCACGTTTCATCCTCCCCCACCAATATTGTCACTTTAAATCAATTTAAATCTTAGAGTTTCCAGTCCTCTGGAACAACCAATTTTCCTTTATGAAGCAAGAATCCTTTTGGTTCAATTTGCCATCCATCTAGTTGTTTACCATTCTGTATTTGTTCCCATATCATATGTAATCCTTCGTCAAGCTATTGTCTTTTTTTTACTTGTTGAATCTGTTAGACATGTATGCCCTTAGGAGTAAAAATGTAATATATTTTTGGAGATATTTTTATCAATTAAACCTTTAGAGTCAGGCATATGATGGATAGATTATGCGGAAGACACGATTCTAAAGGTGATAGTCTAAATCATAAGATCCATAATCGAGGGAATAAAGTTAGGCGCTTTATTCATGTAGAGATTATTATGTTGTCTATATCCCTGACAGGAGATAGTTTGTCATGCCCATCGGAGGTAGACTCCATGAATAGAAACATTGGTGAATTGTCATAAGTGACGATGTATTAGATTGGGACATAAAATGTAATTGATTTGGATTAATAATTCTATCTTGGCAAATCAATTTACTTTAGGCAATCATATGAGTTGTATCTTAATCCTAAGATGAATAATAGGCTCGTTATCTTGACTTATGTCTTTTGAAGTGCCAAAGGGCGATATCCATATTTTATGTTGGTACGCATGCTGGTATGTTAGAAGCATCGCTTTAGCTAGCGTAGACTTGTTACTCATGGATATGAAATTCATAGCTCCTCTTTAGGAGTCGTTGATATCCTCTTATTTGTGTTATCCTGTAATTGAAAAACTGGAGTGCTCAACCATTTGGATACATAGGTGTAATCAAATGGTATACTGTCTTTAGATGGTAAGTTTTTCGATAGTGAGATAATGGAATGTAAGAGAAAAATAATCGGGATGGTAAGACAGAATTTATCTTTAAGCCGATTATGGATAATCTTATGGGGATACGATACATTATGATATGTCATGGAGACTTAGCTATTTGGACTTTGTAATTCTATATAGTTTGAAAGTGCAGCTCTAAGCTTTAGTGGAGTCGCATTAGAGTTGATGATTATGAATTGTATATCTGGGATATTGGGTTTCGTAATTACTAGGAGCTTGAACTATATAGGTCCATTAGGTCCCCTTTGCTAGCTCATAATAAGTCTTGTAATGATACGACGTGCTTTTTTAATAAATTGGTGACTTATGTCAAATTATTAGATTGGCTGAACTTCGATAGGATTAGATAATTCATGTCTGTTTATCAGTTGAATTAATTTTGTATAAATTAATTCAAGATAAACTTGTTGAATTATCAAGAACCTCAGGTGGTAAATAAAGATTTGCAAGAACCTCGGGTTGGAAATAAACAGTCATATAATTAATTCAAATTATATGACTATTTTAATTATATAGCTTGTCTATTGTGTTATTTGAATTAAAACTGAGGCTCTATCCCAAGAACCTAGGGTAGGAAATAAAGATTCATAGGGATTATTTATCGTAAATTCGGCAGGCCGATCATTAGGTTTGGCCTGCCGATGGAGTAAGTTCGGAATGGCCGATCTACGAGTTCAGCTTGCCGATCGAACAATAATCTAATCATGCATTTTAGATGCGAAGATATTGATTCTGATTTGATCCTGATTTGAATTTCTAAGACCTTGTCTAATAAGGACTAACCCCTAGGCCCAACCTCTATAAATAGGGAGTGAGACTCATTGTTATGTAGATCAGTTGAGAAATCTAGAGTGAGCACTCTATCTGTGAGTCTCTAAAACTCCCCTTAGAATTATTGTTCACAAATCATGAACCATAGTTCTTGGTTTTCTCAAGTGATTGGAAGGAGAGTCACCATACACCGGTCGTGGATAGAGAATAGCAAAGAAGGCCAGTTGGTTGAGGTTCTTCTAGAACGCCCTTCTTTTCATTGATTACAGAATCTCTTCTGCGGACAAGGTTAGTAAGATCTGGTTAATTTATGCATATAGCGTGTCAAACTTGTGTTTTGAAAATAACTTTGGTATAAAAATTTTAAAATTTCTATTGTGTACTATTTTTTCAACAATTGGTATCCGAGCCAAGTTTTCATGTAAATTTATGAGTTTGTGACCATGTTATATGAATAAATTATGTGATCTTGACCTCTCCTATATTTAAATTTAATATTTTAGAGAGTTGGCACTCTAGGGTTTTTATATATTTGTATGTTGTCATGGATTATATGGTGAATGTTTATTAATTAATTATGGTTGATTAAATATTTATTTAATTATTAATTAATTAATTAATTAATTAATACCAGTTATGGTTCCTTAGAGGTTAGAATGTATACCTAGGGTTTTCATGTAATTAGATGACGGACTATGATCTTCATCTAGGAATTATTATTAATTTTAAATTTGTAAAAATTTTGTAATTAAATAATCATTGATTTAGAAGACAGATCTAGAAGATGGACGATAGCGTTCCATAAGTATTTCCTGAGTCTATAAATTTTTATGTTTTTGAATTATTGAAAGACTACGTAAAATTGAATTTTTTGGAAAACATGATTTCTACTCGTTCGGCATGCTGGACCCTCAAGTTTGGTGGGCTGATGGTCGTAGATCGACAAGCCAAACCTGAGGTTCGATAGGCCATCCACAAGATAGAAATCTGATGGCTCTAGCGGTAGATCAAACTTTTACGATCAGCAAGCCGATCTGTCATGACTGGCAGACCGATCTGAAAAGATCAGCAGGCAGAAGGATCATGACCGGCAGGCTGATTATAAAGATCAGGATGCTGGCAGAGAGTTGTAATTTTTTAGAAAAGGTGCATTTTTTTGGGTGTAGTTTTGATTTTATTTTTGAGGCAATTCTGAGAAACATTAAATTTGGGTATGACTAGAAATAATGGAGTATTTGATCTATACGAAATTAGAAACTTGAGGATGGACATTACATGAAGAAGGATACAATAGAAGATTCAAGGATGAAGAATCGATAATATATTTTGATTATTCTTTTGTAATCTTTATTTTTTTCTCTAGGGTGAAACCATAATATTATAGTTATTTATTATTATTTTGCTTGTGGCTTTGTATGATTGATTTTCTTGTCTACATTATAATATGATTTGCCATGTATATTGATAACATACCATATAGAATAGGGAGTACAGCCCATTCAAAATTTGTCATGCATGTTTTTCAAAATAAAACCTAGATTTCAAAAGATTGAGTCGGAGAAGGTTTTCGGAGAAAGGACCTATGGCCTCCGTTGTTGGTTCGTAGGTAGCATGGTGGTTCCAACCCTTAGGAAGGGACTTCATCATGTACCAGGTTGGATCTCCGAGGATAAGGTATTTTAGCATGATTTATCATTGCACACCCTTAGGTGGTGATTATAAATCATAGATAAAATATTGAAACGATGGTTATACACTCATGTTAATTTTATTATTAACCTCCCATAGGATTTTTGTTAATAAATTAATGGCCAAAGAAACGATTATTAATATGTGCTGGATCATATGGGTCCTTGATGGCATATATTAATCAAGAGGGGACCCATATACCTGATTGAATTTGGCAAGTCTCTCCTAGGCGGCTTGTTGAATTCTGAGTTGGGAAATATCGTTGTAAGGTTGTGATTTTTTCTAGATTTTGACACATAAACACATTTGTACATTTTTATATGATTGTGTTATCTTACTAAATTATCTTGACATGTTTGCTTATGTTTAGCATATGATTCTTTATTATAAATTAAAAATGTCTAAAAATGCTTTATCCTTGATACTTTACAAAAGCCATTTAACCGGTGAGAATTACAATGATTGGAAATGAAACCTAAACATCATCCTATACTTTGAGAAACTGAAATTTGTGCTGACAACTTTGTTTCCTCTCGAGCCTATGGGAGATTCCACCAGCGATCAAATCCAAGTGTATGATCACTGGAAAGATGCTAATGATCAGGCCTGCTGCTATGTTATGGTCAGTATGAATAACATGCTACAGGCTTAACATGAAGATTATAAGACTGCGAAGCAGATCTTAGATAATCTTGAATACATGTTTAGAGGCTACGCCCTAACAAAGTGAGAAGGGGCGCTTCAAAAACTTCTTAACTACAAACAAAGACTGGAGACATCTATAAAGGAGCATATGATGTTGGTCATGGGCTACCTCGCTGAGGCTCAAACCAATGGAGTTGACATTGATGTTGAAACTCAGATGACTATGGTCTTTGAGACTCTGTCTAAGGAATTTATTCCGTTTAGAGCTACATTTAATTTAAGCAATAGACAAGATATAACCTTAACTTAGTTGATGAAGTAGTTAAAGGAGTTTGAACTACTGATTAGGGAATCTCTTACAGGTGGCGTGGCCAACTTGGCAGTGGCTACTGGTTCCATTCTAACCTTGGGAATGGAAAGAAGCAATGGGCCAAGAATGAGAAGTCTTCTATTCCTACAAACGGCAAGAATAAGAAGAAGAAAAAGAAGAACCTGAAGAAGCTCAAGTGCTTTTTCTGTGGGAAGGTTGGACATATCAAGAAGAATTGCAAGGACTCCTTTCCCAAGGAGGTAAGTGTGAACTTCTGGTTGTAGAAACTTGTTTGCTTGAGGAATCTAGTGACACTTGGGTCATAGATTCTAGAGCAATTAATCATGTTTGTGTTTCTCTACAGGGGTTTAAAGAAATGAGAATTCTGTTACATGAAGACTTTACGCTTCGGATGGGTGATGGATCCTTGGTCTTAGCTGAAGCAGTGGGAGACGTCCTTTTATATCTTGATAATTATAGGAATTTATTTTTGCGAGATTTTTTTTTGTTCCTCAACTTAAAAGGAATTTAATTTCTATAGCTTGTTTATTTAAAAACTCCTATTTAGTTTCCTTTAATAATAAAGTGGTGATTTGTAAAAATAAATCTTTTATTTGTTCTGGATGGAAGCAAAATATTCTATATTTTATCAAACCTAAGATGGACTTACTACTTAATGCTGAGGTTAATGAAAATAACTCTAAAAGACTTAAAACTTCTCATTCTAATGAGACTTATCTTTGGCATGTGCGCCTAGGTTATATTAATCTGAATAGGATTTAAAGGTTGGTAAGGAATGGACCTTTAAGTCACTTAAAGGTGGAATCTATACTACAATGTGAATCTTGTTTGAGGGTAAATTGTCCCATTTGGGTATAAAGGTAATAGGGCCAAAGGGGTTCCGGAACTTGTGTATAGTGATGTTTACGAACCGATGAACATCTAGGCACAAGAAACGTATGAGTATTTCATCACTTTTATTGACGATTACTCAAGGTATGGGTATGTGTACCTAATGCACCACAAAAGCAAAATTTTTGACAAGTCCAGGGAGTTTTGGGCTGAAGTGGAAAAGCAATTGGGTAGACCCATAAAGGCACTTCAATCTGACCAAGGTGGTAAATACCTTTCTGATGAGTTCTTAGGACACTTATTAGAGAATGGGATTTTATTCCATTTGACAATATCGGGCACTCTGCAGTAGAATGGCATGGCGAAGAGAAGAAATAGGACTTTGTTGGATATGGTTAGGTCCATGATGAGTTATTCATTATTGCCTTTATCCTTTTGGATATGCACTACAAACCGCATATTATCTTTTGAATAATGTACCTTCAAAATCAGTTCCTAAAACTCCTCACAAGTTGTGGATGGGGAAAAGGACATTCTTATAACCATATTCGCATATAGGCATGTCTGGCTTATGTCCTGTTTAGGGACGCAAATAAGTTGGAAGCACGTTCGGAAGTTTGCATGTTTGTAGGATATCCAAAAGGGACTAAAAGGGGTTATTTCTATAACTTAAAGGAAAATAAAGTCATAGTTTCAACTAATGCAACTTTCCTTGAGGAAAGTTACATGGAAGACTTTAAGTCTCAAAGAAAAGTGGTGCTTAAAGAGTTGGCGAGTGATTCAATCACTCCCAGGGGTTCAGTAGAAGCCACTCCAATTGGTGTAGAAAAACTAGCCAAACTCAAACAACAACCTAAAGGGTTTTGGCATAGTAGGAGGATTAAGCGTCAACCCAAGAGGTATATGTTCAATGGTGAGGTCTTTTTGGCTGAATTAGATGAACATGACAGGGATCCTTACACTTACAAAGAGGCTGTGGAAGATGTTGATTCGAAACTCCAGACGGAGGCCATGAACACAGAGATGAAGTCTATGGAGGCTAATCGAGTCTAGGAGCTTATGGATCTTCTCGAAGGGGTAAAACCCATAGGGTGTAAGTGAATCTATAAGAGGAAGAAAGGAGTGGATGGAAAGGTCGAAATGTATAAGGCTAGATTGGTAGCTAAGGTATACACACAAAAGGAAGGAATCAATTACAAGAAAACCTTTTCACTTGTAGCCATGCTTATGTCCATCCGCATTCTCTTGTCCATAGTTGCCACTCTCGACTACTAGATTTGGCAGATGGATGTCAAGACGGCCTTTTTGAATGGCTATCTTGATGAGTCCATCTATGTGGAGTAGCTATATGGGTTCAAGGCTAAGAGTCAAAAGGGTAAGGTTTGTAAGTTGCTGAAGTCAATTTATAGACTTAAGCAGGCTTCTTATTCTTGGAACCTAAGATTTGATCAGGTGATCAAGACTTATAGATCTAAACAAAATGTTGACGAAACATGTGTTTACAAACACATTAAAGATGAAAAAGTGGTTTTTCTACTACGTTATATAGATGATATTCTGCTAATTGACAATGACGTTGGGGCATTGTCATCGGTCAAATTATGGTTGACTAAGCAATTTGACATGAAGGACTTAGGTGAAGCTAATTTTGTTCTCAGTATCCAGATTTTTCAAGATAGGAAGAACAGAATGATAGCTTTGTCCTAAGTGGGCTACGTAGATAAGATTCTTTAAAGGTTTACAATGCAGGATTCTAAGAAAGGTGAGCAACCATCTAGGTCTAGAATCACTCTTTCTAAGAAAAACTTGTCAAAGTCTGATAAAGAAAGAGAATAAATGAAGAAGGTGTCTTATGCTTTGGCAGTGGGTAGTCTCATGTATGCTATGCTTTGTACACAATCGGATATTTGCTATACAGTCGGGATTGTAAGTCGATTTTAGGAGGATTCGGGACCGAACCACTAGGTTACGGTCAAGCATATTTTCAAGTACCTGAGAAGGACTTGAGGGTATATGCTTATGTATTTGGGTAAGGATTTGACACCTCTAGGATACACTTATTTGGATTTCCAATCCTGTCTGGATTCGAGGAGATCGACTTTGGGTTTTGTGTTTACTCTGGGCGATGGTGCCATTGCTTGGAGCAATGTGAAACAAGATTGCACTTTGGATTCTATGATGGAGGCTGAGTATGTGGCAGCCAGTGATGCTTTGAAAGAAGCAGTATGGGTCCACAAGTTCCTTAAGGATCTTGAGGTAGTTCTTGGTATGGACAAGGTGGTATCGCTGTATTGCGATAATGGTGCGACGGTAGCTAATGCTAAAGAACTAAGATTTCACAAGAAGAGTAAGCATATTAATCAAAAGTATGATATGATAAAGGACTTCATAGAGGGTGGCCATGTTCTAGTGTACAAAATTGAGTCAGAGGACAATTTAGTTGATTCATTCACAAAGACACTTACTGAGAGACTCTTCAAGAGGCATGTGGAGGCTATAGGGATGCGACATTTGCCATATTTTCTCACTTAGTGCAAGTGGGAGATTGTTAGACATGTATGCCCTAAGGAGTAAAAATATAATATGTTTTTGGAGACATTTTTATCAATAAAGAATTTTTTTATTATTGATATACCAAAATCTTGTCTTGTTTATATTCATATTTGTTAAATGTATAATAAGCAAACGAAAGTCTGAGACTGTCGGTCTAAACCTTTAGAGTCAGGCATATGATGGACCGATTATGCAGAAGACATGATTCTAAAGGTGATGATCTAAATCATAGGATCAGCAGTTGAGGGAATAAAGTTGAGCACTTTATTCATGCAAAAATTGTTATGTTGTTTATATCCTTGACGGGAGATGGTTTGTCTTGGCCATCGGAGGTGGACTCCGTGAAAAGAAACATTGGTGCATTGTCATAAGTGATGATGTATTGGATCGTGACATAAAGTGTAATTGATTTGGATTAATAATTCCCTATCGGCAAATTAATTCACTTTAGACAATTATATGTATTGTATCTTAATCCTAAGATGATAATGGGCCTATTATCTTGACTTATGTCTTTTAATGTATCAAAAGGTGATATCTATATTTTATGTTGGTACGCATGCCGATACATTGGAGGCATGACTCTAGATAGCGTAGACTTGTTATTCATGGATATGGAATCCATAGCTCCTCTTTAGGAGTCGGTGATATCCTCTTATATGCGTTATCCTATAATTAGAAAACTAAAGCGCTCAACCATTTGGATACATAGGTGTAATCAAATAGTATACTGTCTTTAGGTGGCAAGTTTTTTGGTGGTGAGATAATGGAACGTGAGAGCAAAATAATCAGGTAGGTAAGACAGAATTTATGGTTAAGTCGATTATGGATAATCCTATAAGGATACAACACATTATGATGTGTCATAGAGGCTTAGTTATTTAGGCTTCGTAATTCTATATAGTTCGAGAGTGCAGCTCTAAGATTTTAATAGAGTAGCGTTATAGTTGATGATTATGAAATGTATATATGGGATATTGGGTTTCATAATTATCGGGAGCTTAAACTATATAGGTCCACTAGGTCCCCTTTGTTAGCTCATAATAAGTCTTGTAACTATACGGCATACTTTTCTAATAAATTGTTGACTATCAATTATCAATTGACTGAAATTTGATAGGATAATTCATGTCCGTTTATCGGTTGAATTAATTTTGTGTAAATTAATTCAAGATAAACTTGTTGAATTATCAGAAATATTTATTTTCTTATAGATTATTTGGATATGACTGTTTTAATTAGATAACTTCTCTGTTGGGTTATTTAAATTAAAACTGAGGCTTTATCTCAAGAATCTCGGGTGGGAAATAAAGATTTACAAGGATTATTTATTGTAAGTTTGGTAGGCTGATCTTTAGGTTCTGCTTGCCGATGGAGTAAGTTCAGCTGGCTGATCTGGCAGTTTAGCCTACGACCAAACGATAATCTGATCACACATTTTAGATGCAAATTTTATCAAATATTGATTCTAATTTGAATTTATGAGGCCTTATCTAATAAGGACTAACCCCTGGGCCCAACTTCTATAAAATAGGGAGTGAGAGTCATTGTTACATAGATCAGTTGAGAAATCTAGGCTAAGCACTCTGTCTATGAGTCTTTGAAACTCCCCTGAGAACTATTGTTCACAAATGACAAACCATAGTTCTGGGTTTTCTCAATTGGTTGGAAGGAGAGTCACTAGGAAAGAGCTGTACGAGTGTTCCCACACACACACCGGTCGTAGGTAGAGAATAGCAAAGAAGGTCAGTTAGTTGAGGTTTTTCTAAAACACCCTTCTTTTCATCGATTACAGAATCTCTTCAGCAAACAAGGTTAGTAAGATTTAGTTAATTTATGCATATAGCGTGTCAAACTTGTGTTTTGGAAATAACTCTGGTATAAAAATTTTAAAATTTCCACTACACACTATTTTTCCAACAGAATCAATGTTGAAGTAGCTATTATGTTAAACATGAAGGCTCTTTCATTATCTTCATATTATTGCATGTCAAAGTCGGCGATGGTGATTCTTTGCTCTAATCCTCCAATGCTAAACTAGCCATTATCCTGTTATTCTTATGACTCAAAGCATCTGCTATCACACTTGCTTTACCTAGATGATATTGGATACTAAAGTCCGAATCCACCATGTATTTGATCTATCTCCGTTGTCTTAGATTGAGATCTTTTTGAGTGAATAGATACTTTAAACTTTGGAGATTAGTATAGACCTCAGTCCTAGCACCATATAGATAACATCTCCAATTCTTAAGTACGAGAACCACGACAGCTAACTTGAAATCATGTGTTGGATAGTTCCTCTGTAGGGTTTTAGTTGTTGTCAAGCATAAGCTACTACTCGACCATATTGCATTGGTACACAACCCAATCTATTTCCCAAAGCATCAATGTACATAATGTAAGACTCCTCGTTATTGGGAATAATAAGTATAAGTGCACTAGTAAGTCTCTGCTTCAGTTTCACAAATGCTTTTTCACATGTATCGTCCCATAAGAACTTAACAGTCTTCCTAGTGAGTCTTGTCAGCAGAGAAGTAATCTTTGAAAAGTTCTCCACAAAGCTCCGATAGTATCCAGCTAATCTAAGGAAACTTTGAATCTTTGACAAGTTCTTCGGTTGTTTCCAATTCAACACTGCTTTAATTTTGGAGTGGTCCACTGAGATGCCTTCTTCAGTGACAATGTGTCCTAGGAGCTTGACTTTTGTCTTCTAAAAGTCACACTTTTCCCTTTTTGCATATAGGCCGTGTTCTCTTAATGTTTGTAGGGAAATGCTCAAATGTTTGGCATGCTCTTCGTTGGTCTTGGAATAGATCAAGATATCATCAATGAAAATAATGATAAATTGATCTAAGTAAGGTTGGAAAACACGGTTCATTAAGTCCTTGAAAGCCATGGAAGTGTTGGTCAATCCGAAAGGCATGATAAGAAATTCAAAGTGACCATCGCGAGTTCCGAATGCTGTTTTTAGTATGTCTTCTTCTCTTATCCTCAGTTGGTGACATCCATACCACATGTTAATCTTCGAGAAGTATCGAGATCTTTCCAGCTAATTAAGCAACTCATCGATTCGGGGTAAGGGATACTTAGTCTTGATGGTTAGCCAATTGATTTGGTAATAATTGACATAGAGTCTCAACGATCCATCATGTTTCTTCACAAAGGGTACTAGAGCTCCCCGAGGTGACATGCTTGGGTGAATGAATCCTTTCTCCAGTAATTGATTTAGTTTCTTTCTTAGTTCCACCTTCTCAGTAGGTGTTATCATGTATGGTGTGATGGAAATAGGTGTTGCTCCTACGACTAAGTCAATAACAAATTTAATCTCTCTGTTAGGCAAAAGTCTTGGCAGTTCGTCTAGAAAAACATCTAGGAATTCATCCACCACAAGAGTATGTAAAGATGAGTCACTATTCTTTGATTCTCCTTTCGAAGCAAAGATCATTCCAAGGCTGGTGAAATTCTTTCATCTTCCAATACAAGTTTAGCATAGGGCTGGTGTCACTGTCCTCATCTTAGCTTAGAAATCAATGACTTGGCCATTCTTTGTAAATAAAGAGACACGTTTTTGGTGATAATCTACTATATCTTGGTATTTAGTTAGCTAATCCATGCCTAGGATTATTTCAAACTCCAACATGGTTATTATATACAAGTCAACTGAAAGTCTATGTTCTCCTATTAGCACACACACTGACTTACAGATCATAGAAACTTTAGCTATTCCATCCATGGGTGTACTAAGAGTTAACAGGGAGTTATATGTTTCAATTTCTAGTTGTAATATGCAAGCAAATAATATAGACATGAACAAATGACCAGCACTTGTATCAAATAATACATGAGCCTATAAGTAAGATATGTGAATTATGCCATCTACTACAGAATTGTTGACTTGTCTTACTTGTCCGACCGTGGTTGTAATAGCATAAGCATGAGCTATTGCCTTTCCCTTGTCATTGTTTCCTTTTCCTTGATTTCCTTGACTACTACTTGCATTGTTATTCTTCCTAGGAAAGTACGGTCTCTGATTAACATAAGCCTAAGGAGTCGATTGGAAGTTCTGATTTTGATGGAAATTTGGTCAGTGTTGATAATTATAGTGAGGCTGGAACCCTCAATGTTGAGTCAAAAAAGCATGAAAGACTAGCGAGTTTTATTGTGATGCCCCTCGGTACTGATTGCCTCCCCACATAGTGGAGCTGAAATGACTACCTTGTGGCCTTAGAGCAAAGGTTGACTGTGTAGGGCAATTAGGGCAGCTTCTTCTCAAGTGGCCCACTTGTCCGCAAATATGACAAACTTATGGCTAGAAGCATCCACTACCTGAGGATCCACCGCCAACACTAACACCGCTATTCTGTGATACTTGCCCTTGTGACCTTTCTTTCTTGTTCATTTTTCTTTGGTGTCCACCAGATCCGTTATATTCTTATAAGAATTATTCAATTCTATTTCTGCATGCTGAGCAGCAGCTACCAGTTTAAGAAACTCAGTCAATTGAATAGTAGCTATCATTTGTTTGATTTTTGGCCTTAGATTATTTCTAAACTTTTCATATCTTGCCATGGGGTCTGACACAGCTCCAAGATTGTAACAAGATTAGGTTACAACCTTCAATAGGGTTCGATGATGGTGTTCAGGTCATTAGCCTCTGTTGGTCTTTGTATATTTGTAGAGCTCAAAATATATGGCCCAAGTTATTGACTTCTGGAGCAGCTAGTTAAGGTTGTGCTGGCCGTCAAGGTTGCTTAACTTCTTGGGGATGTTCAATAAGTTGTGTAGTAGGTTGAACTTGCTCTATAGGTTGTGATTATTCAGACGATTGAGCTTGACGTCTTGGCCACATGGTTTCTATGGACTACGAAAGTTTAGCTGGGATTAGTACCAATGATGATGACATTAAAACTTAACTTTAAAACCATTTTGAAAAATTGATTTTTAAGGTGGTACTACACCTCCTAGGTTAACCGAACCTAGGCTCTGATATCAAAATCTATAATGCCCTGATATAGGGGTTAGCAAAATTGAATAAATATAAATAAATTTAATTCACAATACCATTTTAAAATAGAAAAACAATGCCCGTGAGTCTTTGAAATATATTAGAAAACAATAGCATGCTTTAAACAACATTCCATAGTTTTAGCATAGCACCAAATATTAAAAATACAGTCATCATCATCGTAATATAGTTCCCAGTTACTAAACAATTTAACACGACAATTGTTACAGATTACGAATCTTACATGTTTAAACAAGAATACAAATAAGATAAGATATTTTGACACGACACAATCAATCTTATCATCTACTCCTCATCGGATAGGTTACACTAGACTCTACCTAAGAGATAAAAATAATAGAGATGAGCATCGGCATGCCTAGTAGGGAATACCATACTCACCATTAGGTTTTATTAATTACCACATTAATACCTGCATAGTTAGTTAGTCACATCATTATTCATCTTTTAACAATTCTATTATGTTCATTCCTAATGGATACCCTGTATTAAATATTACCAAGTTCTATACTTATACATATATATATATATCAAGATTACTCAATGTTTATCGGCATCCACACAAAATTGAGATTCACTCTCTCTCTACTCAACAAAACCACAAAGGCAAGCTTGATAAGTCCAATCATTCATTCCACAATTGTCGGTGAGGGTACATCAAGCCTTGGATCCTCACCAAGTCAATTCCTGTATAGTGCATTCTAAGACTTTCGATCCAAGAGAGCGTCAACGCCTTCACCTATTTACCTTCCATGGTATTCGTGCCCCAGGACATAACCGCCATCTTCTTCACGTCTTACCATTCCTCTCATAACCATTTGTTATGTTTAGAGTCAGTATTTCCTAACCATGCTTCTCAAATTATATCAACACATGTCAAATCAGTTTAACCTCGTTGTACAATATAGGATGAGTTGACATTCCTATGTCATCAGTGATATTCTTATTATAGCAATTCAATATATATATCTTGCAATGTAAAGAGCCAATTTTTAATTCCACCAAAACTTCACAAAAGATGAGTAATAAAATCCCCACCTCTTTAGAGAATAATCTACTGACAACTTCTAACTCACAAAACGGAGTTCATCAAATAAACTCTAAGTATGTCGTTATCCTAAGACAAATAAAAGTAACCATACTCAACTTAAATCCTAATCTATAATTATGTCAATTTATGATTTGGTACCAAATATGTTAGAATGGAATTTTTAAAAATAAATAATACGATTTTAAAATATTTAGAAATAAAAAAAATTAAAAAGTTTGATATTCATCAAAATAAAATTATTTGAAATTATAAACTTTATAGACTAATATTTATTATTTCCAAAACATAAGTTGCCAGATAGCTATCCTTATCCTAGTAGTTTGGCCGTTCTTCTTCCTTGCTTAGGTTATGGGTCCAACCTCATTTGAAGCATAAAATCTGGCATTTATTTTTTTTTTATTAAAACTTCCTTTGGAAAAATGACATGTAATTTCTGGGAGAACAATATGTAATTTTTATGAAAAACAACAACTGAAAAATTTTTCCACAGAGAACAAAATCCAAATTTTGAGTTTTTCTTTAAAATCTTAGTTTTCTAATGGCTTTCTAAGTATAAAAACAATGTATAAATAATATATAATCATCTTTATACAATATAAACTTATTTCATAAATTTTCATGCTTAAAATGTAATCAAAATCTAAGTTTTAAATTTTTAAAAGCTTACCTCAAATCTAAGCTATAAGTGTTGCTTTGATCACCAAAATCTCATTGATTTCAAGACCTATGAGTTGCTAGGAGGATGTTTTTGTGACTTGGGTGGAAAAATAGCTTGAATCTAGCTTGATGGTCCTTTGGTGTTTCTATTTTATTGGGTCATAGTGGGAGTAAAGAAGAAGCAGAGGAAGAAGGAAAAGAAGGAAGAATAAAGGAAGTGAAAAGAAAGAGAGAAACGAAAAAAATAAAAAGAGAAATGAAAAATCACATCCCTTTGATCAAGAGATGTTGTCTAATCTTTGTTTGATGATAAAACAAGAAGGGAGGTGTGAATTAGTCTCCATCGGAGACTTTGGTGCAAAAAATACCAAATAACATTTTTGTAATTAAATAAAAGTTCTAAGGGTATTTCGGTAAATATGCTAAATAGGTGTAGGAAAATTTTAGAAAAATTAAAAATAAGTAGATTAAATAATATGGAATAAATTTTAGATGCAATAGCATTTTGGAAAATTTAAATTGGCGCACTAATAATGACATTATACACAATCATACTTGTTAAAAAAAAGGTGTTTCAAGCTCATAAGCACAAGTTTCTAAAAAATGACGAGGATAATGACAATATGACAAACTTATACTATACTTGTTGGCCAAGTTTAAGAAGAGCTGCGAACCTTTAGTTAGAAAACTTAACAGTAAATCGAGATAGTATATGATAAGATGAACAATTATGAGAGAGCATGAAACTTTCAAAAAATGTTTGACTTAAGACAAGTTACTAAGTCCTTAATAGTTCGAGCAAAATTTTGGTTCGATAATTTAAGTTTTTGATCTATTACATCTGAGAGAATTTAAGTATTTAAGTCAAGGGTTTCCTTGCAAACCCAAACATTTATTTATGCATAAAAATTTATGGAATTACAACTCAAATTTCACGATTCTATAATTAGATTTAAATTCGATAGTATACGGTACCTCTAAGTATTATGGCAAGCTATAAGAATTCTGCTTAGAATTAGAAATGTTTTGTAATACATGAAAAATTCACAAGTTTAAATCATGATGTAATTACAATTTATAACTACAAATTTTTCTAATAATGTGCATGCATTTTTAAAGTCTTAATGACTATAAGGTTTTAGTGATAAATAATGTTATTAATGCATAAATATTACGTGTGTAACGACTTAACATTTCAAGCCATTACTTAACTTGTGTAAACATGATTTTTAAACTTAAATCTCATTTACTATTAAGAAAAATGCCGAGAAATTTTTTTCCCAGAAACATACTTAAAACTGTTGTAGCTTATGTTACAAGCATAAATTGAAACATAGTACAAACTTGACTTTATAACCATCCAAAATATATCTTAAAACTCGTTAAGTAAACATTTTCTTAAAACTTTTAAACATCATTTCAAAATAGCAAAAAACTTCTTTTAATATGGCAAAAATTGACTGTAGTGGTATCCATAGCCCAAACATCAAATTTCTCTCACTGTAACACCAAGCTCGTCAACCAGTCTTACTAGTCTCTTGTAAGAATTACCTATAGCATGAAGGAACTTGTAATTAGCTTTCTCTCATAAGTTCAAACATATCTCACAAAACATAAAGAACTTCCTCATAAAGATGTTCTTGTATAACATTTTTCTTGAAACATTTCTCATAAAACTTCTTCCATGAACCTTTTTTCGTAAAATGTCTCACATAAAATGTATCTCATTAACATTTCTCGTAAAAATATTATTTTTAAAGCAATATAAGCAATATCATAATGCATGATTCTATTTATGCTAATTATGAACTTTTTATCATCAATCTTATCTTACTTGTTCTATAGGTCCAAGTATACGTACTAAGCCCGCAAGGTTGTCGTATCATAGAGACTGTAAAATATTTATAACTTCATGCTCTCTTTGGGTTGGGAGACTGGCGTGACACTTTTTTATCTTAACTTAAGTGTTTAGATTACCAATCTTGTAATCTTAGTGAATATATTGTATGACATAACTTAATGTCTAAAATAATAAACATAACAAATGCAAACATATTGCAAATCATGACTTGGTCTTTAAAACATTATGCATAACAAATACAAACATATTTCAAGCATATTTAGAGCATTTGAAGATCCTTTTCTTCATGATATAGGTGAGGTTTGAAATTTACCTGAATATTGCTCTAGCATTCCTTATTTATCCTTTTTCTTCTGTTAGTCGGCTCTGTGTCCTATTTAAATGACAACCGATTATTAGAAACTAACTCGAGTCCATACTATTGGTTAATTTTTATATTGCTTAACTTAACATTTTATAGTCAAATTCTACATCTTATTAGATGATTTTGCTACTTAGAGTGATTTGGATTATTTTCCATCTAAAAACATTTAGCTAAATCGAAGGGCTTGTGGTCCATGGTAAAAATAACGATTTTACCATTGACGGGTTTTTTGTAAACATCTCATATTCTTTTGGGCTTTAAAATCTACCATTTCTCATATTCTTATAGTAGTGTGGAAACCCAGGTTTGCATTGTGAAAAATCTAGTTCCCCATAGTTTTACAATTTCGGCCCGAAACATAAATTCTTGACATTTTTGCCCCCGAAACAAAAAATTAACCATGTTATACCAAAATGTCCATTTTTTCTACAAGGGTTAAAACTTACAAAAGATTCTTAGTCAAATTTAAATAATTTCAAAATGTTTTCATTGTACTGCTTTGAAATTTCATGAGTAAATCTCATAAGACTTATAACTTAAAAAGGTTAATTACAAAAGTATACCTCTAGTTTTTTTATTTCATAATTTATCCCTCTATTTTAGGAAAATACAAAGGTGACTTTCAAATTTGAGGAAATTGCTTCAAATTCATCCTTAAGCAATTAAAAGGATGGTAATATCTTTTAGTAGAAGTCTTTGTTTAAATAATTGAACTCCTTTTTCTTAAGAATAGTTTTTGCTTTGAAAAAAAACTCACTTTTAATATTCTACGCTTTTTTTTTTACCCTTTTGTTAGACATGTATGCCCTAAGGAGTAAAAATATAATATGTTTTTCAAGACATTTTTATCAATAAAGAATTTATTTATTATTTATATACCAAATCTTGTCCTCTTTACATTCATAATTGTTAAATGTATGTTAAGTAAACAAAAGTCTGAGACTGTCTATCTAAATCTTTAAGAATTGGGCATATGATGGGCAGATTATACAAAAGACACGATTCTTAAAGTGATGGTCTAAATCACAAGATCTGCAATCGAAGGAATAAAGTTAGGCAGTTTATTCATTCGAAGATTGTTATATTGTCTATATTCTTATCGAGAAATGGTTTGTCTTGGCCATCAGAGGTGGACTCCGTGAATAGAAACATTGGCACATTATCATAGGTGACGATGTGTTGGATCGAGACATAAAGTGAATTGATTTAGATTAATAATTCTATCTTAGCAAATCGATTCACTTTAGACAAATCATATGTATTATGTCTTAATCCTGAGATAAATAGAGGGCCCGTTGTCTTGACTTATGTCTTTTGATGTACCAAAGGGTGACATCCATATTTTAATAGTGGTACGTATGTCGGTACGTTAGAGCATGACTCTTGCTAGCGTAGAACTATTATTCATAGATATGGAATCCATAGCCCCTCTCTAGGAGTCAAGATATCCTCTTATATGCGTTATCCTATAATTAGAAAACAAGTGCACTCAACCGTTTGGATACATAGGTGTAACCAAATGGTATATCGTCTTAGGATGTTAAGTTTTCTAATGTTGAGATAATGAAATATAAGATAAAAATAATGGGGAAGGTAAGACAGAATTTATCTTTAAGTCGATTATGGATAATCCTATGGGGATACAATATATTATGATATGTCATGGTGACTTAGCTATACAGGCTTCGTAATTCTATATAGTTCGAGAGTGTAACTCTTAGCTTTTAGTGGAGTAGCGTTAGAGCTGATAATTATGAAATGTATATTTGGGATATAGGGTTTCATACTTATATAGGTCCATTTGGTCGGCTTTGCTAGCTCACAAAAATCCTGTAATGATATGATGTTGTTTTCTAATAATTGATGACTTGTGTCAAATTATCAGATTGGTTGAAAATTTGATAGGATCAAATAATTCATATTTGTGTATCCATTGAATTAATTTTGTGAAAATTAATTCAAGATAAACTTGTTGAATTATCAAGATTGGATAATTCATGTTTGTTTATTGGTTGGATTAATTTTGAATAAATTAATTCAAGATAAACTTATTGAAGTATCAGGAATATTTATTTTCTTAGAGATTATCTAGATATGACTATTTTAATCAGATAACTTCTCTATTGGCTTATTTAAATTAAAACTAAGGCTCTATCCCAAGAATCTCGGGTGGGAAATAAAGATTCGTAAGGATCATTTATCGTAAGTATGGCAGGCTGATATTTAAGTTCGGCCTACCGATGGGGTAAGTTAGCAGGCTAATCTGTTAGTTCGGCATGTTGACCGAGTGATAAATTGGTTACGTGTTTTTACATGAATTTTATCAGATATTGATCTTGATTTGATTCTGATTCAAATTTTTGAGGCCTTATCTGATAAGGACTGACTCTTGGACCCAACTTCTATAAAAAGGGGAGGGAGACTCTGTAACGCCCCAAAGTTTATTTAATGTTATTGTAATATAAGTGATGAATTAGTGTACCATAATCAATGTTTCAACATTAATTTGATTATTTGGTTGAATTTTGAATTTTTGGTTGTTTTGTTAATTTGATAAAATCAAATGATTTCTTATTGTTTTAAAATGATGTTTTGAGTTTTAAAACATAACAATTTGTAAAATGTTAAAAATATTCTGTTTTACAAAACCGTGGGTGGCATTTGGTTTTAGCACAGTAAAACCACCCACCGTTTCTCTCTATTTATTCTCTCACCTCTCCCTCTCTCTTCACTCTCAGCTCTCACTCTCTCTCTCTCCTCTCCTCACCCGTGAACTCTCTCTCTCTTCTTTCCTCTCGGTTTCCCTCAATCTCTCCCATTTCTCTCTTAAATTTTTGAATCAAATTTGAATCCAAGCTTTAGGTTAGCAACGAGGAAGCTCAGGAACGTGATTTGGCAACCGAGAACGCGGACTGAAGCTTCGATTCGAGGTTAGTTTTGAAATTTTTAAACTTTTTTCAAAATTTTTAATTTGTGCATTTTTGAAATTTAAGTTTGTTTGAACTTAGAAAACTCTTGGTTTGAGTTAAATGAACCTAGAACAACTAGAATCTAAGCTTAGATTGAAGAAAAACGGATTAGATTCAAGATTTTTCATTTTTCCTCATTTTTTCCCCATTTTTGGATTTTTGAGATTTTTGTGTTTGAATCTTGTTTAAATGAGTTCAAAAGTGTTCTAGTATGTTTTTCTATCATCTATGATTGTTTTCCATGCCTGAGATTTGAGAAAAACAGGTTAAAATCAAGATTTGGATTTTGGGAGATTGAAAACCCGTGGCTAGAATTTTTGGGTTTTTTTAGTTCGATAGGGTGAACTACGTGTTCGATAGGCCAGATTTAAAGGATCGACAGGCCAAAGTTCATCTGTCTGGTAGGCCAAACCTGGGAAATGTTTGGCCGACCGGACTTGGTTTTTGGCAGGCCGAACTGCATAGTTCAGCCGGCCGAAGCAGGGAGTCCGGCAGGCCAGCAGAGCATGCAAAATTTTGTGATTTTTCACCCGTTTTCACTGTTTTGAACCCCGATTTAAATTCCAACCTTGTAGAATGATTTTATAGATATAAATGGCATACTAGAACATCATGAAATGGTTTAGTAGCATAGAATGTCTCGAACTAGATATTGATCGACTTAGTGTGTATCTAGGATCGTTCGTGGTTCCGCGGAGCTAACGTATAGCGGACCAGGATTACAGAGTGGGGCACCGACATGAGTATCGAGGTAGGACTTCTACCTCATTCTTTGGTAGCCTAGTTTCAAATGATTTGGCTTTGAAAAGGGTTTCTATAAAAATGTTTTCAACTGTTGTTTGAAAATGAATTTATCGGTTATATTTTAATATACCATGAACTGAAATGAACTTCATAATGAATGTAAATCACAATACTCGGTAAATGGGTTTTGAATGATGATGAAAATAAACACATAGGCATGATGCCATATCAGAGATAGGGTCGTGTAGCGATCGACCTTGGGGGCAGGTCCCGAAACCCAGTTGGGCCACTATGGTGGTGATATTCTTATGGTTTGCCTAGGAAAAGAAAATGATATTTCTGGTTGTCCGAGTAAACTGTTTTGGGTAAGAATGGTTTTATTTAAATTTTATTTATTTATTCAATGTTTCTTGTAAACAATGCCTTCAATAATGAGATTTTCCTTTAAATTAAATGATTTATTAAAACATAGTCCTACTGAGCCTTTCGCTCACATTTTGCTTGTTTTTCTTAAATTCTCCCCCTAGGTGGATTTCCATTTAGGTTCAGAGAAAACTCAACAGACACGACTCAGGAGTAGTAAAAAGATTAGTAGATTTATTTGTATTATTTAATCAAGGCATGTAAGATTTTAACTTTATTTGTACTGGGACTGTGGTTGTATTATTATATTGTCAGTACCATGTGTGTGCACAAGTTGTGGGTCTGTGGGACCCATACTCGCTACGTTTATTATTTATTTTTCATGTAATGGTTTTCTTGAAACTTTTATATTTTATATTTAAGTCAACCCCTAAACTCTTAATTTTTAATTAAATTCTCTTTTAATTAATTTAATTAACCCGTTACGTCACCTCCTGTACTCTGGGGCGTGACAGAATTGTATCAGAGCTCAAGGTTATGAACATTGAGAATTGTGCACACATAGGTTTGACAATGAAATACCTCTGACAGTCCAAAATTTGTTTTCAAAAGTGAGAGAATGGCACCTAGACGTCGTTTGACAGTTGATGCCGAGTTCAAAAATGATGAGGGAATGATGAGGTCTATGTTTGTGGCTTTTCGATAGATGACAGCTAGGGCTAGATAGGAGGATTCTGATGTTGGTCGTTGGCATACGTACTTTAAAGAATTTCGACATGCATCTATTCTAACTTTTGATGGTAATGGGGATCCACAGTTGGCAGAATATTGGCTGGATTCGATCGTAAAGCATTTGGATACCCTTGGTGTGCCTGATGAGTACCGCGTGGAGTTTGCTGCATATAAGCTTGAGCGTGGTGCTAATACTTGGTGGAAACAGGCTAAGCGTTTGGAACACGGTGGCGATATCAGTTGGGACAGATTCGAGGAGCTATTCTATGATCGATATTTTTCGCAGGGGTATAGAGATCAGAAGGCAGCTGAGTTCTACAGGTTGTAGGCAGGGAGATTTGTCAGTTCGGGAATATGAGGTAAGGTATAATGAGTTGGCCAGGTTTGCTCCATCGACAGTGGCATCGGAGCATGAGAGGTGCATTAAGTTTCAGGAAGGGCTTAAGGCTCCTATTCGGCGACAGTTGGTTGCTCTATAACTTAGGAGTTTTGGAGAGCTTGTGTTGTCAGTAATATCCATGGAGAGTGATTATGCACAGTATTACGAGGATCGTGCAAAGGCTTCTAGAGGATCGCAAAGGAGCGGTAGGAAGAGCACCAGTAGCCGTCTGACTCTAGGAAAGAGCAAACAAGGTGGCGCGAACAGTGGTAGCAGCAGTTCATCTGGTAGCGGGCGCTGCAATCCCTACAGCTTCCATTGTCATTTTTGTCAGTAGCCAGGACACATCAAGAGGAATTGCCCGATCAAGAGTGCCCGTCTTGGATCTAAGACCAGAGAGGATGCTAGTCATCAGTCTCAGCCTCAAACCCTACCTTTGCCTCAGCAGTATCCGCAGTTGCAGTATCCCCAGTTCTCTCCTCAGCAGTTTTCGTATCTGGTACGAGGGCAGCAGTCGTAGCATTTCCATCGTAGCGTCCCTCAGTATCGAGCGCCAAGTACAGCCAGTGTGCAGTCGTCTCCATCCCAGAAGCATCGGTAGAATAATCCCAGACCTAGCAATGTTGGTAGAGGAAAAGGAAAGGCACCAGTGCAGGTTCATGCAATGGCATCTGGAGGTTCAGATTCTCATGCTGGTAATGCGGTTGTCGATGGTACGATCTTAGTTTCTCGATCTTTAGCTCGCGTTTTATTTGATATCGGTGCCTCTCATTCTCTCATTTTAAGTTCTTTTGTACATGCCTTGGGATTAGAGATAGAAGAGTTTAATGAACCCCTAGTCATAACTTCTCCCTTGGGGCGGGTGTATGTGAATTGTGTATGTAAATCTTGTAAAATAAAGATTGGGGATAAGATTTTGAAAAGTGATTTGATTATACTCCCCATGAGCTCATATGATGTAATTCTAGGGATGGATTGGTTGTCTAGGTATAATGCAGTTGTAGACTGCCAACTTAGAAAAGTGACCCTAGTGTCTGATAGGGGGATGATGATCACTTACCAGGGTGGTGGTGATTGGTTAATGAGTGAGCGTCTCATGAAGTCGTGTTTAGGAGGGTGAAGAAATCTGGGTTGTTGTGCTTTTCTTGCGAACCTAGAGTGCGAGCCCTATGCTTTGAGAGGAAGTGTAACGATTCCGGTGGTTGATGAGTTCAAGGATGTCTTCCCCGACGAGTTGCCAGGATTACCACCGCATCGAGAAATCGAGTTTGGTATTGAGTTGTTTCCAAGGACAGCATCGATTTCTATGGCACCTTATCGGATGGCGCAGGCAGAAATGAAAGAATTGAGGAAGCAACTTCAGGAGCTTGCTGATAAAGGGTATATTCAGAATAGCACATCTCCGTGGGGAGCACCGGTTTTGTTTGCTAAGAAACATGATGGGACTCTCAGGTTGTGTGTGGATTATCGGCAGCTGAATCGTGTCATAGTGAAGAATTAGGATCCCTTGCCTAGGATCAATGAGTTGTTTGATTAGTTGGGAGGTTCGCGGTACTTCTCAAAGATTGATTTGCGTTCAGGGTACCATCAGCTCAGGATTAAGGAAGTGGATATTCCCAAGACAGTTTTTAGGACTCGGTATGGGCACTTTGAGTTTCTAGTTATGTCGTTTGGGTTGACGAATGCTCTAGCAGATTTCATGGATTTGATGAACAGGATATTTAGGCCGTATTTGGATCAGTTTGTGATCATGTTCATCGATGATATTCTTGTGTATTCTAAGACTTGGGAGGAGCATGAGTAGCATCTCCGGATCATGCTTCAAACTTTGCGGGAGCACCAGTTGTATGCTAAGAGGGAAAAATGCGAGTTTTGGTTGACTGAGGTCAAATTTCTAGGTCATGTCATCTCGGAGCATGGTATTTCTATGGATTCGTCCAAGATTGAAGCCATAGTGGAGTGAGAATGACCAAGGAATGTAGTGGAGATTCGCAGCTTCTTAGGTCTTGCTAGTTATTACAGGAATTTGTAAAGGATTTTTTGAAGATTGTAGCTCCGTTGATGAAATTGATCAAGAAAAATGTCAGGTTTGAGTGGGATAAAGAATGTGAGCTTGCTTTTCAGGAATTGAAGAACCAGTTGACTTCAGCTCCAGTGTTGGTTATTCCTAGCAGTGACGAGCCGTATGAGGTTTACGCAGATGCTTTAGGATGCGGGCTTGGGTGCGTGTTGATGCAACATGGATGTGTGGTTGCGTATGGATCGAGACAGCTACGGCCTCACGAGCGGAATTATCCTACTCATGACTTGGAGCTCGCGGTGGTGATTCACGCGCTGAAGATTTGGAGGTGTTATTTGTATGGAGCGTCGTTTCAGGTCTTCTCCGATCATAAGAGTTTGAGGTATCTATTCACTCAGAGGGATCTTAATTTGAGGTAGCGTAGATGGATAGAGTATATGGAGGATTATGATTTTGGATTACAGTATCATCCCGAGAAAGCTAATGTGGTCGCCGACGCGCTTAGTAGGAAGTCTTCAGGGATTCTCGCTTGTTTGGCTCTTGAGGGCTGGAGTAAGGATGCCACAGTGAGCGAGTATGGGCTACAGTATCATGAAGACTATGATCGAGTTTTAGTATACCATGTGGAGGCGAGCCCAGCTCTTGTTCAGATGGTGAAGCAAAATCAGTGGCAGGATCAGCAGTTGCAGGGGATTTGGTCGCGATTCAGAACGGGAGCAGTTTGAAGAATGGGAGCATGTGAAGATGAATTTTCTCACAGGTTTGCCGAGGACGGAGCAGCGGCATGATGCAGTTTGGGTCGTGGTCGACAGGTTGACAAAATCGACGCATTTCATGCCGTTTAGGTCGACATGTTTGAGGAAGATTCTTGGGGATTTGTATCTACAGAACATAGTGAGGTTGCATGGAGTTCCTTTGTCCATCACTTCTGATCGAGACACCAGGTTTAATGCTAAGTACTGGAGGAGTTTTCAGGAAGCTTTGGGTACAGATTTGAACTTCAGTATGGCGTTTCATCCTCAAACTGATGGGCAGTCTGAGTGGGTTATTCAGATTCTCGAGGATATGTTGTGTGCCTGTGCATTAGACTTCGGAGGAAATTGGAAGCAATATTTGCATCTGGCGGAGTTCGCGTACAACAATAGCTATCAGGCGAGTATTGGTATGTCACCGTTTGAGGCGTTGTATGGACGACCGTGTTGGTCACCAGTGTGTTAGGCCGAGCTGGAAGACAGGGTTATTCTTGGGCCGGTGAGATCCGTGATAGCAACGAGAAAGTCGCTGTGATTTGAGGTCAGGAGACGTAGACCCTTAGAGTTTGCGGTTGGAGATTTCATTCTCTTGAAGGTATCGCCTCGTAAAGGAACTATGCGGTTCGGAGTGAGTGGAAAGCTCACGCCAAGGTATATTGGGCCGTTCGAGATCACTCAACGTGTTGGTGTGGTTGCTTATCGGCTTGATCTTCCGCCCGAGGTTTCTCATGTTCACGATGTGTTTCATGTGTCGATGCTTAGGAAGTGTCTGCCTGAGCAGGGTAAGATAGTTTCATTTCACAATGTGCATGTTCAAGAAGATACGACGTACGAGGAGGTGCCAATTCAGATCATCGACCGAAAAGTAATTAGTTTACATTGTCGTGAGATACCATTGGTAAAGGTCATGTGGCAGCATCACAGGGTTGATGAAGCCACCTGGGAACTAGAGTCGAGTATGTAGGAATTGTATCACATTTGTTTTGTTTCTGAAATGAGTTGTAAATTTCGAGAGCGAAATTTCTTTTAGGGGTGGAGAGTTGTAACACCCTGAAGTTTATTTAATGTTATTGTAATATAAGTGATGAATTAGTGTGCCATAATCAATGTTTCAACATTAATTTGATTATTTGGTTGAATTTTGAATTTTTGGTTGTTTTGTTAATTTGATAAAATCAAATGATTTCTTGTTGTTTTAAAATGATGTTTTGAGTTTTAAAACATAACAATTTGTAAAATGTTAAAAACATTCCGTTTTACAAAACCGTGGGTTGTATTTGGTTTTCGTACAGTAAAACCGCCCACTGTTTCTCTCTATTTATTCTCTCACCTCTCCCTCTCTCTTCACTCTCAGCTCTCACTCTCTCTCTCTCCTCTCCTCACCCGTGAACTCTCTCTCTCTTTTTCCTTCTCGGTTTCCCTCAATCTCTCCCATTTCTCTCTTAAATTTTTGAATCAAATTCGAATCCATGCTTCGGGTTAGCAAGGAGGAAGCTCGGAAACGTGATTTGGCAACCGAGAACGCGGATTGAAGCTTCGATTTGAGGTTTGTTTTGAAATTTCTAAACTTTTTTCAAAATTTTTAATTTTGTGCATTTTTGAAATTTAAGTTCGTTTGAACTTAGAAAACTCTTGGTTTGAGTTAAATGAACCTAGAACAACTAGAATCTAAGCTTAGATTGAAGAAAAACGGATTAGATTCAAGATTTTTCATTTTTCCCCATTTTTTCCCCATTTTTGGATTTTTGAGATTTTTGTGTTTGAATCTTGTTTAAATGAGTTCAAAAGTGTTCTAGTATGTTTTTCTATCATCTATGATTGTTTTCCATGCCTGAGATTTGAGAAAAACAGGTTAAAATCAAGATTTGGATTTTGGGAGATTGAAAACCCGTGGCCAGAATTTTTGGGTTTTCCTAGTTCGGCAGGTCGAACTACGTGTTCGGCAGGCCAGATTCAAAGGATCGACAAGCCGAAGTTCATCTGTCTGGCAGGCCAAACCTAGGAAATGTCTGGCCGACTGGACTTGGTTTTCTGCAGGCCGAACTGCACAGTTCGGCCGGCTGAAGTAGGGAGTCCGGCAGGCCGGCAGAGCATGGAAAATTTTGTGATTTTTCACCCGTGTTCACTGTTTTGAACCCCGATTTAAATTCCAACCTTGTAGAATGATTTTATAGATATAAATGGCACACTAGGACATCATGAAATGGTTTAGTAGTATAGAATGTCTCGAACTAGATATTGATCAACTTAGTGTGTATCTAGGATCATTCGTGGTTCCGCGGAGCTAACATATAGCGGACCAGGATTACAGTGTGGGGCACCAGCATGAGTATCGAGGTAGGATTTTTACCCCATTCTTTGGTAGCCTAGTTTCAAATGATTTGGCTTTGAAAAGGGTTTCTATAAAAATGTTTTCAACGGTTGTTTGAAAATGAATTTATCGATTATATTTTAATATACCGTGAACTGAAATGAACTTCATAATGAATGTAAATTACAATACTTGGTAAATGGGTTTTGAATGATGATGAAAATAAACACATAGGCAAGATGCCATACAGAGATCGGGTCGTGTAGCGATCGACCTTGGGGGCAGGTCCCCAAACCCAGCTGGGCCACTACCGTGGTGATATTCTTATGGTTTGCCTAGGAAAAGAAAATAATATTTTTGGTTGTCCGAGTAAACTGTTTTGGGTAAGAACGGTTTTATTTAAATTTTATTTATTTATTCAATGTTTCTTGTAAACAATGCCTTCAATAATGAGATTTTCCTTTAAATTAAATGATTTATTAAAACATAGTCCTACTGAGCCTTTCACTCACATTTTTCTTGTTTTTCTTAAATTCCCCCTAGGTGGATTTCCATTTAGGTTCAGAAAAGACTCAACGGACACGACTCAGGAGCAGTAAAACGATTAGTAGATTTATTTGTATTATTTAATCAAGGCATGTAAGATTTCAACTTTATTTGTACTGGGACTGTGGTTGTATTATTATATTGTTAGTACCATGTGTGTGCACAAGTTGTAGGTCTGTGGGACCCAAACTCGCTACGTTTATTATTTATTTTTCATGCAATGGTTTTTCCAAAACTTTTATATTTTATATTTAATTCAACCCGTAAACTCTTGATTTTTAATTAAATTCTCTTTTAATTAATTTAATTAACCCGCCACGTCACCTCCCGTACTCCGGGCGTGACAAACTCATAGTTAATTAGATCAGTTGAGAAAACTAGAGTGAGCCTCTGAAACTTCTCGGAAAGCTATTGTTTACAAATCATGAACTATAGCTTTGGCCTTTTTTCAATGGTTGGAAGGAGAGCCACCTATGGAAGAGCTATATCAGTGTGCCCACACACAAAACCGATCATGGATAGAGAATAGCAAGAGAGGCTAGTTGGTTAAAACTCTTTTGGAATGTTACTTCTTTTCACAGATTGCAGAGCTTTTTGGCAAACAAGATTAGTAAGATATGGTTAATTTATGCATATAGCTTGTCAAACGTGTGTTTTGAAAACTACTCTGATAACAAAAATTTTTAAAATTCTACCGCATACCATTTTTTCAACACCTTTTTACCTTTTTTTTGTCTCTGTCTATTTCAAGGGGTCAACCCAGGAACCTTTTCCATCTTTCTATCCTATCCCTCCTCCCATCCCATTCTCTTTCTAGCAAATCTCTAACGATTGCCTTTTTCAGCCGCCTAACCCAAACAACCACTATAAACCAACCAGATTGCCCAATACATGATTACAAAAACGATTCAAAAACTTCCTAATTATAAATCAAACACACAAAACAAACATAAGTAAGAAAAGGGAGATCTAAAGAGGTCATTACTTGCAAAGCCTTTTCAATCTCAACATCACTTCTAGCAACATCCTCCAACATTTATAGGTAGAATTGAGGCCTTATTTTCACTATATACTTTCCTCACCTAGAGTTCCACTTATAATAATAAAAAGCAGTACTTATATATATAATTTTCCATTTTCTTTACAAAAAAACAAAACTTAATTTAAAAAAATAGGATTATCCTCCAAATAAGACTATTTATACAAATCTTCGATCAATTTGACCGAAACCTTTGACTAGAGCTTCGGGAGTGACATGTCACTATAGTTGGCAGTGAGCTAGTCTTTGTCCTTGATGGAGAGATTCGACTCGACGGCAGCCCCCTGGCAATGATATTGCTTCTCTAGCTTCGTGACTTCCTTCTTTGTCGCCTTCTTGTTGATGAATTCAGCTTGTCGTCTTGGTTGTCTGGTTGAGAAGTAGATGGTGGTGGTGCCAATAAAGGGATTTCGACTTCCAATAACATCGTTGGAAGGGAATTGGAGCTGAGAGAAAAATTGTCAGCGATCTAGGGTTTGTTTGTAGTAGCAGTGTTAGGATTGGTGCTTATAAAGTATGTCGTTTTATCCTAGTTAGATCTTATAAGAAATAAAGTATTGCATTATCAATAGTTAATATTCCTTATTGTTCTCCATGATATATATCTTGTTATATATGTATGCAAATAGCATAAAGATTTCAACACTTATAAAAGTCCATAATTATGTATATGAAGTGTTTATAATATAGTGGATATGATTATGCATACTTGGTATAAATTTTAGTTTACAATCAGCAGATGAAACTGGACACTTTATCTTGCTTAAGATTGTGATGTTGTTTATTGCCAACTTGGTGGAATAATCTTATCCGAATTTTAGTAATGTGATTACTGGATAAAGATATTAGTGTGTTTAACAAACATTAAACCTGGACCAGGATAGAATTTAATATCTTGTGTAATTATGTAATGAGAAATTAGAATCCTATAATCATTGATCATTTTACGGATCATACCTTAATCCTGATTGGTGGACTCACATCTATTTACTATATCTTTTAATTTCCAATGGGTGAGATCTATAGGTACACAATTAGTAACTAAGTACATTGGAGACATACTAATATAGGTAGCTACATTTTTCACAAATATAGAATCCACAACTCCTACAAGATAGGATGTTAAGATAATATTCTCATGAGTATTAATTCAGAAACTTAGATAAAGAGATCTCGCTATTTGATATGTGATATCAAATAATATCCAAAATCCTCGTTTATGATTTGTTCATCAAAAGGTCATCCATTAGAGAATGAACGAAACTCATAGACAAAGATGTAATTAGAGAGGTTATATGAAAAATTAGGAACATAGCTTTAATCATGAATATTATGGTGGATGGTATTATCACATAGCATATGATTATATCAATTAACAACTTTATTGTTAACATTCTATGTTTAAGGTTCTGTATAATTTTGTAAATAATTTGAAGGTGCAGCTTTAGTTTTTAATAGTGACATAAATCAAAGTTATTAATTATTGTTAATTTAATTATGAGATAATTAAATTATAAACAATTATTGGAGCTTAAAACATATATGTCCATATGTCCTTTTGCTAGCTCCACAACATTCTTTTAGATGGACCAACAAAAATTTCCTTAGATTATTATTGTTTATAGGGGCAAAATTATAATTTCACACAAGTGTGACGCTACACACATGAACTCTAGGAGTCCATGTGGCACTAGTTCCATGATTCAAGTATTCAAATATCTTGCATGATCTTCCTATAATCTATTTGTTATCTTGGTGCAGAAAAATATCTTTTTCAAAAGTTGAAATAGGTACTGTAGATAATTATTTGAATTATAAGATAATTTAAATAATTGAGAAAATCATGGAAGATATTTATTTTAAAAGTTAAAATAAATAATATCTTAGTTTGAACCAAAATCGGATCTCCGATAGATACTAGATGGATATAAAATCACACTAAATCAGGTAGCTGGGACACGTTTCATTCTCATATTGGAGAGATGACAGATCACGCCTAACCATCCTACTCTAAAAAAATCTCTCTAGAGATTCTATTCTACTCATCTAGCTAGTGCATCTATAAATAGACCTTGGAAGTTCTGTTTTCAATTGACCTTTCTCTGTTCTCCATCTAGTGTTTCTTTAGCTCTCTCCTTTAGAGTTTAAAGAATTTCTATAGAGAAAAAAGGTTGGAAGAAGATATTATTGAGAGAGAATTGTGAGGAAGATTTGAAGGTTTTGGAACGCTTGATCTGTAACACCTGTTGTTTTCTTTTATAGATACTTATGTTAATTTAACATTAAAATGTGTTATCTTAAGTGTTATTATTAGTTATGTTAAGTTAATTAACTATTTGTTTAGTAATGTTGCAGGTGATGGCCACGAGAGATCGATGTACTTTGGATGTTCATGTCAAAAATGATGATAAGCATAAAGTATTTATTGATCTTTTAAGAGTTTCAACTTGCTCTAAATGTATAATTTTTAGAATGCTCTAGAGTTATGTATGCCTTAGAGTTATATTCTTGATGATGACATGAATTTTATTGCATATTTTCTTATTTTTATAACATTTATGATATCATGATAATTATATGTGCAACATTTATTATTATAGTGTTAAGAAATTTGATAATATAAAGTGTCCAAAAGAATAATTTGTAAATTAATATTTTAGGGTCATAGGAGTAAATATTATAGTTGCGTTTAAATGATTAGGTATTATAATTATATTATCTTCATTATTTATATTATATTATAATCATAAAATGTTTATATTATATTATATGTAATATATATTATGTTATATGTTTATACGTTTATATTATATTATATTATATATATTAAGAAATCGTAACACGAGAAACATAAAGAAAAAAAGGGAAAAAAAAGAAACCTAATTAGATTAGGATTACATCCATTTAAAAAGGAGGAAATCTAATTAGATTAGATTCCTCTCATTCAAAAAAAAAAAAAGGGAAACCCAATTAGATTAGGATTGCACTCATCTAAAAAAAGGGGAAATCTAATTACACTAGGACTAGGATTACTTATGCCTATAAATATATGGTTTCAAGCACACATATTATTCCTATCTTTTTTCTTGCTTCCATCTTTTCTCATGTTTCCTCCATGCTTCCATGCTCTCTTTTCTTCCCTAAACCTCACATGCCATTAGTTTGGAATTTTGTTTTCTTCAAGATTTTCTCTCTCAAAGAATTCATTACTCTTATTTTCTTTCAAGCTAAAGTAGAAGAATTCATTTTGGAGATTTTGTGTGAAAGTCTTCATATTTGTTGAAGAAAACATAAGAATTTAAGGTATATTTTAAAGGTTTTCATGGTTTTAAATTTTTATGATTGATATATATTATTTTGTGACAAACTTTGTTAGAAAATTATTCTTTTATGTTGTGAATGTGTATGCATGTATGTTTGTATGAAAAATTAATTATTTGTTTATTACTTTGATTATAACAATGTTATTTTATGGATGAAAGCATTTATATTCATATGATATCATGAAATTTTAATGAAAATAATGTTTTGTTATTGGAATGTGATATCAGAATTTTAGGGTTTTTGGTTAGTTGGTAAGGTTGCTGGTAATGTTTTGAAATCAAATAATTTTGTTTTTTTGTGATTTTTGGATATGATGTGTATATATATGTTAGGAATATATGGGATTTTTTTTATAAAATTTCATTCAAAATATTTTTAAGGTTATGAGCTTTCAATCAAACATTGCTCACAAAATTTTATTTGCTAGTAGATTTATATTTGCATTTTGTAGAGTCCACTTTATGGGGCCAAAAGCATCTTTTGATTATGGAAAAAATTATGAGTCATTGTAATATGTTAACTAAATATCTGTAAATTTTTAGCTTCATATCCTAGTTATATTTTAAGATAAAATTTGTTGATTTCCAAGCATTTAGTGATTATAAATGTCTACCTGATATGCTCTTTGTAATTCATGAGATGATAAATCATACTTTTAAATGCATTTTGCATGATTTATTATGTTTCTAGCTTATATCTATATGTTAAGCATGTCACATAACAATTTTAAAAGCATATCATATATATTTGATTTTATAAAAATGTTTGAATGAAACATATTCGCTTTCAGCATGTCTGATGTTAATATTGACTCTAAATTCTAACGTGTGTTTTGAATTATTCTGAACGTATTTAAAGCGAAATTTTGGATATGTTATAACTTTATGGTCTATTATGTGTACTAATTTTTGTAAATTATTTTATGACATAAATAAATTAATACATAATTTTTAAATAGGACTGCTCACTGCCTAGACTTTGCTAGCAGATTTTATGGTATTGAATATGTGATTTATTTTAATTAGCAAATAAAATTTTTATGTGTAAAGAAAAAAATATGAGTAGTACACATATATGTTAACTTTATTCCTGTAAATTTTCATGCTCCAATTGAATGTTAATTGAAAGATACATGGTTATGAATCCTTGAAGGTCAGGCAAATTTTTTTTATTGGTAGATTTACTTTAATGTTTTAAAAATTAGAAAAAGGTATTTTGGATTAATAGTTTCAAGGGAAGAAAATTTGAGTGATGTTTATATATGTTAGCTATGTTATGGAATAATTATTACACTTTATTCACGGTTATAAGTTGAGATTAATTTCTATAAGTCATTAAAGGTCAAGTTGTTTGTCTTTATGTTTCTTGACTTTAAGTACATGTTTGTGACTCAAAGAGGTTTTGTTTTGTTAAGAATGATATATAATGATGATATAATATGGTATTAAATAATGTCATGAAGATGAATATTAATATCATGTATTATATAAATGATTGAAATGAACACTCTAAAAGGCGAGCATACCGAAAACTAGAACAACGTCACTTGAATTAAGGTTTAATAAATAAACAAGTCAAGTAAGTACATTCTCATATGCAACATGGTAAAAATTTACGAAAAAGTTTTGAAAACATGTTGTATGAAAATTTAAGTATATTTTTATATATTGTCTTCTCATAAAAACTCTTGTTGCAACAAGAAGGTTTAAAAGATGTTTTAATGATAAGCTATGTTAAAGCTTATATATATATATATATATATATGTATATATATCACTTAATTAAGTGTTGTGCATCCTATGTTTATGTTTATGATGTCCCAAAGGTTTAGACTTGTCATGTTTGGTTTGGGACTAGCTACTCTAGTCCTTTCATTACGATGCATCTATGATGTTAATGGAGCAATGCTTAGACCCCTAAAGATAAAATTAATAATATTTTAATATAGAGGTTTAAAGGAAAAGATATGTTCCATATAAATTTGTGCTTCATGCACTACTATTATTATGACTACAATATTATATAATGATTTTGTATGAAATGTTTTATGTTGTGAGATAGAAATGTGTACTTACTAAGGTTATGCTTACTTAGTTTTATATTATGTTGCAGATAATGATAAGATGTAGGTGACTAAGATGGAGGACAAGGACAAAAGTGTGTACAAGGAGTGTTGGATTGGAAATGGAGTCATGTCATAAAAGGAATTTAAACTCAAACAATTTAATATATTATGTTTCGTTTTTTTATTTGTTTGAGACTCGGTTCGATTTGTGATATGTTCTTTGAAACTTATGTTTTGTTGAATGTAATTTATATTTTAGATTCTTAGTTTCTTAGTTTTACTTTATCAAAAAAATATTTGCATATATTTCCTAGGATATTTCTATGAGTGCTATTGATTGTTTTGAACTTCTTATCGGTAATTATTAAGTTTAACAATAAAGGCAACCTCACTTGTGGCACCTGTAAGGGGGGTATTTTATGATCATTCAAAGCTATTGCCAAACTTATAAGTTTGTGTTTTATTCAATTATTGTACATAGCATCATGAGAAGGATCCTAAAAGTTTAAGAAAAATTTTAAAACCCTATTCTGCTACGTTTTACATGTTTCTAGGTGCCACAACCTAACTAGGAGAAGGCCAATGAAGGAAGAAGAGAAGATAAAGATTAAAAAAAGCTTCTTTTTTTTTGCGATTTTTGTTTTGGTCTTCTAGTGGAGGCCAATTTCTTTTATTAAAGAATGTTTTTTTAATTTCTAATTGGCATTATTAATTAGTATTATTTATCATAGGATATTTAGGTAAAAAATTAATTTAACCTTTTTTTGGTTTATAATTAGCAAAGGGATGAACTTGAAACAGTTTTTTTAAAATCTAAAAGATACATTTGTAGTTTCCTAAGGAATAAATCATGAAATAAGTAAAAACAGGAGGTGTATTGTTGTGATTAACTCTAATTTGAAATCCGTGTGGAATTTTCACAAACTGTTCACGAATTTTAACAATTTCAATGACATCTATAACTTTATTGTTTAAACTTTTCTCAAATCATTCATTTTCATAGATTTTTAGCTCTTTTTTCAAAGGGGCAGAAAATAAATTCCTCTTGTCCAGCTTGTTTTGATTAGGATTTGAGGAAGATTTCTTCAAGAAAGTCGTCCATCTTAATGTTTTTAATAAATCTTGTGTCAACGTTGGAAACTAGTTTGACCTCTAAGTGCTTTAAACACTTAAATTTTTCAAAAAGGCCCTTAAAAATACTTTTCTATCACAACTTTGCTTATCCTGCTTTGCTAGGGTTTATTCTTATTTTAAACCTTTTAAACACATTTTCAATTACTTAATATTTAAAATAATCATGCTATAATATTCCTTTTATATGCCATGTTCCAAAACATTTTTTCAAAAATCTAGTATTTATAACTCTTTTTTTTTGTCTAAGTGCTAGGGTTTGCTCTCAAAACAACCTAAAGCACTTGTACTCATTCTGAGCATCTAGTCACTTCATCATCTATAAAACACATGAACAAGATATGTTTAGTCCTTTTTTGCATGCCATAAGCTATAACATTATATCAACCACTTTATATGCATAATCAAATCAAGCCTATGGTTTAGAATTCACCTAGGAGATTTCAAGGTCTTTTGTTCCTCCTTGTAGTGCTATAAAAACCTTCTAAAATCCTTAACAACAACCATGATATTGTTGGAATTAAAATATGAAATGCAGCGGAAGGAACGGATTGTTGACAAACAAAAATTTTCTGAAAACTTTGTTCATCGGGAATAGATATATAATTTTAATTATAGAAAGCTTTAGGAATTTTTACTAACCTTTTGAAGACTATCAGGGTATCCTAGCTTTCCTCTTTGACACCATGATCTTCCAAACCAGGCCTCCACACCAATGGAAAGATGAGTGGGCGTCAAACTGCAAGAATGAATTTTCCTCACACTTTTTTGAATCTGCTATGTACTCAACATATGAGATAGCAGACCTTTTTCTTTAGAGAAGAACTCTCAGTTTTTCTCTCTAAAAATTACATGAATAATTATACTGAGATAATTGTTATCTCTCCTTTTTATATTTGAGCCATTAGTAATTTTACCTTCCTTTTTCCTTTTTGTTTTTTCGAATCACGTTAACGTGATTCATATAATATATATATATATATATATATATATATAAGGAAAGTTTACATAAAGTAAACTTTCCTTCCTCTTTTTTTTTAATTTAATTTAACCAAATCAAAATGTGATTCGGTTTAACATATATATATACATATATATAAGGAAAGTTTACGTAAAGTAAACTTTCCTTCCTCTTTTTTTTGTTTTATATTAATATATATATATATTAATATATCATAAAATCTTATATATAAAAGATTTGGTTTAAAACCATATATATATATATATATATATATATATATATATCTAAATCTAAATTCAAAAACAAATCACATTTATGTAAGAATAGATTTTAAAAATAATCAATTAATTAATTAACTAATGCTCAGTTAAATGTGACAACATTTATCACATTACAATATGTGTCACAGAGAACATTTTTCTGTGTCACGTTAATAATTCAAGTGTGAAATAATTAATTCAGAATTCAATAATTTCAAACTAAACATGTATAATTCATCCTATGCATAAATCCAATATAGTGTTACAGAGGTGGTATTGGGGACCTATGGACCTATAACCCAAGCTCCAATAAATTTGACAATTAATTAAACTCTTTGATTAATGTGCCAAATTTATTAGTTTCAGTGTTACTCCACTAAAAACCTGAAACTGAACTCTTGAGATTATAGTGAAATTACTCAAAGAAAATTAACGAGTAGCCCATTGATATAATCATTACTTATAAGTCAGTCCTCCATAAATAGTTCATAATAAGAGCTAGGTTCAATTTTCGTTCACCTCTCTTATTACATCTTTATCCTTGAGTTCTAATAATTCTCTAATGAACAATTAATTCATAATCTTATTATGAACGAGCGCTCTACTGTTCAAACCTTGAATTATCACTCAAGAGAACTATTTTTCTAACTTCCATAGGGAAGGAATGGATTTCATATCTGTATAATATTATTTCCAGCCATTTATTACTTTATGTTTCCAAGATACTAAGTTATAATCTGTGCTTAGACAAATCTTACCATGCAAGTCAAAAAACATAATGTCATAAATAGGAGTCTAATAAATACTCAGGATTAAGACTGTCAAATATATGATCATCATAGTGATAAATTTGAATACTCTATTTGTAACGGATGATTATTAGAGATTCATAATTTATCTAGTCCAGTCCTATATAATCTCATTATAAAAAGTACCTCCAATCCAATGTCTCTACATTAATAGTCTGGATAATGACTATTTCATTTTAGATGAGATTGGACCGTACTTGTAATTTTTAATTAAAGATCCCAAACTTTAATTAATTATTACAGACTATTTAGATCATTATCTATAAATTTTATCCCTAAGCAAATAACACTTATATGCTAAGTTTATAGTCACATAAATAATCATGGAATTTTTTTGATGTTTATAAATGTATTCATAATACATATAATCAACCAAAATAATAATAAATGTCATGTTATTTATTTATTAACAATATGTACAATGTCATAGCTTTTAGGGCACCAAACCCAACAATCTCCCACTTGCCCTAAAGCAGGTGAGACATGTCTCTAAGACCTAAGCCTTCCAAGTGTCCCTCAACGCTCTTTGCAGGTAACGTCTTGGTGAAAGGGTCGGCAAGGTTGTTTTCCGACGCTATCTTCACAACTTCCACATCGCCTTGATGCACTATCTCTCTAATCAAATGATATTTTCTTTCTATATGCTTTCCTCTTTTGTGGCTTCTAGGTTCTCTTGAATTTGCCACTGCACCACTGTTGTCACAATACAGTGTGAGTGGTTTATCCATGCCTGGAACTACTTTCAAATCATTTAAGAACTTACGGAGCCAAACAGCTTCTTTAGCTGCTTCACAAGCAGCCACATATTATGCTTCCATAGTTGAATCAGCAATACAAGATTGTTTGATGCTTCTCCAAACTATGGCTCCACCACCAAAAGTAAACACTGATCTAGACGTATATTTATGTGTGTCTTTGTCTGATTAAAAATCAGAATCAGTGTATCCAATGGGAATTAAATTCTCACCAGAATAAACTAGCATATAGTTTCTCGTTCTCCTAAGATACTTGAGAATATATTTAACCGCTACACAATGATCTAATCCTGGGTTGGATTGATACCGACTAACTATACCTACCGCATAGCAAATGTCAGGTCTTGCACACAACATGGCATACATTACACTTCCTACTGCAGATGCATAGGGTACCCGTCTCATATTTTCTTCCTCTTGAGGTGTCTTAGGACACTGCTCTTTTAAAAGATAAACTCCATGACGTGTAGGCAAATTACCTTTCTTGGAGTTTTGCATCAAAAATCTGATAAGTACCTTATCAATATACGATGCCTGAGACAACGCCAACAGTTTGTTCTTGCGATCTCTTATGAGTTGGATTCCAAGAACATAACTTGCTTCTCCTAAATCTTTCATTTGAAAATTATTGGCGAGCCATTTCTTTACATCAGATAATACGCCTACATCATTCCCAATGAGTAGGATATCATCTACATAAAGAACCAAAAAGACCACCTTCTTATCTTTGATGTACTTGTAGACACAAGGTTCATCAATATTATGATCGAAACCATAAGATTTGATCGCTTCATCAAATCTCAAGTTCCAAGATCTTGAAGCTTGCTTGAGTCCATAAATGGACCTCTGCAACTTGCAAACTTTTTGCTCTTGACCTTTGACTACAAACCCTTCTGGTTGCACCATATAGATGCTTTCCTCAAGATAGCCATTCAAAAAGGCAGTCTTGACATCCATTTGCCATATCTCATAATCAAGACAAGCAGCAATGGATAAAAGAGTCCAAATGGATTTAAGCATAGCTACTGGCGAGAAAGTTTCTTCATAGTCAACACCCTCCTTTTGGGTATAACCCTTTGCCACAAGCCTAGCTTTGAAAGTCTCAACTTTTCCATCCACTCCTCTTTTCTTCTTGTAAATCCATTTGCACCCTGTGGGTTTTATCCCTTCAGGTAGGTCTACAAGATCCCAGACTGAATTGGAGTACATGGACTCCATTTCAAGGTTCATAGCCTCCAGCCATTTTTCCTTCTCAGAAACTTCCATTGCATCACGATATGTCAATGGATCATCTTCACCATTATCAGAGATAGCAACATTTGCTTCTCCAAGTTCCCTGTAGCGAGCAGGTGGTCTCACAACCCTCCCACTACGTCGAGGTGGTATGACATTCTGATAGGGAGATGTGGTCTCCTCATTTTGTCCTTCGACAACAGTTGTCGGTTGCGGTCTGATCTGATCAGAAAGTAACTCTTCAAGTACAACTTTGCTACGAGGTTTATAGTTTGTCATATAATCATTCTCGAGAAAAGTGGCATTTGTCGATACAAGTACTTTCTTTTCCTGTGGACTATAAAACAAACCTCCCCTTGTTCCCTTTGGGTATCCCACAAATAAGCATACTTTAGAACGTGGTTCCAACTTCCCGGTCTTACCTTTCAGCACATGTACTGGACACCCCCATATACGGATATGTCGCATACTAGGTTTGCGACTATTCCATAACTCTAAAGGTGTTTTTGAAATAGACTTAGATGGAACTATGTTTAGAAGATATACTGCAGTTTGTAGTGCATATCCCCAAAATGAAGTGGGTAATGATGAGTAGCTGAGCATGGATCTCACCATATCAAGCAACGTTCTATTTCTTCTCTCTACAACACCATTTTGTTATGGTGTTTCAGGTGCGATGAGTTGTAATAGAATACCATGTTCTATCATATAGTCCTTGAATTCAGTATCAAGGTATTCTCCTCCTCGATCAGATCGAAGACTCTTCACTGTCTTTCCTAATTGCTTTTCAGCTTCCGCTTAGAATTCTTTGAACTTTTCAAAAGTTTCAGATTTCCTTTGCATTAGGTATATGTAACTATACCTTGAATAATCATCAATAAATGTGACGAAATATTCGTAACCACCGCGTGCTTGTACATTTAATGGACCACAGACGTCTGAATGTATTAGCAAAAGTGGTTCCTTGGCCCTTTCGCCTTTTGCTGAGAAAGACCTCTTAGTCATTTTACCTTCAAGACAAGATTCACAAACTGGTAGAAAACTAACTTTTAGCTCTTTTAAAGGACCTTCCTTTACCAGTCTGTTAATTCTGTCAAGGTTAACGTAACCTAATCTAAGGTGCCATAGGTATGTATCATTATCAGAAGAAATTTTTGCTTCTTGGGTTTTGGTTGTTCAACTTTGAACATTTCAGTATTGAGCAGTGATTTTTCATTGGGCCTTAAAGTGTAAAGCCCATTTTCCAGATGCGCAGAACAAATATTCGAACCATTTCTAGAAATATTAACATAATTATTATTAAAAGAAACATTAAACATTTGTTCAAACAACCTGGAAACAGAAATCAAATTTCTACGAAAACAAGGAATGTAATAAACATTGTCCAAAATTAAAAACTTATTTCTAAAATAAAGTTTAACAACTCCCACTGCCCTTGCCGAAACAACCTCTCTCGTTCCCACTCTCATCGTTTGTTCCCCATCGGCAAGCTCCCTTGAAGAACTAAGCATCTGCAAAGAAGAACAAACATGGTTAGTTGCCCCTGAATCAATTATCCAAGGTGAAGTATCATCTTCAACTAAACAAGCTTCTAAAATAAGTAAATCTGATTTACTGTTGTTCTTCTTTTCTTTGAGCTCCTGAAGATACTTCTTGCAGTTTCTCTTCCAGTGCCCAACTACGCCGCAGTGGAAACATTTTCCTTTAGGCTTCTTTTGGTTTGAGCTCTTTTTGTTGTTGTTGCTTTTGTTCTTCTTAGGTTGCCCTCCATTCTTAGACTTACCACTTCTTTCAGTCCCCTTCCTCTTCTTATTCTTTTGAGCAGAAGAGGAGGGTTGAGCTTCTGTAACATTTGCCTCATCTTCTTTAGTCTTTTCTTTCGAAATAGACTCGAAGGTTTGAAGCTCATTAAGCAATTCAGGCATGTTATATTTCAGCTTGTTCATGAAATAGTTGCTTTTGAACTGAAGGAACGTAGGGGAGAGGGTTTCCAAAATCATCCCCACCTGTGTGGCTTCATCTATCACAGCCCTGTTGACCTCGGCCTCATGGAGATAGTTAACCATGTTGAGAACATGTTCTCTGACCAAAATCCCTGCCTTCATTTTTGCATTCATTACTGTCTTAACGGCTTCGTGGCGTGCCATTTCAGAAGGTTTACCAAACATGTCTTACAGAGACTGCATTATCTCATAAGCGGTCTCCATGCTTTCGTACTTCATCCTAAGCACGTCAGACATGCCAGCCAAAAGAAAACAGTGGGCCTTATTATTCACCTCGATCCAACGATCATATGCTTCCCGTACATTACAATGAGCATTAGTAGCAGGCTCTGGAGGACATTCCTCTGTTAGGACGAACTTGTAACTTTCGCAAATTAGTATAATGTTCATGTTACTCTTACACTTAACAAAATTATCTCCGGTTAATTTTTCATTTGAGAGAATAGCGATGATTGGATTAGACATTGTTGCTGTAATAAATAAATAAAATAGCATAAATTAAAATGGTTGCATAAACATCATAAATATATGTTTTGGAATAGTAAACGTGATGCATGATGCATATGAAAAACACAAAAAATATTTTACTAATTCCACGATTATTCAATTTTAATAAATAAAGTGTCGCCGTAGGGTAGGTCAAATTATTTATGAATTGAATTGAGACATTCTCAATTAATAAATATATTCAAAATATCTCATATTTTCTATATTTATTAATAACCGTTTATTTTGGTCAAGATATAATTAACAATTTAATTATGTCTTTATGAGTGTAACCCACTATTTTAGATTTTAACAACTTAACTCAAAATTACTGCCGTAGGGTAGGTCAATTTTGAAATGCATTATAAAATCCTATCTCAAGGAAGCCAACCTTGATATTGATTTTAATGGACACCCTCCGTAGGGAGGACGAAATCAAAGAGTCGCGAGGCGCCACCTAAATCTCACAGTGTTGTACTAATAGTGGAGACTGCAAGTTATATTGTCATATTACCTTCTCTCACTCATTATTTTAAAAGATGTGTTTTATCTTATAAAATATCATATGTTTCATAATTCTAGTAGATAAAAACAATTTTTAATTACTAGATTATATTATGTGTTAATAGAATCCCATTCTATTTACACTTAAATAAATTACCAGATTTTCTAAAAATCTAAATTTATTATGAATTGTTTAAGTTACCGAATATTAAACAATTCAAAATTAGATAACTTAGAATTTATGTGAATTTTACCAAGTCTTAACTATTAAAACTAAATTCACATTATTTGGTTGATTAATAAATTAAGATTCTACAAAACCAACCCAATTAATTTAATCTCATTAAATTACTACTAACACATATTGAATCATTTTATAAACTCCTTTATAAAAAATAATATGCTAAGTGTATGCATGTCATGTTACAATAACTATAAGTGGGCACTTTCCTAGATGATATATTATCATGCATGAACATGTTATCACAATCATCACATAAAAATAAAAATGAAAATAAACAATGAATTTTTGACTGGGTCCTTTTGGATAATTAAAATTACAACAAAAAAAATAAAAAAAATTACAGGGGTCTTCTTGTAATTTATACATAATTCTCTGCTCCAATTTTGCAGTCTTCATCAAGTGGTTTATTGTGCAACAATTTGCTGGATTACCTTTAAAATTTGATAGGCCCAAAGTTCTCAACTGAGCCAAAAAATCCAATAGACATCTTTTTCTTCATCGCTCCACACGTAGCAAGTGAAAGAGAGGAGAGAAGAGAAAAAATAATAATAATAATAATAATAAATTACAAAAATCCTATACCCCTTTATGGGTTTACACAGATTGATCTAATCAAACTGAAAATAAAATTATTAATCCAAAAGGACCATATAATTAACGACCAAAAATCCCTTCATCAAACAATCATTCATCTCATGAATAAAAATTAACAAAGATGCAAAGTGCCCACAAACATGCATCAAAAACATGATATTATCAAAATAAAATGATGTTTAATTAAAATTATATATGCTATAACCCGCTCTGATGCTATTTGTTGGAATTAAAATATGAAACGCAGCGGAAGGAACGGATCGTTGACAAACAAAAATTTTCTGAAAACTTTGTTCATCAGGAATAGATATATAATTTTAATTATAGAAAGCTTTAGGAATTTTTACTAACCTTTTGAAAAATATCAGGGTATCCTAGCTTTCTTCTTTGATACCACGATCTTCCAAACCAGGCCTCCACACCAATGGAAAGACGAGTGGGCGTCAAACTGCAAGAATGAATTTTCCTCACACTTTTCTGAATTTGCTATGTACTCAACACATGAGATAGCAGACCTTTTTCTTTAGAGAAGAACTCTCAGTTTTTCTCTCTAAAAATTATGTGAATAATTCTACTGAGATAACTGTTATCTCTCCTTTTTATATATGAGACATGTAATTTTACTTTCCCTTTTCCTTTTTTTTTTTTCGAATCACGTTAATGTGATTCATATAATATATATATATATATATAAGGAAATTTTTCGTGAAGTAAACTTTCCTTCCTCTTTTTTTTTTTTTTAATTTAACCGAATCACAATGTGATTCGGTTTAACATATATATATATATATATATATATATATAAGGAGTAAACTTTCCTTCCTCTTTTTTTTGTTTTATATTAATATATATATATATATATTAATATATTATAAAATCTTATATATAAAAAGATTTGGTTCAAAACCATATATATATATATATATATATCTGAATCTAAATTCAAAAACAAATCACATTTATTTAAGAATAGATTTTAAAAATAATTAATTAATTAATTAACTAATGCTCAGTTAAATGTGACAACATTTATCACATTACATTATGTGTTACAGAGAACATTTTTCTATGTCACGTTAATAATTCAAGTGTGAAATAATTAATTCAGAATTCAATAATTCCAAACTAAACATGTATAATTCATCCTATGCATAAATCCAATATAGTGTTACATAGGTGGTATTGGGACCTATGGACCTATAACCCAAGCTTCAATAAATTTGACAATTAATTAAACTCTTTGATTAATGTGCCAAATTTATTAGTTTTAGTGTTACTCCACTAAAAACCTGAAACTGAACTCTTGAGATTATAGTGAAATTACTCAAAGAAAATTAGCGAGTAGCCCATTGATATAATCATTACATATAAGTCAGTTCTCCATAAATAGTTCATAACAAGAGCTAGGTTCAATTTCCGTTCACCTCTCTTATTACATCTTTATCTTTGAGTTCCAATAATTCTCTAATGAACAATTAATTCATAATCTTATTATGAACGAGCGCTCTACTATTTAAACCTTGAATTATCACTCAAGAGAACTATTTTTCTAACTTCCATAGGGAATGAATGGATTCCATATCTGTATAATATTATTCTCAGCCATTTATTACTTTATGTTTCTAAGATGCTAAGTTATAATCTGTGCTTAGACAAATCTTACCATGCAAGTCAAAAAACATAATGTCATAAATAGGAGTCTAATAAATATTCAGGATTAAGACTGTCAAATATATGATCATCATAGTGATAAATTTAAATACTCTATTTGTAACGGATGATTATTAGAGATTCATAATTTATCTGGTCTAGTCCTATATAATCTCATTATATAAAGTACCTCCAATCCAATGTCTCTACATTAATAGTCCGGATAATGACTATTTTATTTTAGATGAGATTGGACCGTACTTGTAATTTTTAATTAAAGATCCCAAACTTTAATTAATTTTTACGGACTATTTTGATTATTATCTATAAATTTTATCCCTAAGCAAATAACACTTATATGCTAAATTTATAGTCACATAAATAATCATGGAATTTTCTTGATGTTTATAAATGTATTCATAATACATATAATCAACCAAAATAATAATAAATGTCATTTTATTTATTTACTAATAATATGTATAATATCACAGCTTTTAGGGCACCAAACCCAACAGATATAACCCATGAAAATCCCATTCAAAATATAAGCTAAAACACTAAAACATTCAAAGAAAAGCTTAGGAGTTTTCCTCCAAAAATTTCTTATAGTAGCTTTAGAGTGCTTAATCTTGCTTCTTTGAATAATTTGGAAGCTTAATTCATCAAATTTTGAGAGAGATACCCTGGTATAGGAGGCAAATTTCATGAGAAAAGATGGGTGTTATCTATTTTTCATGGAGAAAAAATTATTTCATCGATGCCTTACTCCACGTTGATGTTAACCGGAGTGCTCTACCTATGCCTAACGCTGTGTGCCACCTACAAGATATCAGAACTCCATCTTCCTGTTGGTGGTGAAGTGCATTACCCCATCTCAAAAGTTCCAAAGGGTTTTGAAGAGTAAGAAGCCTAAGTCAATGGCAAGTACAATCACACAAAGCCAGAAAATAGAATGCACCATAGTAGTCTGCCATCAAAGTTATTGAGGGCCTATTCGTTTCGATACTGGAATCACGGTTTGAATCATTTTGCTATAGTATTTTCTCTCACAAAAATTTAAATCTTCATTCAAATACTCGAACCAAACGGGCCCTGAATCCATCTGTTCGAGCCTTGTTGAGGTAATTGGCCATACCATCATGTTCATAGAAGCATGAGGAGCAAAATAACTCACTAAATTTCATGGTTCCATTACTCGACGCCATAGATCCACACTTGCAATCATTGACTGCTATAGAAAGTTTCAATCCCATCAATTCTGGTAGTGTTGCCTTAAATTGATTAAGGCAAAACACTTAGAGAAGGACGAGTAACAAAACCCCTTAGCCAATTTCATAGTTACATTGCTAGAGATAAGAGAATTAAGTTGTTACAGATTTTTGAGGGTTCTAAGCCTGATCTACTTACTTAGAGAACAAATTGGGTGAAATTGACTTCACCATTGAATTCAGAAGGGTGGATTTGGGGTGGGTAGGTCCAAGCTTAGCTGCAATGGGAACCGGTCAATGTTGGTCAATGCAAGTCAAATTGTTCAATGTTGGTCAACACTGGTCAATAGTTGACACAACCACAAGAATCAAGAAATTTCACTCTTGCCTTGCTTTAAATGTTCTAAATGCAATAGTGCCCTCTATTTAAGCCAATTCTACTCCATTAAAAATTGTCCGATATTGATTGCACGAGGACTGAGGAGAGAAATATTGGAGTAACAAAGTCTAGAATAGGATAATTGATTTATTAGCACTAGTAAAGGGACATTAAATTGAATGGTGGCACGTATCCTACTCAATTTTTTAAAAAATTAAGCTTTTACCCTCCATTTTTTAAAAATCCTAGATATGCCTCTAACTTGTTTAAAAAATTATAAAATACCTTCATCGAATGATTAAAAGACGTTACTGTGCCTACATTTTACAAGCAAAATTATTTTATGGTCTCACTCAATTTTAACAATTTATAATTATATATCTTGTTAGAGGTGTGCTTAGGAGATGCCTAGGAATAGTTCGTCAGGAGCGCACCGACCAAGCTGATCGGCAAATTTGCCCAAGCATTCCTTTACGTCCTACTAATTGATAGAAGCAAGGCCCTCTTGGGTCCCGAAATTCTATGTCTACCCATGTCGAATAGCAAACATGCCCTCCTCGACATTAGGGCACGCTTCGACCAGGCGTGGGAGCTGCTAAGCTATTCGACAGGCCAACGTGGCACCGCCCTGGCCTCTGATGGGACTAGTCCCTCTTTTTGTGGGAATCATGACATCTGTCACCAACCCCCTAACACCACCATATAGAGCACCCGGGTCACGGGTCAAGGGTCAAGGGTCAAACCCGTTTCACATTCGGTCCAAGTGGTAAGCTATAAATAAGATCATTTACTCTGCCTCCAAGATAAGTGGTCTCTCTTTAACCTACCCTTAGCCTTTCTCTTGACCTAATGGGTACCTGACTTGAGCATCAGAGAGCCATTGGCTGGTACTATATCGGTGCCCCATTTTGACCTCCGAGGTGTTCCCTTTTTTTGTAGGACTAACTAGTGAGGTCGGGAAGGGTAGGACAAGGCAGTCCGACCATTGTGCATAGCCACACGTGTTGTTGACCATCAACATTTAGCACTAGAAATAGGGCCGCCACACCCTTGTAGCATTCAACTTGCTCATGGTAACAAGGGACAATGCGACGTGATTGGAGGGATTGAGGAATAGCTAGGACCAAAACCAAGCACCCCTTGGTTAAGGAAGGCCCCAAGCACCCTGCTCCTAGTCAAGACCGACACCTAGACAAGAGGCTACCCAAAACACCAATGACCCCAAACAGGAGCTAACCATGGCATTCTATCTTACCTTCCCGATTATTTTTATCTTACGTTCCATAATCTCACCATTAGAAAACTCACCATCCAAAGACAGTATACCATTTGGTTACACCTATGTATCCAAATGGTTGAGCGCTCCAGTTTTCAAATTATAGGATAACGTATATAAGAGGATATCATTACTCCTAAAGAGGAGCTATAGATTATCTATGAATAACAAGTCTACGCCATCAAGAGTCATGCCTCCAACGTACCGGCATACATACCACTATTAAGATGTGGGTGTCACCCTTTGGTACATCAAAAGACACAAGTCAAGACAACGGGCCCACTATTTATCTCAGGATTAAGATACAACACAAATGAATGTCTAAAGTGAATCAATTTACCGAGACAAAATTATTAATCCAAATCAATTCACTTTATGTCCCGATCCAACACATCGTCACCTATGACAACGTGCCAATGTTTCTATTCACGGAGTCTACCTCCGATGGTCAAGACAAATCATCTCCCAAAAGGGATATAGACAACATAACAATCTTTGCATGAATAAAGCGCCCAACTTTATTCCCTCGATTGCGGATCGTATGATTTAGACCATCACCTTAAGATTCATGTCTTCCGCATAATCCGTCCATCATATGCCCAATTCTTAAGGTTTAGACCGACAGTCTTAGACTATTGTTTGCTTAACATACATTCAACAAATATGAACGTAAAGAGGACAAGATTTGGGATATAATAATGAATAAATTTTTTATTGATAAAAATATCTCCAAAACTTATTACATTTTTACTCCTTAGGGCATACATGTCTAACAGTGCAGCTTTTGGCTGAATTAATGCTCACTATTAGATCTACAGACATATAGATAGGATTGAGAGCTCACGGATGCCATATGGAAACAACCTCGCCGAATTGGACAAGCTGAGATAGAGGTGGACCCTACTTGTTGCACACGTTGCCGTACGCAATGACGTACTAACACGCATCTCTGGATCCGATGGTCTTGGGCATTTTACGGTTGATCGGATGCTCCTTATGCATGCACTTACAAATTCAATTTTTTTATTTATTTTTTAAGCATATGAGATTTGATTTTATCCATTTTGATGTTGTTTTGCTTCATTTTTCTACAAGATTTTAAATATAAAGATAGAAAATTAAAAAAAAATTAGTTATTTTACAAACAAAATGTTTACAATAATATTAAAATTTTTTTATTTTATATTAAATCACACAAAAATAATTATAAAACTTCTAAAATTTTGAGCTCATTCAGTTTAACACAAACATGATTTTTAAGACTTTAAAATATTTTTAGAAATTACTTAAAATATTATTGAACATATTTACAAACTTAAAACACTTTATAAAACATACAATTAGCACTCAATATGTTTACGGTTTTAATTAATTCTAACTAAACTAATATTTTACATACGAAAATGATTCTAAAAATTACCAAAAATATTATTAAACATAAAAGCTTATTAAAAACTTATAATTACTCATATTTTTATACTAAGACACTAAAATATTATTTAATACAAAAATTTTATTAATTAGAGGATTTAATGACAAATAATAAGGCAAAACAAATTATTTTAACGTTAGAAAATGTACATTTTTACATGTTCATCAAAACCCATCGTCCAGAAAAAGAGAGCTTTCAGCCCTAAAAGATTGGTAGCCATCAAGGAGGAAGTACAAAAGCTACTTAAGACCAGATTGGCAAACGTGGTCCTAGTCAAGAAGGCCAATGGGAAGTGGTAGGTTTGTATCGAGTTCACAAACCTAAACAAAGCCTGCCCAAAGGACTTTTTCTCGCTACCACAGATAGACCAGCTAGTTGACGCAATGGCTAGCCATGAGCTATTAAGCTTCATGGATGCATAGTCTAGGTACACTCAGATTCAAATGGCTAAAGAAGGCAAGGTTAAAATTGCTTTCACCATCGATCAAGGATTATTCTGTTATGTTTTCATGCTGTTTGGATGGAAGAACACTAGGGCCACCTATTAGCGTCTGGTCAATAAAATGTTTACCCGATAGTTTGAAAGACAATGGAGGTGTACATCGATGACAAGCTTGTAAATCTACCCAAGCAGAGGACCACAACGTAAACCTCTAAGATTGTTTTAATGTACTTCGAGAGTATAGGTTGAAACACAACCCGACCAAATGCATGTTCAAGGTAGAATCCAAAAAGTTCTTTTGATTCTTGGTTAATCACCAAGGGGTTAAGGTAAACCCTATAAAGGCCCAAGCTGTGATAGATATGCATTCACCATGGACGGTAAAGGAAGTCTAGAAGCTCACCAAAATGGTCTCCGTGCTTTCCTGATTTATTTCTCTATCCATCAATGAGTGTCACCCTTTTTTAAAGGCACTTAATGAGAGGTTTGAGTGGAGCAGAGAATGTGAGGAAGCCTTTTAGAACCTTACAAGGTACCTGGCGACACCTCTGCTATTGTCCAAACATTTACCAGGTAAAACATTCTAAGCCTATTTAATAGTGTCTAAGAAGGAAATTATTTTGGTCTTAGTATAAGAAGAGGCCAAAATCCAAAAGCCTGTCTATTATACCAAGCCTTCCAAGGTGTGGAAGAAAGCCACCCCCTACTGGAGAAACTGACGCTCACCTTGGTCACATTCGCTCCAAAGCTACGACCATACTTCCAAGGACACCTCATCCGAGAACCAACTAAGTACCCTTTGTTCCAAGTACTCCAAAACCCAAAAATTTCTAGTCAGACTGTGAAGTGTTTGGTCGAGCATGGGGAGTTTGAGATCTAGTTTGTTCCCCGGATGGTGGTAAAGGCACAGGCCCTTATGGAGTTCATCGTGAAATTCACTAAACCTGACTAGATGATACTTTTGGTTGATGAGGTACAAATGGAAGATCCCTACCAAGCAAGCAGTAGCGAAGAAGCCATTGTTTCGATGTATCATTTGGCGATGAAGTTCCCAACCGACGGTGGCGTTGGAGTGATCTGCTCATCCCAGACGGACTCCTGAGCTTGCTACGCAAATGTCGTCCGAGCAGCCTCAGCTCAGCAACATGGAGTCCTGGCTGTCTATTCGGTCGACGAGACTGATCTCCCAACCGACCCGACACCAAATATGCTGGCGGACCTGGATCCCAGGTTGCCCGAGGAAGAGGTAAGGGGTACCCCGGTCGAAGACTTAGTGCCATTCTCCCTGGACCCTGAAAGGCCTGAACGCACAGTCCAACTCAGATCACAGTTACGACCTAAGATTCAGGCCGACCTGGAATCCCTTCTTTTTGAATACCGAGACATTTTTGCATGGTCCCATGAGGACATGCCTGGCATTGATCCGAGCATCATCAGCCATCGGCTCAACGTCCAACCTGGTCACAGGCCGGTGATACAAAAACGAAGGGCCTTTAACCCGGAGAGATATGCTGCAATCAATGATGACGTCTAGAAACTCCTAAAGGCTGGGTTCATCAGAGAGGTCAAATACCCAGAATGGTTAGCGAATGTTGTCCTCGTCAAGAAAGCGAACGACAAGTGGTGGGTCTACATTGACTACACCGATCTCAACAAGGCCTGCCCGAAAGACTGCTTCCCACTTCCTCGGATAGACCAGCTCGTCGATGCCACAACCGGGCACGAGCTTTTGAGTTTTATGGATGCATACTCCGGGTATAATCAGATAAGAATGGCCAAGGAAGACCAAGTTAAAACCTCATTTGTTACTGACCAGGGCTTGTATTGTTACGTTGTAATGCCGTTTGGCCTCAAGAACGCCGGGGCTACTTATCAACGCCTCATTAACAAGATGTTTGCTCAGCTAATCAGGAAAACTATGGAGGTCTACGTGGACGACATGCTGGTAAAATCTGTCCAAGCGAAGGACCACATGGCCGACCTCCGAGCTAGCTTCGACATTCTCTAGGAATATGGGATGAAACTCAACCCAGCGAAATGCACTTTTGACGTTAGCTTGGGCAAGTTCCTCAGATTTTAGTCAACAACGAGGAATCGAGGTCAACCTGGCGAAAGCCCAAGCAATCATCGACATGCATTCTCCTTGAACGGTAAAGGACGTGCAAAGGCTTACTAGCATGGTGGTTGCTTTGTCAAGATTTGTTTCCAGGGCTACCGACAAGTACCATCCTTTTTTCAAGGCAATTAAGGGGAGGTTTGAATGGAGCAGGGAGTGTGAGGAAGCTTTTCAAAGCTTAAAACTTACCTAGCTACGCCCCCGCTCTTGTCCAAACCTTTGCCCAGTGAGGTTCTAACCGCCTATTTAGCCGTGTTAGAGAAAGTTGTTAGCTCAGTCTTGGTACGAGACGAAGACGGGATCTAGAGACCTGTTTATTATCCCAGCCATGCATTCCAAGGTGCCGAGGAGCGGTACCCACCGCTGGAGAAGCTGGCCTTCACCTTAATAACGTCGGTCTGGAAGCTGCGGCCATATTACCAAGGCTACACCATCAAGGTCCCGACCAAGTTCCCACTACGGCAAGTTTTGTAGAGCCTAGAGATATCAGGCTGAATGGCCAAGTGGTCGGTTGAGTTGGGCCAATATGATGTGCATTTTGTGCTGAGAACGGTAATAAAAGCTCAGGTCTTTGCAGATTTCATTGTCGAATTTACAAAGGCCGGTAAGGCAACTCCACAAGTCGAGAAGTCACCCATTGAAGAGCCTGATACAGCTGGCTGCAGTGAACAAGACCTTTCCCTAGAGCCAGACTAGAAACTACACGTCGACGGCTCTACCTGCGTCGACGGATAGGGGGCCGGGCTAATCCTAACAAGCCCGGATGGGTACAAGGTCATCTATGCCCTCCGATTCGACTTCAAAGCCTCTAACAACGAGGCGAAGTATGAGGCTTTGCTGGTTGGACTACGAATCGCCTGAGATCTCGGTGTCAATCACCTCACTATCTACAGTGACTCAATGCTAGTGGTACAACAAGTCACTAGAGAATTTCAGGCCCAGGCAGACTCGCTGGTGGCATATTTAAAGGAAGCAAAATGATTGCTTGGGCAATTCAAGTCCTATTCTTTTTAGCAGATCCCCCGGTCTGAAAATGCAGAAGCCGACGTCCTAGCCCGACTAGCTTTCGGATTGGGTGGAAGTGACTTGACGTCGGTCCCTATCGAAAGACTACCAGAACCACGCATAGTCAAGGAGGTCATGAGCCTCGTCGAGGAGCCAGCATGTACCTGGATGGACCCAATCATCCGATACCTAACCATAGTCGAGTTACCCGACAATCGAGAAGAAGCACATCGGGTACGTAACAGCTCAGCCCGGTATTCGATGATTGGGGGAAAGTTATACCGACGGGGCTACACTACGTCGTGCTTAAGATGCTTGAACCCCAAGGATGCCGAATATCTAATGAGCGAGATCCACGAAGGCCTATGCGGCAATCATTCTAGAGGACGCTCCTTGGCCCAAAAGTGCCTTCGACAGGGATACTACTGGCCCACCATGCAGCAAGACTGCGGGAACTTTGCACAGAAATGCCTCAAATGCCAGCAATTTGCTAGAATGCTAGGCTTAGACGTCGAGCCTCTCAATCCAGTAACCTCGGCTTGGCCATTTGCAAAGTGGGCCATCGACTTGATCGGACCTCTCCCGCTGGCCCGCTCGTAATTTAGATACTGTATAGTGGCCATCGACTATCTAACGAAGTGGATCAAAGTTGAACCCTGTACCAACATGACCGAAGCCAAGTGTACCAACTTTGTATGGAAAAACATCGTCTGTCGGTTTAGAATCCCACACACTATTGTGACTGACAATGCCAAACAGTTTGACTCCTCGGGTCTACATCATCTATGCGAGAAGCTCAGCATTAAGAAGGTTTTCTCCTCCCCGAGCTATCCGCAGAGTAGCGGCCAGGTTGAGGCCATGAACAGGACAATTAAAGATAACCTGAAGAAAAAACTTGAGGGGCTTAAGTGTGCGTGGATTGACGAACTACCCCAAGTGCTCTGGGCATACCGGACAACTACCCAAGCTGCGACTGGCGAGACACTGTTCTCCCTGGTCTACGAGGTAGAGGCTGTCATTCCAGCCAAAGTAGGATTACCGAGCTTAAGGGTTGAGCGATATGAGGAGGCTCTGAACGCGGAGCTCATGTTAACCAAGCTCGATCTACTTGAAGAAAAAAGAAACCGAGCATCGATTCGTAACGCAGCTCGAAACTAGGTGGTAGCTCGGTATTACAACAAAAGGGTTCAGCCAAGAAGCTTTAAAGTTGGTGACTTAGTAATGAAGAAGGTCACGGTTCAACAACCCAGTCTCGAGTCCTTTGGTCTGAAATGGGAAGGTCCGTTTAGAGTCGAAGGTATTGTACGACCAGACACTTATAGGTTGACCGATACGGAGGGGAATCAGCTCAGGCATCCATGGAATGCCGAGCTCTTAAAAAGATTCTATTCTTAAAATTCAGAGCCAGACTCCTTTTTTGACCTCTGGCCACAATTCTTTTGTAACTAGACCTGCTAAGTAGGGCTAGAAAAATCCATGTAAATATTACATTAATGGAGCACAACTTCCCAAATATCATTCCACCTGAGTAATGTGTTTAAGGGAAAAGTAAATCCAAGATGCCACAACTCCGACTCGGAGGACAAGACACTTACTCCCTTCAAGGGAGAGTCATCCTCGTTAAACCGGGCCGGGGGGCTGGTCGGAACATCGATCCTAGGTCTGTCGCCGTACAGACGACCCAGTAAGTTGCTTAGCACAATATATGTCCGACGACTCCTACACTTGTCAAGTTTCTTTAAAACTTAAACAAGTCTAGGGGGGGCAACAGGGCAAGGGTAGTTATACGCCGTCTATATTCTGCCCGACCGAGATCAGAAACCTAAACCTGCTTGGATAACTGAGCAGATAAGGATAACTACTTGGAGTGACCGAGAACAGAAGTACTTAGATTAACCAAGACTAACCTAAACCTGCTTGGAGTAATCAACCAAGCAGAGAAGGATAACTACTCAGATTAACTCGACAACAGAGGTACTAAACCTACATTCTCGGTAAAGTCGAGACAGCTGGTTCCCAACCTAGGATCCTCCCCGAGAAGTGTCTAACTTTGAAAATTACGTGGGATGTAAAATAAAACAAAACTGTATGTAAGAAAACAATGAAGGCAAAACATGAAATCTTTATTTATCAGGGAGGTATAAGGAAACCGGGTGCCTCCCGAGCCCGAATACAAAAGAATAGAAAAAAAAAGAGAGGTTTAATCGGCCTGGGTCTCGTCCCCAGCCGCGTCCTCATCCCTACCTCTCTCGGCGACCTGCTCATCCTTGTCATCGTCACCGTCCACCACGACGACCTCGTCCTCGACACCCCGCTGTTGCTCGGCATCATCTTGGTTCGGCTCAACAATGACCGACCAGTCGAATCCAGCTGCCTCTAGGTGCTTTTCTATCAAGTGATCACGGAGGTCTGTCATGCCATCATAGTAGAGATTGGCATACTCCGGGGATGTTTTAAACTCCTCAACCGCGCTGGCTAAGCAGTCGGGGAGCCCGGCCACAAATTGTTGGTGTTTCGCTTGTAGGGTTGCCAGCTGCCCCTCAAGCCGTGCGGCTTTATCCTCCGCCTCCTTGAGCAGCCTCAACATGTCCTGGGCCTCGGCCTTTGTCTTTCGAGCTTCCTCCTAGGATCATGTGAGAGACTCCTTGGCTTGATCTAGCTCAATGTTCTTCTCATTGAGCTTCTTGTCGGAGTCCAACTTCTTCAGGAGGGTCTTTTTGTGCATCTCTTTCTCCTTGTGGATCTCCTTCATCCCAATGGAGTGCACCATATGAACAATGGTGCTTGATTGCAAAAATTAGGACGTCAGTCCTTGGTAATATATTACAATGAGAACTATTGATTAGCTCGGATACTTACAGAGGCAGTGGCTCGGAGGGCCATATTGCACAGACTCTGGAAGTCCTCACCCCGGATGTTCATGAAGAAGTCATCCTAGGGAACCGTGTCTCTGAGGCGCTCAATAATCGTACCATGGTAGTCCGGGCGCCTTCTCTGCAAGTCCTCGGCAGAACCTTTGGCGGCCTCGTCTACTAAACCGACTTCTGGTGAGGCCCTAGTCGGCTGTGGCGGAGGTGGTGGAACTTGGCCTAATGAGGAGGTCTGCCTGGAGCGGGTTGGGAGCTCGGGCATCGACGTCCGCTTGCGTTTTCTCCTGGTGTCGATAGCCTTGCCCTTGCCCTTCCTCAAACTTGCCATCTAGGCACGCCTGTCAGCACGGGAGGTCGGTGCCGTCATTTCTGCACAAGGAATGCTAAGTCAAAGCAAGATCGGGATAAAAAATAAAAAAAAAAGCTGTGATTAAATAAAGTTTCGGGCTAACCTCCAATCCGGAGTTGGCGAGACAGGTATAGGAACCTAATCACGTCCTTGAGGTCCTCGTCGGCTATAGATGGCCCCGCATCGAAGGAGCCACTAGATGAGTCCTCGGAATTGGACGTAGAAGGCTCCCTCATCGGCCACCCGGACTGGGAAGTGCTTGGCCCTGGAACATCCATGGCACTCGGACGAGCAATTATGACCTGCCCGGTCTCCTGGGCAGGACGGGCAGCTCGGGGAAAGCTGCTGGACTCCCCAAACCAGCTGTAACTGGATAAAGTGTCCTTCCTCAAGAGGAAGGACTGTTGTCTGGATGGTTTCGGCTTCTCGAACAGCTCGTCCACGGCCTTTATTACATGGCTCGGTGCCCAAGGACGCTTGGTCCAAACGTGCCCCTGCTCAAACGACCTTGGTACTTGCTCATCCTCAGGGACGGCTTCACCGACTCGAGCCAAAAAGTTCCCCCCAGTGTAGAACCACTCGTACTTCCATAACTTGTCCGAGTTGGGGTTGCCCAGGATAAAATCCTTCCTGAAGCCAGTGAAGTAGTACTAGCCAGACTGCCGAGGAAGCTTCTTCATCTTGAATACTTGTTTGAAGGCCTCCAGCGGCATCTCGGTACTCCGATGGTACTTCCATAGGATGTATATCCCAATCAACGATCGATAGCTGTTCGGGTTCAGTTGAGCCGGGCACACGTTAAAGTCGTTGAGTGCCCGGCGGAGAAAGCGGTGCAATGGTAGACGCAGCCCGACCCTGAAGAACTCAGCGTAGAGCGTGATGAATCCCTCTAGCTTGTCTAAAGGTGAGTCTCCCTCACCGGGGACGGTGAGAATCACATCCACCGGGATGCCATACTCGACGCGTAGGTTCTCTAACCGTGACTCCGTGATGGCGCTCGTATAGCCCGCCGTTGAGGTTTGCCGGGGATGGCTTACCTGATATGCCGTTACTCCGTGCACGCGGGTGACCTAGACCTCCTGCTCCATCTCTGGCTGCTCCACCTCTGCCTCCTCGGTTGCATGCTCCTCATCGGAGACATCAACCGTGATCACCCCCGCGACTTAGACGGGGGCCCTGTTAGACATGTTTGCCCTAAGGAGTAAAAATGTAATACGTTTTTGGAGACATTTTTATCAATAAAGAATTTATTCATTTATATATACCAAATCTTGTACTCTTTACGTTCATATTTGTTGAATGTATGATAAGCGAACAGTAGTCTGAGACTGTCAGTCTAAACCTTAAGAATTGGGCATATGATGGGATGATTATGCGGAAGACACGATTCTTAAGGTCACGGTCTAAAACATATGATCCGCAATCGAGGGAATAAAGTTGGGCGCTTTATTCATGTAAAAATTGTTATGTTGTCTATATCCCTTATGGGAGATGGTTTGTCTTGGCCATTGGAGTTGGACTCCGTGAATAGAAACATTGGCACGTTGTCATAGGTGACGATGGGTTGGATTGAGACATAAAGCAAATTGATTTGGATTAATAATTCTGTCTTGGCAAATCGATTCACTTTAGATAGTTATTTGTATTGTATCTTAATCCTGAGATGAATAGTGTGCCCGTTGTCTCGACTTGTGTCTTTTGATGTACCAATGGGTGACTCCCACATATCTATAGTGGTATGCATGCCGGTACGTTAGAGGCATGACTCTTGATAGCGTAGACTTGTTATTCATAGATATGGAATCCGGAGCTCCTCTTTAGGAGTAATGATATCCTCTTATATGCGTTGTCCTGTAATTGAAAAACTGGAGCGCTCAACCATTTGGATACATAGGTGTAACCGACTGGTATACTATCTTTGGATGGTAAGTTTTCTAATGGTGAGACAATGGAACGTAAGATAAAAATAATCGGGAAGGTAAGACAGAACTTGTCCTTAAGCCGATTATGGATTATCAAATGGGGATACGATACACTATGATATGTCATGGAGACTTAGCTACACGAGCTTCATAATTCTATAAAGTTCGATAGTGCAGTTCCAAGCTTTTAGTGGAGTAGCGTTGGAGTTGATAATTGTGAAATGTATATCTGGGATATTGGGTTTCATATTTATCATGAGCTTGAACTTTATAGGTCCATTTTGGTCCCCTTTGCTAGCTCACAAAATCCTGTAACGACACGGCGTGCTTTTCCAATAATTGGTGACTTATGTCGGATTTATCAGATTGGTTTAAAATTTGTAAGAATCAAATAATTTATGTCTGTTTATTGGTTGAATTAATTTTGTAAGAAATTAGTTCAAGATAAACTTATTGAATTATTGCGATCAGATAATTCTTATCTGTTTATCGGTTGTTTTAATTTTGGACAAAATTGGAACAAGATAAACTTGTAGAATTATTGTGAATTGATTTATTTTCTTAGAGATTATCTTGATAAAGTTTTTTTTGATCAGATAACTTCTCTATTGGGTTATTTGAATCAAAATTGAGACTTTATCCCTTAGAATCTCGAGTGGAAAATAAAATATTCGTGGAGATTTTTTCTCGGGAGTTTGGCCTGCCGGATGACGTGTTCGGCCTGCCGATGGGGCCACTTCGGCCTGTCGATCGTAATGTTCGGCCTGCTGATCAGCGGTAGATAATATTACGCGTTTTCACGCGGATCTTATCAGATACTGATCCAAACTTTATTCTGTTTCGAGTTTTTGAGACCTAATCTGATATGGACTGACCCCAGGACCAATAGGTATAAAAAGGGAGTGAGTCTCATGATTTACTCAGATCAATTTGAGAGATTAAGAGTGATACTCTTCTAATGAGCATCTGAAAACTCCCTGAGAGCGTTTGTTCACAAATCACGAGCATTAGCTTTGGGTTCTCTCTATTGGTTGGAAGGAGAGTCACCGGTGGAAGAGCTGTACGTGTGAGCCCACACTCACTCCGGTTGTGGATAGAGAATAGCAAAGAAGACCAGTTGGTTGAGGCTCTTCTGGAACCTTACTTCTCTACACGGATCGCAGAGGTTCTTCGGCACACTGAGGTTAGTAAGATCTGTTTAAATTATACATATAACATGTCAAACTTGTGTTTTGGAAATTACTCTGATGAAAAATTTTAAAAATTCCACTGCGCACTTTGTTTCCAATAATTGGTATCAGAGCCGAAGTTTTTACATAAATTTGCAAGTTTGTGATCATGTTATATGCATAAATTTTGTGATCTTAATCTCTCCTATGCTTGAATTGAATTTTATAGAGAGATGGCACTCTAGGTTTCTATATAATATATATGTTGTCATGGATTATGTGGTGAATGTTTATTAATTATGGTTGATTAAATCATTGTTTAATTATTTATTAATTAATTAATACCGATTATGGTTCCTTAGAGGTTAGAATGTGTATCTAGGCTTTTCATGTAATTAGATGGCGGACTATCATCTCCGTCTAGGAATTATTATTTCATTTTTAATTTGTAAGAATTTGTAATTAAATAATTATCCAGAGAAGACGGATCGAGAAGTCGGATCTTGAAGATTGATGATGGCGCCTCCAGGGATTTCCTGAGTCTCTAATTTTTATGTTTTTGAATTGTTGAAAATAAAATTGATGAATTGCATTAAAATTGTATTTTCTGGATTGAGGATTTTCTGCTCGGTCGGCATGCCGGACCTCACAGTTCGGCAGGCCGAAGGTCATAGATCTGCAGGCCGGACGTGTGGTTCGGCAGGCCGACAGTGGGGCAGAAATTTTGGTGCTCTGTCGGCAGGCCAAACCATCGTAATCGACAGGCCGATCACAAAGACCGGCCTGCCGACCGAGAGCTGCCGAGTGTCCAAAAAAGGTGCAATTTTTCCGGTGCAGTTTTAATTTTATTTTTGAGACAATTCTGAGAAACATTAAATTTGGATATGACCGGAAATATGAAGTATTCAATTCATACGGGGGATTGAAGACTTGAAGATGGATATTACATGAAGAATGATACAGCTTGAGGATTCAAGGTTGAAGAATCGATAAATGTCTCGATTATTCTCTTGTAATCTTAGTTTTTCTATTCTCTAGGGTGGAACCATAATATTACAGTTATTATTATTTTACTTGTAGCTTTGCTTGATTGCTTTGCTTGTCTGCATTATAATATAATTTACCATGTATATTGATAACGTGTCATATAGAATAGGGAGTGCCGCTCATATTAAAATTGTTCATGCATAATTTTAAAATAAAACCTTGACTTCAAAAGATTGAGTGGGAGAAGGTTTTCGAAGAGAGGACCTAAGGCCTCCATCGTTGGTCCATAGGAAGAACATGGTGGTCCCCGACCCCTAGGAAGGGATTTCTATCATGTATCAGATTGGATCTTTGAAAGGATAAGGTATTTTAATATGATTTATGGTTGCACACCCCTAGGTGGTGATTATAAATCATGGATAAAATATTGAAACGGTGGTTATACACTCACGTTAATTTTAATATTAACCTCCCCTAGGAGCTCTGTTAATAAAATTAATGGCCAAAGAAACGATTATTAGTATATGCTGGATCATACGGGTCCTGGATGGCATATATTAATTAGGAGGGGATCCGTGTTCCTGATTGAATTTGGCATGACTCCCCTAGGAGCTTGTTGAATTCTGAGATGGGAATTATCGTTGTAAGGTTGTGATATTTTCAAGGTTTTGACACATAAACACATTTGTATGATTTTACATGATTGTGTTATCTTACTAAAGTATTATATATGTTTGCTTATGTTTGGTATATGATTCTTTATTGTAGATTGAAAATGTCTAAAAACGCTTTATCATCGACACTTGACAAAAACCTATTAATCGGTGAGAACTATAACGATTGGAAACAGAACCTGGACATCGTCCTTTCCTTTGAGAAACTAAAATATGTTCTGACAACTCCTTGTCCTCCCGAGCCTACGGGAGACTCAAGTAATGAGCAATTCCAAGCGTACGATCGCTGGAAAGATGCTAATGATCAGGCCTGCTGCTATGTTATGGCTAGCATGAAAAACGTGTTGCAGGCTCAACATAAGGATTATGAGACTGCGAAGCAGATCTTGGATAATCTTGAGGACATGTTTGGAGGCCAGGCCATAACAAAGCGGCATGGGGCACTTCGGAAACTCTTAAACTGTAGACAGAGACCGGGGACATCTGTAAAGGAGCATATGATGTTGGTCATGGGTTACCTCGCTGAGACTCAAACCAATGGAGCCGACATCGATGCTGAAACTCAGATGACTATGGTCTTTGAGACTCAGTCTAAGGAATTTATTTCGTTTAGAGCTACTTTTAATTTAAGCAATAGATGAGATATGACCTTGACAGAACTGATGAAACAGTTACAGGAGTTTGAACTGCTGATCAGGGAGTCTCCTGCTGGTGGAGAGGCCAATATGGTAGCTGCTTCTAGTTCCAATCCTAACTTTGGGAATGGAAAGAAGCAACGGGCCAAGAGTGGGAAGTCTTCTATTCCTCCTGCAACCAAGAGCAAGAAGAAGAAGAAGAACCCAAAGAAGCTTAAATGCTTCTTCGGTGGAAAGGTCGGGCATATAAAGAAGCATTGCAAGGACTTCCTTTCCAAAGGAGGTAGGTGTGATCTTCTATATTTAGAAACTTGTTTGGTTGAGGAATCAAGTGACATCTAGGTCATAGATTCTGGTGCAACTAATCATGTTTGTGTTCTCTGCAGGGATTCAAAGAAACGAGAAGTCTACTTCGTGAAGACTTAACGCTTCGAATGGGCGATGGATCCTTGGTCTCAGCGGAAGCAGTGGGAGATGTCCATCTTTATTTTGATAATTATAGGAATTTAATTTTGCGAGATTGTTTTTATGTTCCTAAATTTAAAAGGAATTTAATTTCTGTATCTTCTTTATTTAAAGACTCCTACGTGGTATCTTTTAATGAAAAAGTGGTGATTCATAAAAACAAATCTTTTATCTGTTCTGGATGGATGCAAAATAATCTATATTTTATTAAACCTAAGATGGACTTATTGCTTAATGCTGAGATAAATGATAATGACTCAAAAAGGCTTAAAACTTCTCACTCTAATAAGACTTATCTTTGGCATTTGCGCCTTGGCCGTATTAACCTGACTAGGATTCAAAGGTTGGTAAGGGATGGACCTTTAAGTCACTTAAAGGTGGAATCTATACCTCATTGTGAATCTTGTTTGGAGGGTAAAATGACCAAAAGACCATACGGGCCTAAGGGCAAGAGGGCTGAAGGGGTTCTAGAACTTGGGCATAGTGATGTTTGTGGACCGATGAACATCCGGGCACGAGCAGGGTATGAGTACTTCGTCACTTTTATTGACGATTACTCAAGATATGGGTATGTGTACCTAATGCACCACAAAAGCAAAACTTATGATAAGTTTAGGGAGTTTCGGGCTGAAGTGGAAAAGCAATTGGGTAGACCCATAAAGGCACTTCGAGCTGATCGAGGTGGGGAATACCTTCCCTGATGAGTTCTTGGGACACTTGTTAGAGAATGGGATTTTATCCCATTTGACTGCGTCGGGCACTCCACAGCAGAATGGCATAGCGGAGAGAAGGAATAGGACTTTGTTGGACATGATTTGGTCCATGATGAGTTATTCATCATTGCCTTTATCCTTTTGGGGATATGCACTACAAACCGCATGTTATCTTTTGAACAATGTGCCTTCAAAATCGGTCCCTAAAACTCCTCACGAGTTGTGGACAAGACAGAAGACATCTTTAAACCATATTCGCATATGGGGATGTCCAGCTCATGTCCTGTTTAAGGATCCGAATAAGTTGGAAGCACGTTCGAAAGTTTGCGTGTTTGTTGGATATCCAAAAGGGACTAAAGGGGTTTATTTTTATAACCCTACGGAAAATAAAGTCATGGTTTCAACTAATGCAACTTTCCTTGAGGAGAGTTACATGGACGACTTTAAACCTCGAAGCAAAGTGGTGCTTGAGGAGTTAAGGGGTGATTCGTTCACTCTGGAGGTTTCGAACGAAACCATTCCGATCAGTGTAGAAAAACCAAACAAACCTGAACAACAACCTCAGGTGGTTCGGCGTAGTGGGAGGATCGGGCGTCAACCTGAAAGGTATATGTTCAATGGGGAGGTCTTTTTCGCTGAACCAGATGAACATGACAGGGATCCTTATACTTACGCAGAAGCTATGGAGGATGTTGATTCAAAACTCTGGACAGAGGCCATGAACATAGAGATGAGGTCAATGGAGACTAATCAGGTCTGGGAGCTTGTGGATCTTCCCGAAGGGGTCAAACCCATAGGGTGTAAGTGGATCTACAAGAGGAAAAGAGGAGTGGATGGAAAGGTCGAAAACTTTAAGGCTAGACTGGTAGCTAAGGGTTATACGTAAAAGGAAGGAATCGATTATGAGGAAACCTTTTCGCCTGTAGCCATGCTTAAGTCCATCCCGGATTCTCTTGTCCATAGCTGCCGCTCTCGACTACGCGATTTGGCAGATGGATGTAAAGACTGCTTTTTTGAATGGCTATCTTGATGAGTCCATTTATATGGAACAACCATACGGGTTCAAGGTCGCGGGTCAAGAGGGGAAGGTTTGTAAGCTGCTAAAGTCAATTTATGGACTTAAGCAGGCTTCTCGTTCTTGGAACATAAGATTTGATCAAGTGATCAAGACTTATAGGTTCTCACAAAATGTGGATGAACCATGTGTTTACAAACACATAAAGGATGGGAAGGTGGTTTTTCTACTGCTCTATGTAGATGACATTCTGCTAATTGGCATTGATGTTGGGGCATTGTCATCGGTCAAATTATGGTTGACCAAGCAGTTTCACATGAAGGACTTAGGTGAGGCTAATTTTGTTCTCGGTATCCAGATCATTCGGGATAGGAAGAACAAAAAAGATAGCTTTGTCACAGGCCGGCTACATAGATAAAATTCTCAAGAGGTTTGCAATGCAGGATTCCAAGAAACGTGGGCAACCATCTAGGTCTGGAATTACTCTTTCTAAGAAAGACTCTCCAAAGTCTTATGAAGAAAGAGAATACATGAAGAAGGTGCCTTATGCTTCGGCAGTGGGTAGTCTCATGTATGCCATGCTTTGCACTCGATCGGATATTAGCTATGCGGTCGGGATTATAAGTCGATTTTAGGCGGATCCAGGACCGAACCATTGGGTTGTGGTAAAGCATATTTTCAAGTACCTGAGAAGGACTCGAGGGTATATGCTTGTGTATTCGGGTGAGGACTTGACTCCTCTATGATACACTGATTCAGATTTTCAATCCTGTCTGGATTCTAGGAAATCGACTTCGGGGTTTGTGTTTACTCTGGGTGGCGGTGCCATCAGTTGGAGAAGTGCGAAGCGAGATTGCACTTCAGATTCAACGATGGAGGCCGAGTATGTGGCAGCTAGTGATGCTTCAAAAGAAGCAGTGTGGCTCCGCAAGTTCCTTGGGGATCTTGAGGTAGTTCCTGGTATGCATAAAGCAGTATCACTGTACTGTGATAACAGTACGGTGGTAGCTAATGCTAAGGAACCAAGATTTCACAGAAGAGTAAGCATATTGATCGGAAGTATCATGTGATAAAGGACTTCGTTGAGGGCGGGCATGTCTCGGTGTGCAACATCGCGTCAGAGGACAATTTAGCTGATCCATTTACGAAGACACTTACTAGGAGAGTCTTCGAGAGGCATGTGGAAGCTATGAGGATGCGGAATTTGCTGTATTTACTCACTTAGTGCAAGTGGGAGATTGTTAGACATGTATGCCCTAAGGAGTAAAAATGTAATACATTTTTGGAGACATTTTTATCAATAAAGAATTCATTCATTTATATATACCAAATCTTGTCCTCTTTACGTTCATATTCGTTGAATGTATGAAAAGCAAACAGTAGTTTGAGACTGTTTGTCTAAACCTTAAGAATTGGGCATATGATGGACTGATTATGCGGAAGACATGATTCTTAAGGTGATGGTCTAAAACATATGATCCGTAATCGAGGGAATAAAGTTTGTTGCTTTATTCATGTAAAGATTGTTATGTTGTCTATATCCCTTATGGGAGATGGTTTGTCTTGACCATTGGAGTTGGACTCCGTGAATAGAAACATTGGCGCATTGTCTAATCCTGAGATGAATAGTGGGCCCGTTATCTCGACTTGTGTCTTTTGATGTACCAAAGGGTGACACCCACATCTCAATAGTGGTATGCATGCCGGTACGTTGGTGGCATGACTCTTGATAGCGTATACTTGTTATTCATAGATATGGAATCCATTGCTCCTCTTTAGGAGTAATGATATCCTCTTAGATGCGCTGTCCTGTAATTGGAAAACTGGAGCACTCAACCATTTAGATTCATAGGTGTAACCGAATGGTATACTATCTTTGGATGGTAAGTTTTCTAATGGTGAGACAATGGAACCTAAGATAAAAATAATCGGGAAGGTAAGATAGAACTTGTCCTTAAGCCGATTATGGATGATCATATGGGGATACAATACACTATAATATGTCATGGAGACTTAACTACACGAGCTTCGTAATTCTATAAAGTTCGAGAGTGCAGCTCCAAGCTTTAAGTGGAGTAGCATTGGAGTTGATAATTGTGAAATGTATATCTGGGATATTGGGTTTCATAATTATCATGAGCTTTAACTTTATTGGTCCATTTTGGTCCCCTTTGCTAGCTCACAAAATCCTGTAACGACACGGCGTGCTTTTTCAATAATTGGTGACTTATGTCGGATTTATCAAATTGGTTTAAAATTTGTAAGAATCAAATAATTCATGTCTGCTTATCGGTTGAATTAATTTTGTAAGAAATTAGTTCAAGATGAACTTGTTGAATTATTGCGATCAGATAATTCTTATCTGTTTATCGGTTGTTTTAATTTTGGACAAATTAGAATAAGATAAACTTGTAGAATGATTGTGAATTGATTTTTTTTCTTAGAGATTATCTTGATAAAGTTTTTTTTGATCAGATAACTTCTCTATTGGGTTATTTGAATCAAAACTGAGACTTTGTCCTTTAGAATCTTGAGTGGAAAATGAAAGATTCACGTAGATTTTTTCTCGGGAGTTCGGCATGCCAAATGACGTGTTTGGCATACCGATGGGGCCTGTTCGTCCTGCCGATCAACGAGAGATAAGATTATGCATTTTCACATGGATCTTATCAGATATTGATCCGAACTTGATTCTGTTTCAAGTTTTTGAGACCTAATTTGATAAGGATTGACCCCAGGACCAATAGCTATATAAAGGGAGTGAGTCTCATGATTTACTCAGATCAATTTGAGAGATTAAGAGTGATACTCTTCTAGTGAGCATCTGAAAACTCCTAGAGAGCTTTTGTTCACAAATCACGAGCACTAGCTTTGGGTTCTCTCTATTGGTTGGAAGGAGAGTCACAGGTGGAAGAGCTGTACGTGTGAGCCCACGCTCACTCCTGTTGTGGATAGAAAATAGCAAAGAAGACCAATTGGTTGAGGCTCTTCTGGAACGTTACTTCTCTACACAGGTTGCAGAGGTTCTTCGGCACACTAAGGTTAGTAAGATCTATTTAATTTATACATATAACATGTCAAACTTGTGTTTTGGAAATTACTCTGATGAAAAAATTTTAACATTTCGCTGCGAACTTTGTTTCCAACAAAAAATGAACAAAAGACCATATGGGTCTAAGGGCAATAGGGCCCAACGGGTTCTAGAACTTGTTCATAGTGATGTTTGCGGATCGATGAACATCCGGGCACGAGGAGGGTGTGAGTACTTCGTCACTTTCATTGACGATTACTCAAGATATGGGTATGTGTACTTGATGCACCACAAAAGCAAAACTTATGATAAGTTCAGGGAGTTTCGGGCTGAAGTGGAAAAGCAATTGGGTAGACACATAAAGGCACTTCGATCTGATCGAGGTGGGGAATACCTTTCTGATGAGTTCTTGGGACACTTATTAGAGAATGGGATTTTATCCCATTTGACTGCGCCGGGCCCTCCGCAGCAAAATGGCGTAGAGGAGAGAAGGAATAGGACTTTGTTGGACATAATTAGGTCCATGATGAGTTATTCATCATTGCCTTTATCCTTTTGGGGATATGCACTACAAACCGCATGTTATCTTTTGAACAATGTGCCTTCAAAATCGGTCCCTAAAACTCCTCACGAGTTGTGGACAAGACGGAAGACATCATTAAACCATATTCGCATATGGAGATGCCCGGCTCATGTCCTATTTAAGGATTTGAATAAGTTGGAAGCACGTTCGAAAGTTTTCGTGTTTGTAGGATATCCAAAAGGGACTAAAGGGGGTTATTTTTATAACCCAAAAGAAAATAAAGTCGTGGTTTCAACTAATGCAACTTTCCTTGAGGAGAGTCACATGGACGACTTTAAAACTCGAAGCAAAGTGGTGCTTGAGGAGTTTAGGGGTGATCCGTTCACTTCGAAGGTTCTAAACGAAACCATTCCGGTCGATGTAGAAAAGCCAAACAAACCTGAACAACAACCTCAGGGGCTTCGGTGTAGTGGGAGGATCGGGTGTCAACCTGAGAGGTACATGTTCAATGGGGAGATCTTTTTGGCTGAACCGGATGAACATGACAGGGATCCTTATACTTACGCAGAAGCTATGGAGGATGTTGATTCAAGACTCTGGACAGAGGCCATGAACATAGAGATGAAGTCTATGGAGACTAATCAGGTCTGGGGGCTTGTAGATCTTCCCGAAGGGGTAAAACCCATAGGGTGTAAGTGGATCTACAAGAGGAAAAGAGGAGTGGATGGAAAGGTCGAAACCTTTAAGGCTAGACTGGTAGCTAAGGGTTATACGCAAAAGGAAGGAATCGATTATGAGGAAACCTTTTCGCCTGTAGCCATGCTTAAGTCCATCCGGATTCTTTTGTCCATAGCTGCCGCTCTCGACTACGAGATTTGGCAGATGGATGTCAAGACGGCTTTTCTAAATGGCTATCTTGATGAGTCCATCTATATGGAACAACCAGATGGGTTCAAGGTCGCGGGTCAAGACGGTAAGGTTTGTAAGCTGCTAAAGTCAATTTACGGACTTAAGTAGGCTTCTCGTTCTTGGAACATAAGATTTGATCAAGTGATCAAGACTTATGGGTTCTCACAAAACGTGGATGAACCATGTGTTTACAAACACATTAAGGATGAGAAGGTGGTTTTTCTACTGCTCTATGTAGATGACATTCTGCTAATTGGCATTGATGTTGGGGCATTGTCATCGGTCAAATTATGGTTGACCAAGCAGTTTGACATGAAGCACTTAGGTGAGGCTAATTTTGTTCTCGGTATCCAGATCTTTCGGGATAGGAAGAACAAAATGATAGCTTTGTCTCAGGCTAGCTACATAGATAAAATTCTCAGGAGGTTTGCAATGCAGGATTCCAAGAAAGGTGGGCAACCATCTAGGTCTGGAATTACTCTTTCTAAGAAAGACTCTCCAAAGCTAATTTGATAAGGATTGACCCCACGACCAATAGCTATATAAAGGGAGTGAGTCTCATGATTTACTCAGATCAATTTGAGAGATTAAGAGTGATACTCTTCTAGTGAGGATCTGAAAACTCCCCGAGAGCTTTTGTTCACAAATCACGAACACTAGCTTTGGGTTCTCTGGTTGGAAGGAGAGTGACCGGTGGAAGAGCTCTATGTGTGAGCCCACACTCACTTTGGTTGTGGATAGAGAATAGCAAAGAAGACCAGTTGGTTGAGGCTCTTCTGGAACGTTACTTCTCTACACAGGTTGCAGAGGTTCTTCGGTACACAAAGGTTAGTAAGATCTATCTAATTTATACATATAACATGTCAAACTTGTGTTTTCAAAATTACTCTGATAAAAAATTTTTAAAAATTCCGCTACGTACTTTGTTTCCAACATTTTATTCACGTAAGAATTGTTATGTTGTCTATATTCCTAACGGGAGATGGTTTGTCTTGACCATCAGAGCTGGACTCCATGAATAGAAACATTGGCATGTTGTTATAGGTGACAATGTGTTGGATCAGGACATAAAGTGAATGATTTGGATTAATAATTTTTTCTTGGCAAATCGATTTACTTTAGACAATCATTTGTATTGTATCTTAATCTTGAGATGAATAATGGATCCATTGTCTTGACTTATGTTTTTTGATGTACCAAAGGGTGACATCACATTTTATAGTGGTATGCATGCTGGTATATTGGAGGCATGACTCTTGATAGCGTAGACCTATTATTCATAGATATGGAATCCATAGCTCCTCTTTAGGAGTAGTGATATCCTCTTATATGCGTTATCCTGTAATTAAAAGTCTAGAGCACTTAACCATTTGGATACATAGGTGTAACCAAATGGTATACTGTCTTTGGATGGTAAGTTTTCTGATGGTAAGATTATAAAACGTAAGATAAAAATAATTGGGAAGGTAAGATAAGACTGTCCTTAAGCCAATTTTGGATAATCCTATGGGGATACGATACATTATGATATGTCATGGAGACTTAAATATACAGGCTTCGTAATTCTATATAGTTCGAGAGTACAGCTCCAGCTTTTAGTAGAGTAGCATTAGAGTTGATAATTATGAAATGTATATCTGGGATATTGGGTTTCATAATTATCAGGAGGTTGAACTATATAGGTCCATTTGGTCCCCTTGCTAGCTCACAAAAAATCCTGTAATGATATAGCATGTTTTCCCAATAATTGATGACTTATGTCAGATTTATCAGATTAGATGAAATTCAGTGAAATTAGATAATTCATGTTTGTTTATTGGTTGAGTTAATTTTGTGATAAAATTAATTCAAGATAAACTTGTTGAATTATCGAGATCAGATAATTCATGTCTGTTTGTCAGTTTTATTAATTTTGATTATTTAAGATAAATTATTGAATTATCAAGAATATTTATTTTCCTATAATTATTTGGATATGACTATTTAATCAAATCACTTTTCTATGGGTTATTTGAATTAAAACTGAGGCTCCATCCCAAAATCTCAGGTGAAAATAAATATTCGCAAGGATCTTTTATCATAGGTTTGGCATGCCGATTTGCCAGTTCAGCCTACCGATCGATGATAAAAAAGGATCACACGTTTCTCTACGTGGATTTATCAGATATAGTTTCTGATTTGATTCTAATCGAATATTTGAGGCCTTATTTGATAAGGACTGACTCTTGAACCCAACCTCTATATAAAGGGGAGTGAGTCTCTTTATTTTTCAGATTAGTTAAGAAATCTAGAGCGAGACTCTGTCAGCGAGACTCTACAACTATCCGAAAGGCTATCATTCAAAAATCATGAATTATAGCCTTGAGCATTTCTCTACTGGTTGGAAAGAGAATTACCTGGTGGAAAAACTGAACGACGTAAGCCCACACTCACTCCGATCGTGGATAGAGAATAGTAAAGAAGGTCAGTTGGTTGAGGTCCTTCTGGAATGTTACTTCTATTCATTGATTGTAGGAGCTTTTCAGCACACATAAGGTTAGTAAATTTTCGTTAATTTATGCATATAGCATGTCAAACTTGTGTTTTGGAAACTACTCTGATATAAAAATTTTAAAAATTCTATTGTGTACTATTTTTTCAACAATTGATATCAGAGCCATGGTTTTTACATAAATTTACAAGTTTGTGATCGTGCTATATATGTAAATTATGTGATCTTGATCTCTCCTGTGCTTGAATTTAATTTTATAGGGAGTTGGCACTCTAGGTTTCTACATATTTTTATATGTTGTCATGGATTATGTGGTGAATGTTTATTAATTAATTATGATTGATTAAATTATTAATTAATTAATTTATACCGGTTATGGTTCCTTTAAGATTAGAATGTGTATCAAGGTTTTTTATGTAATTAGATGGCGGATTATCATCTCTGTCTAAGAATTATTATTTAATTTTAAATTTGTAAGAAGTTTATAATTAAATAATCGTTCAGAGAAGATGGATCTAGAAAGCGAATCTAGAAAATGGATGATGGCGCTCCTAGGTATTTTTTGAGGCTCTAATTTTATGTTTTTGAATTGCTAAACATAAAATTGATAAATTGCATCAAAATTGTATTTTCTGGAAAGGGGTGATCTCTATTCGGTTGGCATGTCCAAACTTTATAGTTCGGCAAGCCGATGGTTGTAGGATTGGCAAGGCCGGACTACGGGTTCAGCAGGTCGTCTACGGGGCAGAAATCAGGTGGCTCTGGTGGTAGGTCGAACTATCATGACTGGCAGGCAGGCCGACCCGACTTGAAAAGATCGGCAGGCTAGAGGGTTATGACCGGCAGGCCGATCATACAGATCGGCAGACCGGAGGGTCATGACCAGTAGGTCGATCATACAGATCGACTTGTTGGCAGAGAGCTGGAACTTTTTCCAAAAAATGTGCAATTTTTGATGCAGTTTTAATTTTATTTTTGGAACAATTCTAAGAAACATTAAATTTGGATGTGGGAATTATTGTTGTAAGGATGTGATATTTTCAAGGTTTTGACACATAAACACATTTGCATGTTTTTTTTTTTCATGATTGTGTTATCTTACTAAATTATTATGTTAGGCTTGCTTATGTTTGGTATATGATTCTTTATTGTAAATTAAAAATGTCTAAAAACGCTTATCATCGATACTTGACAAAAACCAATTAACTGGAGAGAATTATAATGATTGAAAATGGAACCTAAATATCGTTCTTTCCTTTGAGAAAACTGAAATTTGTGTTGACAACCCCTTGAGCTCCCGAGCCAACGGGAAATTCCACCAATGATCAAATCCAAGCATACGATTGTTGGAAAGATGCTAATGATCAGGCCCACTTGCTATGTTATGGCCAGCATAAACAATGTGCTGCAGGCTCAACATGAGGATTATGAGACTGCCTAAGCAGATCTTGGATAATCTAGAAGGACATTTTAGAGGCCAAGCCTTAACTAAGCAGCAAGGGGTGCTTCAGAAGCTTCTAACTATAAGCAGAGGCCAATAACATCTATAAAGGAGCACATGATGTTGGTCATGGGTTACCTCGCTCAAGCACAAACCAATGGAGTCGACATCGATTTTGAAACTTAGATGACTATGGTCTTTGAGACTCTGTCTAAGGAGTTTATTCCATTTAGAGCTACTTTAATTGAGCAATAGCGAGATATGACCTTAACATAGTTAATTGAAATAGTTACAGGAGTTCAAACTGCAGATCAGGGAGTCTCTTGCTGGTGGTGAGGCCAATTTGACAGCTACTTCTGGTTCCAATCCTAACCCTTGGAATGGAAAGAAGCAATGGGCCAAGAATGGGAAGTCTTCTATTCCTGCTAACAATAAGAGCAAGAAGAAAAAGAAGAAGAACCCAAAGTAGCTTAAGTGCTTCTTCTGTGGGAAGGTCGGGCACATTAAGAAGAATTACAAGGACTTCCTTTTCTGAGGACATAGGTGTGATCTTTTGTATTTAGAAACTTGTTTGGTTGAGGAATCCAGTGACATTTGGGTCATAGATTCTAGTGCAACTAATCATGTTTGTGTTTCTCTACAAGGTTCAAGAAACGAGAAGTTTGCTCTGTGAAGACTTCACGCTTCGGATGGGCGATGGATTCTTGGTGTTAGCTAAAGCAGTAGGAGACGTCCATCTATTTTTTGATAATTATAGGAATTTAATTTTGTGAGATTGTTTTTATGTTCCTAATTTAAAAGGAATTTAATTTCTATAGGTTGTTTATTAAAGACTCTTATTTGGTTTCTTTTAATAATAAAGTGGTGATTCGTAAAACAAATATTTTTATCTATTCTAGATGGATGCAAATAATCTATATTTTATCAAACCTAATATGGACGTACTGGTTGATACTAAGATGAATGATAATAACTTAAAAGACTTAAAACTTTTTACTCTAATAAGACTTATCTTTGGCATTTGCGCCTTAGTCATATTAACCTGAATAGGATTCAAAGGTTGATAAGGGATGGACCTTAAAGTCACTTAAATGTGGATTCTATACCTCAATATGAATCTTGTTTGGAGGGTAAAATGACCAAAAAACCATTCAGATCAAGGGCAGCAAGACCGAAGGGGTTCTAGAACTTGTGCCATAGTGATGTTTGTGGACCGATTGAACATCCAGGCATGAGGAGGGTATGAGTACTTTGTCACTTTTATTGACGATTACTCAAGGTATGGGATGTGTACCTAATGCACCACAAAAGTGAAACTTTTAAAAAATTCAAGGAGTTTCGAGCTGAAGTGAAAAAGCATTTGGATAGACCTATAAAGGCTCTTCGATCTGATCGAGGTGGAGAATACCTTTCTGATGAGTTCTTGGGACACTTATTAGAGAATGAGATTTTATTCCATTTGACTGTGCCGGGTACTCCATAGAAGAATGGCATAGTGGAGAAAAGGAATAGGACTTTATTAGATATGGTCAGTCCATGTTGAGTTATTCATCATTGCCTTTATCTTTTTGGGGATATGCATTGCAAATCGCATGTTTTCTTTTGAGCAATATGCCTTCCAAATTGGTCCCTAAAACTCCTCACGAGTTGTGGATAGGCAAGAAGACATCCTTAAACCATATTCTAATTTGAGGATGTTTGGCTCATGTCCTGTTTAAGGATATGAATAAGTTGAAAGCACGCTCAAAAGTTTGCGTGTTTGTAGGATATTTGAGCGGGACTAAAGGGGGTTATTTTTATAATCCAAAGAAAAATAAAGTCGTGGTTTCAACTTATGCAACTTTCCTTTGCATAGACGACTTTTAAACCTGGAAGCCAAGTGGTGTATTTGAGGAGTTAAAGAGTGATCCAATCAATACGAGGGTTCCGAATGAAACCGTTTTGATCAGTGTAGAAAAACCAGACGAATCTGAACAACAATCTAAGGGGCTTCGGCGTAGTGGGAGGATTAGGAGTCGACCCGAGAGATAGATGTTCAATGGTGAGGCCTTCTTGGTTGAACCGGTATGAACATGACAGGGATCCTTACACTTACGTAGAGGCTATAGAGGATGTTGATTCAAAACTCTAGACAAAGGCCATGAATACAAAGATGAAGTCTATGGAGACTAATCAGGTCTAGGAGCTTATGGATCTTCTAGAATGGATAAAAACCCATAGGTGTAATTGGACCTACAAAAGGAAAAGAGGATAGGATGGAAAGGTGGAACCCTTAAGGCTAAATTTGTAGCTAAGGGTTGTTTAGACATGTATGCCCTAAGGAGGTAAAAATGTAATACATTTTTGGAGACATTTTTATCAATAAAGAATTTATTCTTTTATATATACCAAATCTTGTCCTCTTTACGTTCAAATGTTGAATGTATGATAAGCAAACAGTAGTCTGAGACTGTCAGTCTAAACCTTAAGAATTGGGCATATGATGGGATGATTATGCGGTAGACACGATTCTTAAGGTGATGGTCTAAAACATATGATCCGTAATCGAGGGAATAAAGTTGGGTGCTTTATTCATGTAAAGATTGTTATGTTGTCTATATCCCTTATGGGAGATGGTTTGTCTTGGCCATCAGAGTTGGACTCCGTAAATAGAAACATTGGCGCGTTGTCATAGGTAACGATGTGTTGGATCGAGACATAAAGTGAATTAATTTGGATTAATAATTCTGTCCTGGCAAATCGATTCACTTTAGACAGTCATTTGTATTGTATCTTAATCTTGAGATGAATAGTGGGCCCGTTGTCTCGACTTGTGTCTTTTGATTTACCAATAGGTGACTCCCACATCTCTATAATGGTATGCATGCCAGTACATTGGAGGCTTGACTCTTGATAGCGTAGACTTGTTATTCATAGATATGAAATCCATAGCTCCTCTTTAGGAGTAATGATATCCTTTTATATGCGTTGTCCTGTAATTGGAAAACTGGAGCGCTCAACCATTTGGATACATAGGTGTAACCAAATGGTATACTGTCTTTGGATGGTAAGTTTTCTAATGGTGAGACAATAGAACCTAAGAGAAAAATAATCGGGAAGGTAAGATAGAACTTGTCCTTAAGCCGATTATGGATTATCATATGGGGATACAATGCACTATGATATGTCATGGAGACTTGGGTACACGAGCTTTGTAATTCTATAAAGTTCGGAGTGTGCAGCTCCAAGCTTTTAGTGGAGTAGCGTTGGAGTTGATAATTGTGAAATGTATATCTGGGATATTGGGTTTCATAATTATCATGAGCTTGAACTTTATAGATCCATTTTGGTCCCCTTTGCTAGCTCACAAAGTCCTGTAACGACACGGCGTGCTTTTCCAATAATTGGTGACTTATGTCGGATTTATCAGATTGGTTTAAAATTTGTAAGAATCAAATAATTCATGTCTGTTTATCGGTTGAATTAATTTTGTAAGAAATTAGTTCAAGATAAACTTGTTGAATTATTGCGATCAGATAATTCTTGTCTGTTTATCGGTTGTTTTAATTTTGGACAAATTAGAACAAGATAAACTTGTAGATTTATTGTGAATTGATTTATTTTCTTAGAGATTATCTTGATAAAGTTTGTTTTGATCAGATAACTTCTCTATTGGGTTATTTGAATCAAAACTGAGACTTTATCCTTTAGAATCTCAGGTGGAGAATAAAAGTTTCGCGGAGATTTTTTCTCGGGAGTTCGGCCGGCCGAATGACGTGGTCGGCCTGCCGAACTGGCCTGTTCAGCCTGCCGAACTGAATGTTTGGCCTGCCGATCAGTAGTAGATAAGATTACGCGTTTTCACGTGGATCTTATCAGATATTGATCCGAACTTGATTCTGTTTCGAGTTTTTGAGACCTAATCTGATATGGACTGACCCCAGGACCAATAGGTATAAAAAGGGAGTGAGTCTCATGATTTACTCAGATCAATTTGAGAGATTAAGAGTGATAGTCTTCTAGTGAGCATCTGAAAACTCCCTGAGAGCTTTTGTTCACAAATCATGAACACTAGCTTTGGGTTCTCTCTATTGGTTGGAAGGAGAGTCACCGGTGGAAGAGCTGTACGTGTGAGCCCACACTCACTCCGGTTGTGGATAGAGAATAGCAAAGAAGACCAGTTGGTTGAGGCTCTTCTGGATCATTACTTCTCTACACGGATTGCGGAGGTTCTTCGGCACATTGAGGTTAGTAAGATCTGTCTAATTTATACATATAACATTTCAAACTTGTGTTTTGAAAATTACTCTGATGAAAAAAAAAAATTTCCGCTGCGCACTTTGTTTCCAACAATTGGTATCAAAGCCGAGGTTTTTATATAAATTTGCAAGTTTGTGATCATGTTTTATGCATAAATTTTGTGATCTTAATCTCTCCTATGCTTGAATTGAATTTTATAGAGAGATGGCACTCTAGGTTTCTATATAATATATATGTTGTCATGGATTATGTGGTGAATGTTTATTAATTAATTATGGTAGATTAAATCATTGTTTAATTATTAATTAATTAATTCATACCGGTTGTGGTTCCTTAGAGGTTAGAATGTGTATCTAGGTTTTTCTTGTAATTAGATGGCGGACTATCTTCTCCGTCTAGGAATTGTTATTTAATTTTTTAATTTGTAAGAATTTTGTAATTAAATAATTATTCAGAGAAGACGGAACGAGAAGTCGGATCTTGAAGATTGATGATGGCGCCTCTAGGTATTTCCCGAGTCTCTAATTTTTTATGTTTTTGAATTGTTGAAAATAAAATTGATGAATTGCATTAAAATTGTATTTTTTGGATTGAGGGTTTTCTGCTCGGTCGGCATGGCAGACCTCACAGTTCGACAGGCCGGAGGTCACGGATCGGCAGGCCGACAGTGGGGCAGAAAATTTGGTGCTCTGTCGGCAGGCCGAAGTTTCAGTTCGGCAAGCCGAACCTGCATAGATCGGCAGGCCTATCACCCAAGATCGGCCTACCGACCGAGAGCTGCAGAGTGTCAAAAAAGGTGCAATTTTTTCCGGTGCAGGTTTTAATTTCTATTTTTGGGATGATTCTGAGAAACATTAAATTTGGGATATGCAGGAAATATGAAGTATTCGATTCATACAGGATTGAAGACTTGAAGATGGATATACATGAAGAAGGATTACAGCTTGAGGATTCAAGGATGAAGATTGAAAATGTCTCGATTATTCTCTTGTATCTTAGTTTTTCTATTCTCTAGGTGGAACCATAATGTTACGGTTATTATTATTTTGCTTGTAGCTTTGCTTGTCTGCATTTAATATGATTTACCATGTATATTGATAACATGTCATATAGAATGAGGAGTGCCGCTCATATTAAAATTGTTCATGCATAATTTTAAAATAAACCTTGACTTCAAAGATTGAGTGGGAGAAGTTTTCAAAGAGAGAACCTAAGGCCTCCATCGTTGGTCCATAGGAAGAACATGGTGGTCCCGACCCCTAGGAAGGGATTTCTATCATGTACTAGATTGGATCTCTGAAAGGATAAGGTATTTTAGTATGATTTATGGTTGCACACCCCTAGGTGGTGATTATAAATCGTGGATAAAATATTAAAACGGTGGTTATACACTCACGTTGATTTTATTATTAACCTCCCCTAGGAGCTCTGTTAATAAAATTAATGGCCAAAGAAACGATTATTAGTATATGCTGGATCATACGGGTCGTGGATGGCATATATTAATTAGGAGGGGATCCGTGTTCCTTATTGAATTTGGTACGACTCCCTTAGGAGCTTGTTAAATTCTGAGTTGGGAATTATCGTTGTAAGGTTGTGATATTTTCAAGGTTTTGACACATAAACACATTTGTATGATTTTACATGATTGTGTTATCTTACTAAATTATTATATATGTTTGCTTATGTTGGTATATGATTCTTTATTGTAGATTGAAAATGTCTAAAAACGCTTTATCACCGATACTTGAAAAAATCCAATTAACCGGTGAGAACTATAACGATTGGAAACGGAACCTGGACATCGTCCTTTCCTTTGAGAAACTGAAATATGTTCTGACAACTCCTTGTCCTCCCAAGCCTACGGGAGACTCAAGTAATGAGCAATTCCAAGTTTACGATCGCTGGAAAGATGCTAATGATCAGGCCCGCTGCTATGTTATGGCTAGCATGAACAACGTGCTGCAGGCTCAACATTAGGATTATGAGACTGCGAAGCAGATCTTGGATAATCTTGAGGACATGTTGGAGGCCAGGCCATAACAAAGCGACAAGGGGCGCTTCGAAACTCTTAAACTATAAACAGAGACTAGGGACATCTGTAAAGGAGCATATGATGTTGGTCATGGGTTACCTCGCTGAGGCTCAAACCAATGGAGCCGACATCGATGTTGAAACTCAGATGACTATGGTCCTTGAGACTCTGTCTAAGGAATTTATTACGTTTAGAGCTACTTTTAATTTAAGCAATAGACGGGATATGACCTTGACAGAACTGATGAAACAGTTACAGGAGTTTGAACTGCTGATCAGGGAGTCTCCTGCTGGTGGTGAGGCCAATATGGTAGCTGCTTCTGGTTCCAATCCTAACTTTGGGAATGGAAAGAAGCAACGGGCCAAGAGTGGGAAGTCTTCTATTCCTCCTGCAACCAAGAGCAAGAAGAAGAAGAAGAAGAACCCAAAGAAGCTTAAGTGCTTCTTCTGTGGTAAGGTCGGGCATATAAAGAAGCATTGCAAGGACATCCTTTCCAAGGGAGGTAGCTGTGATCTTCTATATCTAGAAACTTGTTTGGTTGAGAAATCAAGTGACATCTGGTCATAGATTCGGTGCAACTAATCATGTTTGTGTTTCTCTGCAGGGATTTAAAGAAACGAGAAGTCTACTTCGTGAAGACTTAACGCTTCGGATGGGCAATGGATCCTTGGTCTCAGCGGAAGCAGTGGGAGATGTCCATCTTTATTTTGATAATTATAGGAATTTAATTTTGCGAGACTGTTTTTATGTTTCTAATTTAAAGAATTAATTCTGTATCTTCTTTTTTTAAAGACTCCTACGTGGTATCTTTTAATGAAAAAGTGATGATTCGCAAAAACAAATCTTTTATCTGTTCTGGATGGATGCAAAATAATCTATATTTTATCAAACCTAAGATGGACTTATTGCTTAATGCTGAGATAAATGATAATGACTCAAAAAGGCTTAAAACTTCTCACTCTAATAAGACTTATCTTTGGCATTTGCGCCTTGGCCATATTAATCTGAATAGGATTCAAAGGTTGGTAAGGGATGGGCCTTTAAGTCACTTAAAGGTGGAATCTATACCTCAATGTGAATCTTGTTTGGAGGGTAAAATGACCAAAAGACCATACGGGTCTAAGGGCAATAGGGCCGAAGGGGTTCTATAACTTGTGCATAGTGATGTTTGCGGACCGATGAACATCCGGGCACGATGAGGGTATGAGTACTTCGTCACTTTTATTGACGATTACTCAAGATATGGGTATTTGTACCTAATGCACCACAAAAGCAAAACTCATGATAAGTTCACGGAGTTTCGGGCTGAAGTGGAAAAGCAATTGGGTAGACCCATAAAGACACTTCGATCTGATCGAGGTGGGGAATACCTTTCTGTTGAGTTCTTAGGACACTTGTTAGAGAATGGGATTTTATCCCATTTGACTGCGCCGGGTACTCCGCAGCAAAATGGCGTAGCGGAGAGAAGGAATAGGACTTTGTTGGACATGATTCGGTCCATGATGAGTTATTCATCATTACCTTTATCCTTTTGGGTATATGCACTACAAACCACATGTTATCTTTTGAACAATGTGCCTTCAAAATCGGTCCCTAAAACTCCTCACGAGTTGTGGACAAGACGGAAGACATCCTTAAACCATATTCGCATATGGGGATGTCTAGCTCATGTCCTGTTTAAGGATCCGAATAAGTTGGATGCACGTTCGGAAGTTTGCATGTTTGTAGGATATCCAAAAGGGACTAAAGGGGGTAATTTTTATAACCCTAAGGAAAATAAAGTCGTGGTTTCAACTAATGCAACTTTCCTTGTGGAGAGTTACATGGACGACTTTAAACCTCGAAGCAAAGTGGTGCTTGAGGAGTTAAGGGGTGATCAGTTCGCTCCTGGAGGTTCCAACTGAAACCATTCGATCGGTGTAGAAAACCAAACAAACCTGAACAACAATCTCATGGGCTTCGGCGTAGTGGGAGGATCGGGCGTCAACCCTGAGAGGTATATGTTCAATGGGGAGGTCTTTTTGGATGAACCGGATGAACATGACAGGGATCCTTATACTTACGCAGAAGCTATGGAGGATGTTCATTCAAGACTCTGGACAGAGGCCATGAACATAGAGATGAAGTCTATGGAGACTAATCAGGTCTGGGAGCTTGTGGATCTTCCCGAAGGGCTAAAACCCATAGGGTGTAAGTGGATCTACAAGAGGAAAAGAGGACTGGATGAAAAGGTCAAAACCTTTAAGGCTAGACTGGTAGTTAAGGGTTATACGCAAAAGGAAGGAATAGATTATGAGGAAACCTTTTCGCCTGTAGCCATGCTTAAGTCCATCCGGATTCTCTTGTCCATAGCTGCTGCTCTCGACTACGAGATTTGGCAGATGGATGTCAAGACGACTTTTCTGAATGGCTTTCTTGATGAGTCCATTTATATGGAACAACCAGACGGGTTCAAGGTCGCGGGTCAAGAAGGTAAGGTTTGTAAGCTGCTAAAGTCAATTTATGGACTTAAGCAGGCATCCCATTCTTGGAACATAAGATTTGATCAAGTGATCAAGACTTATGGGCTCTCACAAAATGTGGATGAACCATGTGTTTACAAACACATAAAGGATGGGAAGGTGGTTTTTCTACTGCTCTATGTAGATGACATTCTGCTAATTGGCAATGACGTTGGGGCATTGTCATTGGTCAAATTATGGTTGACCAAGCAGTTTGACATGAAGGACTTGGGTCAGGCTAATTTTGTTCTCGGTATCCAGATCATTCGGGATAGGAAGAACAAAATGATAGCTTTGTCACAAGCCGGCTACATAGAAAAAATTCTCAGGAGGTTTGCAATGCAGGATTCCGAGAAAGGTGGGCAACCATCTAGGTCTGGAATTACTCTTTCTAAGAAAGGCTCTCCAAAGTCTGATGAAGAAAGAGAATACATGAAGAAGGTGCCTTATGCTTCGGCAGTGGGTAGTCTCATGTATGCCATGCTTTGCACTCGACCGGATATTAGCTATGCGGTCGGGATTGTAAGTCGATTTCAGGCGGATCTAGGACCGAACCATTGGGTTGCGGTAAAGCATATTTTCAAGAACCTGAGAAGGACTCGAGGGTATATGCTTGTGTATTTGGGTGAGGACTTGACTCCTCTAGGATACACTGATTCAGATTTTCAATCCTGTCTGGATTCTAGGAAATCGACTTCGGGGTTTGTGTTTACTCTGGGTGGCGGTGCCAACAGTTGGAGAAGTGCGAAGCAAGATTGCACTTCAGGATTCAACGATGGAGGCCGAGTATGTGGCGGCTAGTGATGCTTCGAAAGAAGCAGTGTGGCTCCGCAAGTTCCTTGGGGATCTTGAGGTGGTTCTTGGTATGGATAAGCGGTATCACTGTACTTGTGATAACAGTGCGGCGGTAGCTAATGCTAAGGAACCAAAATTTCACAAGAAGAGTAAGCATATTGATCGGAAGTATCATGTGATAAAGGACTTCGTTGAGGGCGGGCATGTCACGGTGTGCAAGATCGCGTCAGAGGACAATTTAGCTGATCCATTTACGAAGACACTTACTGGGAGAGTCTTCGAGAGGCATGTGGAAGCTATGGGGATGCGAAATTTGCTGTATTTACTCACTTAGTGCAAGTGGGAGATTGTTAGACATGTATGCCCTAAGGAGTAAAAATGTAATATGTTTTTGGAGACATTTTTATCAATAAAGAATTTATTCTTATATATACCAAATCTTGTCCTCTTTACGTTCATATTTGTTGAATGTATGATAAGCAAACAGTAGTCTGAGACTGTCAATCTAAACCATAAGAATTAGGCATATGATGGGATGATTATGCGGTAGACACAATTCTTAAGGTGATGGTCTAAAACATATGATCCGCAATCGAGGGAATAAAGTTGGGCGCTTTATTCATGTAAAGATTGTTATGTTGTCTATATCCCTTTTGGGAGATGGTTTGTCTTGGCCATCGGAGTTGGACTCCGTGAATAGAAACATTGGCACGTTGTCATAGGTGACGATGTGTTGGATCGGGACATAAAGTGAATTGATTTGGATTAATAATTCTGTCTTGGCAAATCGATTCACTTTAGACAGTCATTTGTATTGTATCTTAATCCTGAGATGAATAGTGGGCCCGTTGTCTCGACTTGTGTCTTTTGATGTACCAATGGGTGACTCCCACATCTCTATAGTAGTATGCATGCCGGTACGTTGGAGGCATGACTCTTGATAGCGTAGACTTGTTATTCATAGATATGGAATCCATAGCTCCTCTTTAGGAGTAATGATATCCTCTTATATGCACTGTCCTGTAATTGGAAAACTGGAGCGCTCAAACATTTGGATACATCGGTGTAACCGAATGGTACACTATCTTTGGATGGTAAGTTTTCTAATGGTGAGACAATGGAACGTAAGATAAAAATAATCGAAAAGGTAAGACAGAACTTCTCCTTAAGCCGATTATGGATTATCATATGGGCATACAATGCACTATGATATGTCATGGAGACTTGGCTACACGAGCTTCGTAATTTTATAAAGTTCGAGAGTGCAGCTCCAAGCTTTTAGTGGAGTAGCGTTGTAGTAGATAATTGTGAAATGTATATCTGGGATATTGGGTTTCATAATTATCATGAGCTTGAACTTTCTAGGTCCATTTTGGTCCCCTTTGCTAGCTCACCAAGTCCTGTAACGACACGGCGTGCTTTTCCAATAATTGGTGACTTATGTCGGATTTATCAGATTGGTTTAAAATTTGTAAGAATCAAATAATTCATATCTGTTTATCGGTTGAATTAATTTTGTAAGAAATTAGTTCAAGATAAACTTGTTGAATTATTGCGATCAGATAATTCTTGTCTGTTTATCGGTTGTTTTAATTTTGGACAAATTAGAACAAGATAAACTTGTAGAATTATTGTGAATTGATTTATTTTCTTAGAGATTATCTTGATAAAGTTTGTTTTGATCAGATAACTTCTCTATTGGGTTATTTGAATCAAAACTAAGACTTTATCCTTTAGAATCTCGGGTGGAGAATAAAGATTCGCGGAGATTTTTTCTCGGGAGTTCGGCCTACCGAATGACGTGGTCGGCCTGCCGAACTGGCCTGTTCGACCTGCCGAACTGAATGTTCGGCCTGCCGAACTGAATGTTCGGCCTGCCGAACTGAATGTTTGGCCTGCCGATCAGTAGTAGATAAGATTACTCGTTTTCACGTGGATCTTATCAGATATTGATCCGAACTTGATTCTGTTTTGAGTTTTTGAGACCTAATCTGATATGGACTGACCCCAGGACCAATAGGTATAAAAGGGAGTGAGTCTCATGATTTACTCAGATGAATTTGAGAGATTAAGAGTGATACTCTTCTAGTGAGCATCTGAAAACTCCTGAGAGCTTTGTTCACAAATCACGAACACTAGCTTTGGGTTCTCTCTATTGGTTGGAAGGAGAGTCACCGGTGGAAGAGCTGTACGTGTGAGCCCACACTCACTCTGGTTGTGGATAGAGAATAGCAAAGAAGACCAGTTGGTTGAGGCTCTTCTGGAACGTTACTTCTCTACACGGATTATGGAGGTTCTTCGGCACACTGAGGTTAGTAAGATCTGTCTAATTTATGCATATAACATGTCAAACTTGTGTTTTGGAAATTACTCTGATGAAAAAAAAAATTTTCCGCTGCGCACTTTGTTTCCAACAAGGGTTACATGCAAAAGGAAGGAATCAATTATGAGGAAACCTTTTTGCCTATAGTTATGCTTAAGTCCATCCTGATTCTCTTGTCCATAGTTGCTACTCTCGATTACAAGATTTGATAGATAGATGTCATGATGACTTTTCTAAATGGCTATCTTGATGAGTCCATTTATATGGAACAACCAGACAGGTTCAAGGCTAGAGGTTAAGAAGTTAAGGTTTGTAAGCTGCTAAAGTGAATTTATGGACTTAAGCAAGCTTCTCGATCTTAGAACATAAGATTTGATCAGGTGATCAAGACTTATGGGTTCGAACAAAATGTGGATGAGCCATATGTGTACAAACACATGAAGGATGGAAAGGTAGTTTTTCTACTGCTCTATGTAGATGACATTATGCTAATTAGTAATGACGTTAGGGCATTGTCATCGGTCAAATTATGGTTGACCATGCAGTTTGACATGAAGGACTTAGGTAAGGCTAATTTTGTTCTCGGTATCTAGATATTTTGGGATAGGAGGAACAAAATGAAGCTTTATCACAAACCAGCAACATAGATAAAATTCTTAGCAGGTTTACAATGTAGGATTCCAAGAAAAGGTGGGCAACCATCTAGGTCTGGAATTACTCTTTCTAAGAAAGACACTTCAAAGTCTAAGGAAGAAAGAGAATACATGAAGAAAGTACCTTATGCTTCAAAAGTGGGTAGTCTCATGTATGCCATGCTTTGCACATGACCAGATATTTGTTATGCAGTCAGGATTGTAAGTCGATTTTAGGTCGATCTAGGACCAAACCATTGGGTTGCGGTAAAGCAAATTTTCAAGTACCTGAGAAGGACTTGAGGGTATATGCTTGTATATTCAGGTAAGGACATAACTCTCTTAGGATATACTGACTTGGATTTCTAATCTTGTCTAGATTCTAGGAGATCAACTTTGGGTTTTGTGTTTACTCCGGGTGACGGTGCCATTATTTGGAGAAGTATGAAGTAAGATTGCACTTCGGATTCAACGATGGAGGCCGAGTATGTGGCAGCTAGTGATGGTTCGAAAGAAGCAGAGTGGCTCCACAAATTCCTTAGGGATCTTGAGGTAGTTTCTGGCATGAATAAGGAGGTATCACTGTACTGTGAGAACAGTGCGGCGGTAGCTAATGCTAAGGAACCAAGATTTCACAAGAAGAGTAAGCATATTGATTGGATGTATCATGTGATAAAGGACTTTGTCGAGGACAGACACATCACGGTGTGCTAAATCGCCGCAGAGGACAATTTAGTTAATCTATTCACGAAGACACTTACTGGGAGAGTCTTCGAGAGGCATGTGGAACCTATAGGGATGTGAGATTTATCATATTTACTCATTTAGTGCAAGTTGGAGATAGTTAGACGTGTATGCCGTAACGAATAAAAATGTAATATGTTTTTGGAGACATTTTTGTTAATAAAAAATTATTTATTATTTATATACCAAATCTTATCTTCTTTACGCTCATATTTGTTGAATCTATGTTAAGCAAACAATAGTCTGAGACTATTGGTCTAAACCTTTAAGAAGTGGGCATATGATGGACAGATTATACAAAAGACACGATTCTTAGGTGACGGTCTAAATTATAAGACTGCAATCGAGGGGAAAAAAATTAGCGCTTTATTCATGTAAAGATTGTTATGTTGTCTATATCCCTAATGGGAGAGGGTTTGTCTTAACCATCGGAGGTAAGATTCCGTGAATAGAAACATTGACATGTTGTTATAGGTGACAATGTGTTAGATCGGAACACAAAGTGAATTGATTAGATTAATAATTCTGTCTTGGCAAATTGATTCACTTCAGACATCATTTGTATTGTATCTTAATCCTGAGATGAATAGTGGGCCCGTTGTCTTGACTTTTTACCTTTTGATGTAGCAAAGGATGGCATCCACATTTTATAGTGGTACGCATGCCAGTACGTTGGAGGCATGACTCTTGATAGTGTAGACCTGTTATTCTACATATGGAATCCATAACTCCTCTTTAGGAGTAGTGATATCCTCTTATATGCATTATCCTGTAATTGAAAAACTAGAGTGCTCAACCATTTGGATACATAGGTGCAACCAAATGGTATACTATCTTTGGATGGTAAGTTTTTCGATGGTAAGATAATGAAATGTAAGATAATAATCAGGAAAGTAAGACAAAACTTGTCCTTAAGCCGATTATGGATAATCCTATGGGGATACTGTAATGACTGAGAAAAATCCTAGAATTAAATAATGTAATTTACATAATTAAATCAAGGATTTTCCTCGAAACATTATGTATGAATTTCATGAGTAAAGAATTTATGGAATTAATATACGAATATTCCAAAAATTCTATAATGGATTCTATAGTTTAAGTGAATTAACTATCAAAATTTAATAAATGAATTGATGAATTCAACCCTTACTAAGATGGAAGAATTTATCTGTAAAGAACTTGAGAAATTTAATTATGAGAAGTTTCGAGTACAATATTAAGTTAGCAGTGTATTGAGAAACACTTTAACGCAAATTAATCCTTAATTGCCAAATTAGTCAAAAATGGAGCTACATGAGTAGCCGTAATGACAGAAAATACTATGCAAACTCTAATAGTGACACTGTTAAAAACTATGTTATTACAGAGTTTAGATACTAAAAAAGTCACATTTAGATTTTTATTAAGTCTAAAATAAATTTCTGGACTTAATCCAATCAAAAATCGATACGCGATTAAACTTTGCCCGATATCGGTTCATACTATGATTAGCGTGTCACAGTATTTGGAGAAATAAGAGAGGATTAGTCAAGTAATAAAATTTCTTGTCAGCTACGTTAATTATTACTGACAGTATAAAATTTACCTGCTTAAGCTTTTCTTACAAGAAAAGCCAAAGTACCCAGAAAAGGTACTTCCAAAATAATCATTGTACTTCATGTAATTATTTTGTTTCACCCACCGCCCCACCTTACCTCATGATGGCGCCAACCTTGAGGGAGTTTTTAGGTTAATTTAAGCTAAAATTAGTCCTAGTCAAAGCCACTTAAGAGTTAATTAACCATGAATTAGAAAGTGAGATTAGATTAAACTAAGGCTATATATAGAAAACTCAAGCCATGATATACAACTTTTACACTTTTCCCTTCTTCTGCCCACTTCCACCCGTGCACCCTAGAAAAAAAAAATTCTAACCGTTCTCATTTCCTCCCACCCGTGCATTTCAAGAAGAAAAAGCCAAAAAAAAAAATTCCCATTTCTTTTCTTCCTCCACCGTGCATGCCAAGTGGTTTCAAGAAGAAAGTTTTGTGCTTCAAAACTCCTTTCAAAAACCAAGCAAAGATCAAGCTCACATCAAGCTATTTTCTTAAACACTTCACATCATTATCCCAATTCAAGATCTACTCCTACTTAGAAGAAGAAGATAAACATAGTGGAAATTTTAGAACATTGGGATTAAGGTAATATCTACACCTTTTCTTTCTTTCCATTTTCCTTAGCAAAGAAAAGAAAACATGTTGCCTAGATAGTATATATGTGATGGCCAAAATATGTTAGATTTTTCACATGAAAAAGTTTTGTCTTAGTGTTGATCCAAGAGGAAGAAAGAGTGGAACTAGAAGTTTTAAGATCACCCACCTAAGAGTTGTCATCAAGGGTAAGCAATCTAAGCTTTTCCTTAAATTTCTCAAGGATAAAGTTTATAAGTTAATGAGAGATTTGATGATTGAGTGAGAAAATATGTTGTAATAATTATTTATGTGCTAATTAGTTAAGTTGATGCTTGTATGTCATGTAAAAAGTTAGTATTTACGTGTTAGAATTATGTTTTTGTAAGTTTTGGTTCGTGGAAAATTTTTCCACAAACTTTGAACTCATAAACGGAGGCCTTAGAATCGATTTTTAAAACTTTACCGAACACGGGACTTTTAGTTTTTGACGTTTTGAACAAAAACCCGTGACCGCAAAAAAACACAGTTTTGACTCTAACTAGGCTTTTCAAGCAGTTTTATTGGATTGCCTAAAAACTGTCCAAAAACTGCCTAAAGGCAGCCCCAAAAACTGCCTAAATGCAGTTTGCAAAAACTGCCAACAGTTCCAGCTGTGCTGGAACTGTTTTGCTATTTTTGGGCTGCTTCGGTTTCGAATTTTATATTTTGCCAAACATGAAAGTTTTAGATTTTGATGGGAGAAACAACTTTTGTGAAGAAATTTTCTCCAAAATCTGCCTCTAAAATACAGTTATCGACAGTTTTCTAAAACAGTCCAAAAACTACGTTTTTGCGTAGAAAAATGTTTTTAAGTTTCGGGTCATTTCAAGACCGCATTACAATTTTTCCAAACATAAAAGTTTAAGTTTGCAACAAAATGGAGAACTTTTGTGAAATATTATTTTTAAATTGGACTTTAAATTGGACATAAAAATAGTCAAAACTTTTAATTGGTAAAAATTTCAAAGTTTTAATCGGGAAGCAATTTTGCCAAAGAAAAATGGTAACCGGTACTTTAAAAATAAACAAGAAATTATACAAGCACACATTTATAAACAAGTGACTTTTACAAGGAAAAAATTTAAAAGAAAATTTGTGTTTAATAAATGATTTCATATAAAACTTCCAAAATTACTCCACCGGTACCAGTTTTTACAAACAAAGATCGCCTTGACCTTAAGATTTGACTTTGTACTAAACCAAGAAATTACAGTACTTTTGAAAGGTTATATAAGCCCAAGATTTATTGGGTCAACAATTTCAGGTTTATTTTATAGAGCGATTTTTATTTGAAATTCCTAAGTTAAATGGGTAAGAATTTCAAAGACAAACTTTAATAGTTTTCAATTGAACATTATTTCGGCAAGCATAAAATCCCGATACGATAGATCCTTAATGTCACAATGTTAGGCACAGGTCCGATGCCCATTTTAGTCTAAAATGCCATGTGGAACACATTCTATCGATAAAATGTATATGACGTTATGATGTCATTTTTGGGCTTACGAGCTTAAAAATAATTACGAACCCATTAAATGGATTTAAAATAAGCCCAATGAGGACTTGAGATAAGAATCTTGAATTTAAAAAATGTCTAATATATTGGATTAAAGTCTCACAGACTTAACAATGATAGATAATTAATTAATTGTTTTAAAATTAATTAATTATCAACTTAGATACGAACAAATGGCAATTAAGGAAAAGTTTAAATATTATGAGGATTGAGTAAAAATAATCCTTATGATAGAAATGGTGAAATCCATGATCAATTGATAAAAGAATTTACGATCTACTAAAGTGACCGAATTCTTGTGGTTATGCTAAAATCTAAATAGCATAAAATGAAGTATTCTTACACACTCCAAATTGACATTTTGTACAGATTTGTTTCCAATAGAAAAGAAGGAATTTAGAATCTATAGGGAAGCCTACTTTACTGAAATAGGTAAGTAGGAATCTCGCCTACAGTATGAATAGTTTTAAGAATAAATTAATTTAAATATTTTCATAAAATTTATGAAAATGCATGATCAGTGATTTGTTACACTGTTATTTGTTATGATGTGATGTGTTATGTTATGACATGATGTGAAATGTTATGATGAGGATGATATGATTAATGTGTGATGTATGCAATATATAAATTACATTGTTTAATCACCTTCAAGTCAAGTATGATAATGATTTACGATTCATGTATGATTATGATTTATGATTCATGAATTACGAAATTGTGATGTTATGTAGTGATAAGTCATACTGCATACACACAATAAGACAAGTGAAACTTATAAGACAAGTTAAGGGTGTCGTACCAACCTCCCGACCCACGGGGAGGCTCCATGTTAAAGTAATGAATGATCTTGGTGTCGTTGGGACCTCGCAAACCCTAACTTCCCAAGACTCATGCGCAACCGGTACAATCACTCGAGCCCAAAGTAAGAAGATAAGTTACAGCTTAAACAATTAAGCATAAATCAAGTTGATAAGCAAGTATCTTAAACTTAAAAGTTAAGTTATAAGAAATTATGTTTTGTTTAGTTAAGAAGGTTGACTGTAAGAAAATAATATGATATTTTTAAGACGTTAAAATTATAAGCAAAAATATATAATAATTGCTAAGAAAGTTTGAGAGAGCATTTAAATGGGATTTTTATTTTAATATTTAATTTAAAATCTGTCTTGAAAATAGTTTTATCTAAATTGAGAAATGTCTTTAAAGTAATAGTTGCTAAATAATTACTCTTATGTTTAAAAGGAAAAGTTCAAGAAAATTACTATGGTTATGTTTCAAGAAATTAACATCGTGAATTATGTAAAGGATCATAAGCTTTTAGAAATTATGATTATGTTAAAACATAATGATTATTATAACGTTTAAGGTTTTATGTTGATAATTCTTTGTTACCAAGAATTCATTTGTTACTAAGTTTTGGGGAAACAATTATTATTTCCTCTAAGGCATTATGTTTAAGGATTCAACAACAAGAATCCATTTAGAAAAAAATTATTCCGCAAATTTCTGTACTTTATTCGCAAGTATATTTAAGTTCATGGACATGTTTAAGTTAAGTGATGGCCACGTAGGGCGGGTCGTTACAGATACGATACATTATGATATGTCATGGAGACTTACCTATACGGGCTCCGTAATTTTATATAGTTTGAGAGTGCAGCTCCAAGTTTTTAGTAAAGTAGGGTTGGAGTTGATAATTATGAAATGTATATCTAGGATATTAGGTTTCATAATTACTGGGAGCTTGAACTATATAGGTCCATTTGGTCCCCTTTGCTAGCTCACAAAAAATCCTGTAACGATATGGCATGTTTTTCCAATAACTGATGACTTATGTCAAATTTATCAGATTGGTTGAAATTCGGTAAAATCAGATAATTCATGTTTGTTTATCGGTTGAATTAATTTTGTGATAAAATTAATTAAAGAAAAACTTGTTGAATTATCGAGATCAGATAATTCATGTCTGTTTATCGGTTTGATTAATTTTGAATTAGTTTAAGATAAACTTGTTGATTTATCAAGATTATTTATTTCTTAGAGATTATATAGATTTGACTGTTTTAATCGAATAACTTTTCTCTTGGGTTATTTGAATTAAAACTGAGGCTCTGTCCCAAGAATCTCGGGTGGAAATAAAGATTTTCAAGATTCTTTTATCAGAGGTTCGACAGGCCGATCTTTAAGTTTGGCCTGCCGATTGAGGAGGTTCGGCAAGCCGATCTACCAGTTTGGCCTGCTGACCGACGATAAAAAAAAGATAACGTGTTTCCATGTGGATTTTATTAGATATTGTTTTTAATTTGATTCTGACTCGAATTTTCAAGGCCTTATCTAATAAATCGGTCTACCAACCGACGATAAAAAAAGATCACGCGTTTTCACGTGGATTTTATCAGATATTATTTCTGATTTGATTCTGATTCAAATTTTTGAGGCCTTATCTGATAAGGATTGACTCCTGGAGCCAACCTCTATATAAAGGGAATGAGTCTCTTTATTATTCAGATCAGTTGAGAAATCTAGAGTGAGACTCTATCAACAAGACTTTGCAACTCCCCGAAAGGCTATGATTCAAAAATCATGAGTTATAGCCTTGGGTATTTCTCTACTAGTTGGAAGGAGAATTACCTAGTGAAAAAACTGAACGACGTGAGCCCACACTCACTCAGATCGTGGATAGAGAATAACAAAGAAGGCCATTTGGTTGAGGTCCTTCTAGAACATTACTTCTCTTCAGTGATTGTAGGAGCTTTTCAGCACACAAAAGATTAGTAAGATTTGGTTAATTTATACATATAGCATGTCAAACTTGTGTTTTAAAAAATACTCGGATATAAAAATTTTAAAAATTCTGCTACGTACTATTTTTCCAACAATCACGTCATGCACTTAGAGACAAAAGTTGTTACATCACGTTTCATCCTCCCCCACCAATATTGTCACTTTAAATCAATATAAATCTTAGAGCTTCTAGTCCTCTAGAACAACCAATTTTCCTTTATGAAGCAAGAATCCTTTTGGTTCAATTTGCCATCTATCTAGTTGTTTACCATTCTGTATTTGTTCCCATATCATATGTAATCCTTCGTCAAGCTATTGTCCTTTTTTTACTTGTTGAATCTGTTAGACATGTATGCCCTTAGGAGTAAAAATGTAATATATTTTTGGAGATATTTTTATCGATAAAGAATTTATTTATAATTCATATACCAAAATATTGTCCTGTTTACGTTCATATTTGTTAAATGTATGATAAGCAAACAAAAATCTGAGACTGTAGGTCTAAACCTTTAGAGTCAGGCATATGATGGATAGATTATGCGGAAGACACGATTCAGAAGGTGATAGTCTAAATCATAAGATCCATAATCGAGGGAATAAAGTTAGGCGCTTTATTCATGTAGAGATTATTATGTTGTCTATATCCCTGACAGGAGATGGTTTGTCATGCCCATCGGAGATAGACTCCATGAATAGAAACATTGGTGAATTGTCATAAGTGATGATGTATTAGATTGGGACATAAAATGTAATTGATTTGGATTAATAATTCTATCTTGGCAAATCAATTTACTTTAGGCAATCATATGAGTTGTATCTTAATCCTAAGATGAATAATAGGCTCGTTATCTTGACTTATGTCTTTTGATGTGCCAAAGGGCGATATCCATATTTTATGTTGGTACGCATGCTGGTATGTTAGAAGCATCACTTTAGCTAGCATAGACTTGTTACTCATGGATATGAAATCCATAGCTCCTCCTTAGGAGTCGCTGATATCCTCTTATTTTTGTTATCCTGTAATTGAAAAACTGGAGTGCTCAACTATTTGGATACATAGGTGTAATCAAATGGTATGCTTTCTTTAGATGGTAAGTTTTTCGATAGTGAGATAATGGAATGTAAGAGAAAAATAATCGAAATGGTAAGACAAAATTTATCTTTAAGCCTATTATGGATAATCCTATGGGGATACGATACATTATGATATGTCATGGAGACTTAGCTATTTGGACTTTGTAATTCTATATAGTTTGAAAGTGCATCTCTAAGCTTTAGTGGAGTCGCATTAGAGTTGATGATTATGAATTGTATATCTGGGATATTGGGTTTCGTAATTACTAGGAGCTTGAACTATATAGGTCCATTAGGTCCCCTTTGCTAGCTCATAATAAGTCTTGTAATGATACGACGTGCTTTTTTAATAAATTGGTGACTTATGTCAAATTATTAGATTGGCTGAAATTCGATAGGATCAGATAATTCATGTCTGTTTATCAGTTGAATTAATTTTGTATAAATTAATTCAAGATAAACTGGTTGAATTATCAAGAACCTCAGGTGGTAAATAAAGATTTGCAAGAACCTCGGGTTGGAAATAAACAGTCATATAATTAATTCAAATTATATGACTATTTTAATTATATAGCTTGTCTATTGTGTTATTTGAATTAAAACTGAGGCTCTATCCCAAGAACCTGGGGTAGGAAATAAAGATTCACAGGGATTATTTATCGTAAATTCGACAGGCCGATCTTTAGGTTTGGCCTGCTGATGGAGTAAGTTCGGAATGGCTGATCTACGAGTTTAGCTTGCCGACCGAACAATAATCTAATCATGCATTTTAGACGTGAAGATATTGATTCTGATTTGATCCTAATTCGAATTTCTAAGACCTTGTCTAATAAGGACTAACCCCTAGGCCCAACCTCTATAAATAGGGAGTGAGACTCATTGTTATGTAGATCAGTTGATAAATCTAGAGTGAGCACTCTATCTGTGAGTCTCTAAAACTCCCCTTAGAATTATTGTTCACAAATCATGAACCATAGTTCTAGGTTTTCTCAAGTGATTGGAAGGAGAGTCACCATACACCGGTCGTGGATAGAGAATAGCAAAGAAGGCCAGTTGGTTGAGGTTCTTCTAGAACGCCCTTCTTTTCATTGATTACAGAATCTTTTCTGCAGACAAGGTTAGTAAGATCTGGTTAATTTATGCATATAGCGTGTCAAACTTGTGTTTTGAAAATAACTTTGGTTTAAAAATTTTAAAATTTCTATTGTGTACTATTTTTTCAACAATTGGTATTCGAGCCAAGTTTTCACGTAAATTTATGAGTTTGTGACCATGTTATATGAATAAATTATGTGATCTTGACCTCTCCTATATTTAAATTTAATATTTTAGAGAGTTGGCACTCTAGGGTTTTTATATATTTGTATGTTGTCATGGATTATATGGTGAATGTTTATTAATTAATAATGGTTGATTAAATATTTATTTAATTATTAATTAATTAATTAATTAATTAATACCAGTTATGGTTCCTTAGAGGTTAGAATGTGTACCTAGGTTTTTCATGTAATTAGATGACGGACTATGATCTTCATCTAGGAATTATTATTAATTTAAAATTTGTAAAAATTTTGTAATTAAATAATCATTGATTTAGAAGACAGATCTAGAAGATGGATGATAGCGTTCCATAAGTATTTCTTGAGTCTATAAATTTTTATGTTTTTGAAATATTGAAAGATAAAATTGAAAGACTACGTAAAATTGAATTTTTTGGAAAAACATGATTTCTACTCGTTCGGCATGCTGGACCCTCAAGTTTGGTGGGCTGATGGTCATAAATCGACAGGCCAAACCTGAGGTTCGACAGGCCATCCACAAGATAGAAATCTGATGGCTCTGGCGGTAGATCAAACTTTTACGATCAACAAGCCGATCTATCATGACTGGCAGACCGATCTGAAAAGATCGGCAAGCAGAAGGATCATGACCGGCAGGCTGATTATAAAGATCAGGATGCTGGCAGAGAGTTGTAATTTTTTAGAAAAGGTGCATTTTTTGGGTGTAGTTTTGATTTTATTTTTGAGGCAATTCTGAGAAACGTTAAATTTGGGTATGACTAGAAATAATGGAGTATTCGATCTATACGAAATTGGAAACTTGAAGATGGACATTACATGAAGAAGGATACAATAGAAGATTCAAGGATGAAGAATCGATAATATATTTTGATTATTCTTTTGTAATCTTTATTTTTTTTCTCTAGGGTGAAACCATAATATTATAGTTATTTATTATTATTTTGCTTGTGGCTTTGTATGATTGATTTTCTTATCTACATTATAATATGATTTGCCATGTATATTGATAACATACCATATAGAATAGGGAGTACAGCCCATTCAAAATTTTTCATGCATGTTTTTCAAAATAAAACCTGGATTTCAAAAGATTGAGTCGGAGAAGGTTTTTGGAGAAAGGACCTACGGCCTCCGTTGTTGGTTCATAGGTAGCATGGTGGTTCCAACCCTTAGGAAGGGACTTCATCATGTACCAGGTTGGATCTCCGAGGATAAGGTATTTTAGCATGATTTATCATTGCACACCCTTAGGTGGTGATTATAAATCATAGATAAATATTGAAACGATGGTTATACACTCATGTTAATTTTATTATTAACCTCCCATAGGATTTTTGTTAATAAATTAATGGCCAAAGAAACGATTATTAATATGTGTTGGATCATATGGGTCCTTGATGGCATATATTAATCAAGAGGGGACCCATATACTTGATTGAATTTGGCAAGTCTCTCCTAGACGGCTTGTTGAATTCTGAGTTGGGAAATATCGTTGTAAGGTTGTGATTTTTTCTAGATTTTGACACATAAACACATTTGTACATTTTTATGTGATTGTGTTATCTTACTAAATTATCTTGACATGTTTGCTTATGTTTAGCATATGATTCTTTATTATAAATTAAAAATGTCTAAAAATGCTTTATCCTTGATACTTTACAAAAGCCATTTAACCGGTGAGAATTACAATGATTGGAAATGAAACCTAAACATCATCCTATACTTTGAGAAACTGAAATTTGTGCTGACAACTTTGTTTCCTCCCGAGCCTATGGGAGATTCCACCAGCGATCAAATCCAAGTGTATGATCATTGGAAAGATGCTAATGATCAGGCCCGCTGCTATGTTATGGTCAGTATAAATAACGTGCTGCAGGCTTAACATGAAGATTATAAGACTGTGAAGCAGATCTTGGATAATCTTGAAGACATGTTTAGAGGCTACGCCCTAACAAAGTGAGAAGGGGCGCTTCAAAAACTTCTTAACTACAAACAAAGACTGGAGACATCTATAAAGGAGCATATGATGTTGGTCATGGGTTACCTCGCTGAGGCTCAAACCAATGGAGCTGACATTGATGCTGAAACTCAGATGACTATGGTCTTTGAGACTCTGTCTAAGGAATTTATTCCATTTAGAGCTACATTTAATTTAAGCAATAGACAAGATATAACCTTAACTTAGTTGATGAAGCAGTTACAGGAGTTTGAACTACTGATTAGGGAATCTCTTATGGGTGGCGAGGCCAACTTGGCGGTGGCTACTGGTTCCAATTCTAACCTTGGGAATGGAAAGAAGCAATGGGCCAAGAATGGGAAGTCTTCTATTCCTACAAATGGCAAGAATAAGAAGAAGAAAAAGAAGAACCTGAAGAAGCTCAAGTGCTTTTTCTGTGGGAAGGTTGGACATATCAAGAAGAATTGCAAGGACTCCTTTCCCAAGGAGGTAAGTGTGAACTTCTGGTTGTAGAAACTTGTTTGCTTGAGGAATCTAGTGACACTTGGGTCATAGATTCTAGAGCAATTAATCATGTTTGTGTTTCTCTACAGGGGTTTAAAGAAATGAGAATTCTATTACATGAAGACTTTATGCTTCGGATGGATGATGGATCCTTGGTCTTAGCTGAAGCAGTGGGAGACGTCCTTTTATATTTTGATAATTATAGGAATTTATTTTTGCGAGTTTTTTTTTTGTTCCTAAACTTAAAAGGAATTTAATTTCTATAGCTTGTTTATTTAAAAACTCCTATTTAGTTTCCTTTAATAATAAAGTGGTGATTTGTAAAAATAAATCTTTTATTTGTTCTGGATGGATGCAAAATATTCTATATTTTATCAAACCTAAGATGGACTTACTACTTAATGCTGAGGTTAATGAAAATAACTCTAAAAGACTTAAAACTTCTCATTCTAATGAGACTTATCTTTGGCATGTGCGCCTAGGTTATATTAATCTGAATAGGATTTAAAGGTTGGTAAGGAATGGACCTTTAAGTCACTTAAAGGTGGAATCTATACTACAATGTGAATCTTGTTTGGAGGGTAAATTGTCCCATTTGGGTATAAAGGCAATAGGGCCAAAGGTGTTCCGGAACTTGTGTATAGTGATGTTTACGAACCGACGAACATCTAGGCACAAGAAACGTATGAGTATTTGATCACTTTTATTGATGATTACTCAAGGTATGGGTATGTGTACCTAATGCACCACAAAAGCAAAATTTTTGACAAGTCCAGGGAGTTTTGGGCTGAAGTGGAAAAGCAATTGGGTAGACCCATAAAGGCACTTCAATCTGACCAAGGTGGTAAATACCTTTCCGATGAGTTCTTAGGACATTTATTAGAGAATGGGATTTTATTCCATTTGACAATATCGGGCACTCTGTAGTAGAATGGCATGGCGAAGAGAAGAAATAGGACTTTGTTGGATATGGTCAGGTCCATGATGAGTTATTCATTATTGCCTTTATCCTTTTGGATATGCACTACAAACCGCATATTATCTTTTGAATAATGTACCTTCAAAATCAGTTCTTAAAACTCCTCACAAGTTGTGGATGGGGAAAAGGACATTCTTATAACCATATTCGTATATGGGCATGTCCGGCTTATGTCCTGTTTAGGGACGCAAATAAGTTGGAAGCACGTTCGGAAGTTTGCATGTTTGTAGGATATCCAAAAGGGACTAAAAGGAGTTATTTCTATAACTTAAAGGAAAATAAAGTCATAGTTTCAACTAATGCAACTTTCCTTGAGGAAAGTTACATGGAAGACTTTAAGTCTCAAAGAAAAGTGGTGCTTAAAGAGTTGGCGAGTGATTCAATCACTCCCAGGGGTTCAGTAGAAGCCACTCCAATTGGTGTAGAAAAACTAGCCAAACTCAAACAACAACCTAAAGGGCTTTGGCATAGTAGGAGGATTAAGCGTCAACCCAAGAGGTATATGTTCAATGGTGAGGTCTTTTTGGCTGAATTAGATGAACATGACAGGGATCCTTACACTTACAAAGAGGCTATGGAAGATGTTGATTCGAAACTCTAGACGGAGGCCATGAACACAGAGATGAAGTCTATCGAGGCTAATCGAGTCTAGGAGCTTATGGATCTTCTCGAAGGGGTAAAACCCATAGGGTGTAAGTGAATCTATAAGAGGAAGAAAGGAGTGGATGGAAAGGTCGAAATGTATAAGGCTAGATTGGTGGCTAAGGTATACACACAAAAGGAATGAATCAATTACAAGAAAACCTTTTCACTTGTAGCCATGCTTATGTCCATCCGCATTCTCTTGTCCATAGTTGCCACTCTCGACTACTAGATTTGGCAGATGGATGTCAAGACGGCCTTTTTGAATGGCTATCTTGATGAGTCCATCTATGTGGAGCAGCTATATGGGTTCAAGGCTAAGAGTCAAAAGGGTAAGGTTTGTAAGTTGCTGAAGTCAATTTATAGACTTAAGCAGGCTTCTTATTCTTGGAACCTAAGATTTGATCAGGTGATCAGGACTTATAGATCTAAACAAGCTGTTGACGAAACATGTGTTTACAAACACATTAAAGATGAAAAAGTGGTTTTTCTACTACGTTATATAGATGATATTCTGCTAATTGACAATGACGTTGGGGCATTGTCATCAGTCAAATTATGGTTGACTAAGCAATTTGACATGAGGACTTAGGTGAAGCTAATTTTGTTCTCAGTATCCAGATTTTTCAAGATAGGAAGAACAGAATGATAGCTTTGTCCTAAGCGGGCTACGTAGATAAGATTCTTTAAAGGTTTACAATGCAGGATTCTAAGGAAGGTGAGCAACCATCTAGGTCTAGAATCACTCTTTCTAAGAAAAACTTGTCAAAGTCTGATAAAGAAAGAGAATAAATGAAGAAGGTGTCTTATGCTTTGGCAGTGGGTAGTCTCATGTATGCTATGCTTTGTACACAATCGGATATTTGCTATACAGTCGGGATTGTAAGTCGATTTCAGGAGGATTCAGGACCGAACCACTAGGTTACGGTCAAGCATATTTTCAAGTACTTGAGAAGGACTTGAGGGTATATGCTTCTATGATGGAGGCCGAGTATGTGGCAGCCAGTGATGCTTTGAAAGAAGCAGTATGGGTCCACAAGTTCCTTAAGGATCTTGAGGTAGTTCTTGGTATGGACAAGGTGGTATCGCTGTATTGCGATAATGGTGCGACGGTAGCTAATGCTAAAGAACTAAGATTTCACAAGAAGAGTAAGCATATTAATCGAAAGTATGATATGATAAAGGACTTCATAGAGGGTGGACATGTTCTAGTCTGCAAAATTGCGTCAGAGGATAATTTAGTTGGTTCATTCACAAAGACACTTACTAGAGACTCTTCAAGAGGCATGTGGAGGCTATAGGGATGCGACATTTGCCATATTTTCTCACTTAGTGCAAGTGGGAGATTGTTAGACATGTATGCCCTAAGGAGTAAAAATATAATATGTTTTTGGAGACATTTTTATCAATAAAGAATTTTTTTATTATTGATATACCAAAATCTTGTCTTGTTTATATTCATATTTGTTAAATGTATAATAATCAAACAAAAGTCTGAGACTGTAGGTCTAAACCTTTAGAGTCAGGCATATGATGGACCGATTATGCAGAAGACATGATTCTAAAGGTGACGATCTAAATCATAAGATCAGCAATCGAGGGAATAAAGTTGAGCACTTTATTCATGCAAAGATTATTATGTTGTTTATATCCTTAACGGGAGATGGTTTGTCTTGGCCATCGGAGGTGGACTCCGTGAAAAGAAACATTGGTGCATTGTCATAAGTGATGATGTATTGGATCGTGACATAAAGTGTAATTGATTTGGATTAATAATTCCCTCTCGGCAAATTAATTCACTTTAGACAATTATATGTATTGCATCTTAATCCTAAGATGATAATGGGCCTATTATCTTGACTTATGTCTTTTAATGTATCAAAAGGTGATATCTATATTTTATGTTGGTATGCATGTCGGTACATTGGAGGCATGACTCTAGATAGCGTAGACTTGTTATTCATGGTTATGGAATCCATAGCTCCTCTTTAGGAGTCGGTGATATCCTCTTATATGCGTTATCCTATAATTAGAAAACTAAAGTGCTCAACCATTTGGATACATAGGTGTAATCAAATAGTATACTGTCTTTAGGTGGCAAGTGTTTTGGTGTTGAGATAATGGAACGTGAGAGCAAAATAATCGGGTAGGTAAGACAGAATTTATGCTTAAGTTGATTATGGATAATCCTATAAGGATACAACAAATTATGATGTGTCATAGAGGCTTAACTATTTAGGCTTCGTAATTCTATATAGTTCGAGAGTGCAGCTCTAAGATTTTAATAGAGTAGCGTTAGAGTTGATGATTATGAAATGTATATCTATGATATTGGGTTTCATAATTATCGGGAGCTTAAACTATATAGGTCCATTAGGTCCCCTTTGTTAGCTCATAATAAGTCTTGTAACTATATGGCTTACTTTTCTAATAAATTGTTGACTTATATCAAATTATCAAATTGACTGAAATTTGATAAGACAGATAATTCATGTCCGTTTATCGATTGAATTAATTTTGTGTAAATTATTTCAAGATAAACTTGTTGAATTATCAGAACTATTTATTTTCTTATAGATTATTTGGATATGACTGTTTTAATTAGATAACTTCTCTACTGGGTTATTTAAATTAAAACTGAGGCTCAATCCCAAGAATCTCGGGTGGGAAATAAAGAGTCGCAAGGATTATTTATTGTAAGTTTGGTAGGCTGATCTTTAGGTTCGACCTGCCGATGGAGTAAGTTCAGCTGGCTGATCTGGCAGTTTAGCCTACGACCAAACGATAATCTGATCACACATTTTAGATGCAAATTTTATCAAATATTGATTTTAATTTGATCCTAATTTGAATTTTTGAGGCCTTATCTAATAAGGACTAACCCTTGGGCCCAACTTCTATAAAATAGGGAGTGAGACTCATTGTTACATAGATCAGTTGAGAAATCTAGGCTAAGCACTCTGTCTATGAGTCTTTGAAACTCCCCTGAGAACTATTGTTCACAAATCACGAACCATAGTTCTGGGTTTTCTCAATTGGTTGGAAGGAGAGTCACTAGGAAAGAGCTGTACGAGTGTTCCCACACACACACCGGTCGTAGGTAGAGAATAGCAAAGAAGGCCAGTTGGTTGAGGTTTTTCTAAAACACCCTTCTTTTCATCAATTACAGAATCTCTGCAGCAAACAAGGTTAGTAAGATTTAGTTAATTTATGCATATAGCGTGTCAAACTTGTGTTTTGAAAATAACTCTAGTATAAAAATTTTAAAATTTCCACTACACACTATTTTTCCAACAGAATCAATGTTGAGGTAGCTATTATGTTGAACATGAAGGCTCTTTCATTATCTTCATAATATTGCATGTCAAAGTTGGCGATGGTGATTCTTTGCTCTAATTCTCCAATGCTAAACTAGCCATTATCCTGTTATTCTTATGACTCAAAGCATCTGTTATCACACTTGCTTTACCTAGATTATATTGGATACTAAAGTCCGAATCCACCATGTATTCGATCTATCTTCGTTGTCTTAGATTGAGATCTTTTTGAGTGAATAGATACTTCAAACTTTGGTGATTAGTATAGACCTCAGTCCTAGCACCATATAGATAACATCTCCAATTCTTAAGTACGAGAACCACGACAGCTAACTTGAAATCATGTGTTGGATAGTTCCTCTGTAGGGTTTTAGTTGTTGTCAAGCATAAGCTACTACTCGACCATATTGCATTGGTACACAACCCAATCTATTTCCCAAAGCATCAATGTACATAATGTAAGACTCCTAGTTATTGGGAATAATAAGTATAAGTGCACTAGTAAGTCTCTGCTTCAGTTTCACAAATGCTTCTTCACATGTATTGTCCCATAAGAACTTAACAGTCTTCCTAGTGAGTCTTGTCAGCAGAGAAGTAATCTTTGAAAAGTTCTCCACAAAGCTCCGATAGTATCTAGCTAATCTAAGGAAACTTTGAATCTTTGACAAGTTCTTCGGTTGTTTCCAATTCAACACTGCTTTAATTTTGGAGTGGTCCACTGAGATGCCTTCTTCAGTGACAATGTGTCCTAGGAACTTGAATTTTGTCTTCTAAAAGTCACACTTTTCCCTTTTTGCATATAGGCCGTGTTCTCTTAATGTTTGTAGGGAAATGCTCAAATGTTTGGCATGCTCTTCGTTGGTCTTGGAATAGATCAAGATATCATCAATGAAAACAATGATAAATTGATCTAAGTAAGGTTGGAAAACACGGTTCATTAAGTCCTTGAAAGCCATGGAAGTGTTGGTCAATCCGAAAGGCATGATAAGAAATTCAAAGTGACCATAGCGAGTTCCGAACGCTGTTTTTAGTATGTCTTCTTCTCTTATCCTCAGTTGGTGACATCCATAACGCATGTTAATCTTCGAGACGTATCAAGATCTTTCCAGCTAATTAAGCAACTCATCGATTTGGGGTAAGGGATACTTAGTCTTGATGGTCAGCCAATTGATTTGGCAATAATTGACATAGAGTCTCAACGATCCATCATGTTTCTTCACAAAGAGTACTAGAGCTCCCTGAGGTGACATGCTTGGGTGAATGAATCCTTTCTCCAGTAATTGATTTAGTTTCTTTCTTAGTTCCACCTTCTCAGCAGGTGTTATCATGTATGGTGTGATGGAAATAGGTGCTGCTGCTACGACTAAGTCAATAACAAATTTAATCTCTCTGTCAGGCAAAAGTCTTGGTAGTTCGTCTAGAAAAACATCTAGGAATTCATCCACCACAAGAGTATGTAAAGATGAGTCACTTTTCTTTGATTCTCCTTTCGAAGCAAAGATCATTCCAAGGCTGGTGAAATTCTTTCATCTTCCAATACAAGTTTAGCATAGGGCTGGTGTCACTGTCCTCATCTTAGCTTAGAAATCGATGATTTGGCCATTCTTTGTAAATAAAGAGACACGTTTTTGGTGATAATCTACTATATCTTGGTATTTAGTTAGCTAATCCATGCCTAGGATTATGTCAAACTCCAATATGGTTATTATATACAAGTCAGCTGAAAGTCTATGTTCTCCTATTACCACACACACTGACTTACAGATCATAGAAACTTTAGCTATTCCATCCATGGGTGTACTAAGAGTTAACGGGGAGTTATATGTTTCAATTTCTAGTTGTAATATGCAAACAAATAATATAGACATGAACGAATGACTAGCACTTGTATCAAATAATACATGAGCCTATAAGTAAGATATGTGAATTATGCCATCTACTACAGAATTGTTGACTTGTCTTACTTGTCCGACCGTGGCTGTAATAGCATAAGCATGAGCTATTGCCTTTCCCTTGTCATTGTTTCCTTTTCCTTGATTTCCTTGACTACTACTTGCATTGTTATTCTTCCTAGGAAAGTATGGTCTCTGATTAACATAAGCCTAAGGAGTCGATTGGAAGTTCTGATTTTGATGGAAATTTGGTTAGTGTTGATAATTATAGTGAGGCTGGAACCCTTAATGTTGAGTCAAAAAAGCATGAAAGACTAGCGAGTTTTATTGTGATGCCCCACGGTACTGATTGCCTCCCCACATAGTGGAGTTGAAATGACTACCTTGTGGCCTTAGAGCAAAGGTTGACTGTGTAGGGAAATTAGGGCAGCTTCTTCTCAAGTGGCCCACTTGTCCGCAAATATGACAAACTTATGGCTAGAAGCATCCACTACCTGAGGATCCACTGCCAACACTAACACCGCTATTCTGTGATACTGGCCCTTGTGACCTTTCTTTCTTGTTCATTTTTCTTTGGTGTCCACCAAATCCGTTATATTCCCATAAGAATTATTCAAATCTATTTCTGCATGCTGAGCAGCAGCTACCAGATTAAGAAACTCAGTCAATTGAATAGTAGCTATCATTTGTTTGATTTTTGGCCTTAGATTATTTCTAAACTTTTCATATCTTGCCATGGGGTCTGACACAGCTCCAAGATTATAACAAGATTAGGTTACAACCTTCAATAGGGTTCGATGATGGTGTTCAGGTCATTAGCCTCTGTTGGTCTTTGTATATTCTGTAGAGCTCAAAATATCTGGCCCAAGTTATTGACTTCTGGAGCAGCTAGTTAAGGTTGTGCTGGCCGTCAAGGTTGCTTAACTTCTTGGGGATGTTCAATAAGTTGTGTAGTAGGTTGAACTTGCTCTGTAGGTTGTGATTATTCAGACGATTGAGCTTGACATCTTGGCCACATGGTTTCTATTGACTACGAAAGTTTAGCTAGGATTAGTACCAATGATGATGACATTAAAACTTAACTTTAAAACCATTTTGAAAAATTGATTTTTAAGGTGGTACTACACCTCCTAGGTTAACCGAACCTAGGCTCTGATATCAAAATCTATAATGCCCTGATATAGGGGTTAGCAAAATTGAATAAATATAAATAAATTTAATTCACAATACCATTTTAAAATAGAAAAACAATGCCCGTGAGTCTTTGAAATATATTAGAAAACAATAGCATGCTTTAAACAACATTCCATAGTTTTAGCATAGCACCAAATATTAAAAATACAGTCATCATCATCGTAATATAGTTCCCAGTTACTAAACAATTTAACACGACAATTGTTACAGATTACGAATCTTACATGTTTAAACAAGAATACAAATAAGATAAGATATTTTGACACGACACAATCAATCTTATCATCTACTCCTCATCGGATAGGTTACACTAGACTCTACCTAAGAGATAAAAATAATAGAGATGAGCATCGGCATGCCTAGTAGGGAATACCATACTCACCATTAGGTTTTATTAATTACCACATTAATACCTGCATAGTTAGTTAGTCACATCATTATTCATCTTTTAACAATTCTATTATGTTCATTCCTAATGGATACCCTGTATTAAATATTACCAAGTTCTATACTTATACATATATATATATATCAAGATTACTCAATGTTTATCGGCATCCACACAAAATTGAGATTCACTCTCTCTCTACTCAACAAAACCACAAAGGCAAGCTTGATAAGTCCAATCATTCATTCCACAATTGTCGGTGAGGGTACATCAAGCCTTGGATCCTCACCAAGTCAATTCCTGTATAGTGCATTCTAAGACTTTTCGATCCAAGAGAGCGTCAACGCCTTCACCTATTTACCTTCCATGGTATTCGTGCCCCAGGACATAACCGCCATCTTCTTCACGTCTTACATTCCTCTCATAACCATTTGTTATGTTAGAGTCAGTATTTCCTAACCATGCTTCTCAAATTATATCAACACATGTCAAATCAGTTTAACCTCGTTTGTACAATATAGGATGAGTTGACATTCCTATGTCCATCAGTGATATTCTTATTATAGCAATTCAATATATATATCTTGCAATGTAAAGAGCCAATTTTTAATTCCACCAAAACTTCACAAAGATGAGTAATAAAATCCCCACCTCTTTAGAGAATAATCTACTGACAACTTCTAACTCACAAAACGGAGTTCATCAAATAAACTCTAAGTATGTCGTTATCCTAAGACAAATAAAAGTACCCATACTCAACCTTAATCCTAATCTATAATTATGTCAATTTATGATTTGGTACCAATATATGTTAGAATGGAATTTTAAAATAAATAATACGATTTTAAATATTTAGAAATAAAAAAAATTAAAAAGTTTGATATTCATCAAAATAAATTATTTGAAATTATAAACTTTATAGACTAATATTATTATTTCCAACACATAAGTTGCCAGATAGCGATCCTTATCCTAGTAGTTTGGCCGTTCTTCTCCTTGCTTAGGTATGGGTCCAACCTCATTTGAAGCATAAATCTGGCATTTATTTTTTTTTTTATTAAAACTTCCTTTGGAAAAATGACATGTAATTTCTGGGAGAACAATATGTAATTTTTATGAAAAACAACAACTGAAAAATTTTTCCACAGAGAACAAAATCCAAATTTTGAGTTTTTCTTTAAAATCTTAGTTTTCTAATGGCTTTCTAAGTATAAAAACAATGTATAAATAATATAATCATCTTTATACAATATAAACTTATTTCCATAAATTTTCATGCTTAAAATGTAATCAAATCTAAGTTTTAAATTTTTAAAAGCTTACCTCAAATCTAAGCTATAAGTGTTGCTTTGATCACCAAAATCTCATGATTTCAAGACCTATGAGTTGCTAGGAGGATGTTTTTGTGACTTGGGTGGGAAAAATAGCTTGAATCT